>WOXC01011112.1:0-584079 GCA_011680675.1 Gymnobelideus leadbeateri | reverse complement strand
ATCAATCAATAAACATTTATTAAGCACCTACTATATGCCAATATTTATAATTTTCCTTTTTTTGGTTATCTTTGCCATTCTGATGTGTGTAAGGTAGAATATCAGTATTATTTGGATTTATATTTCTCTCATTAATAGTGATTTGGAACTTTTTTTTTTCTATATGGCTATAGATAGCTAGACTTTTTTCCTTTTGAGAATACTCCTTCATATTAAAAGGGTAGTTTTATATATCAGAATTGGGAACTCATTTGGTTGTCTGATAGAGAAATGAATCTCTAAGTCCTCATTTCTCACTTGTTTCAGTTTCTTCCTTATATAGTCTCCCGCATGGATATAAAAATTGTCCATATATGTATGGAGATCCACACACCTTTTCAACAAACACATTATGGTTTTTTTTTTTTTTTTAAAGAATGAAACCTTTCAGTCTGGGCAAAATTTCAGATGATAAAGATGATAAAAATGAAGCATAAGAAGACGAAACAGCTGATAGTAATATCAGAAAACAAGACTGGCGAATCAATAGTTCCATGTGACAAAAGTCACATTCAGTGACACATTTTCCTCCATTTCTCCTTTCCAGCTTCCAACTTTTGCATTGCTTAACACTTTAGTGAATACCAATTGCAGGAAACATTTCTGGGCTTTGTTGTGATACTGATGATTTTTTCTCTTCTTTAGTTTTTCTTGCTTCTCACAAATTGGTAAAACATTTTTTTAGTTTAAAAGTAAATACATAAATTTATAATTATAAATTTTATCAACACATTTATGGTAACAAAATATTTTTCATTCGAGCTAATTTTTTTCTGTTACTAAACAAAGTTATTTTAGATTGAATAGAGAATAAAAGATAAGTCTTATACATCTCAATTTTTTCCTAAATGTTATCTTTTTTTTTCTCATGAGGAAGATAATTTTTTAAAGGTATGTGGTTTTTGACCTCAACATTTTTAGAGATTTCACTTCTCTCCCAGTCAAATGAGAGTGATTTTGGTTGCATAAATGAATTATGGAAAATCTTTTTAAAATTGTTGCACAGTATAAACTCATAGTGCTATGTAGCCCATTCTTATTATTACATAGACTTAGCTACATACTGGGGGGGCCAAGAGTACCTCAAGGTTCCAGAGAATATGGCCAAAGGGCAATAGCTACCACAAAGAGTTTGCAGGGCAGTTCAGGAGACTGGACAATTTTGGGGGGTACTGGCATTTGTTCATGACAGCATCTCTGATGGTTGGTTTGTAGGGGTCTAAGAATCAAATTGGAGAGGGAAAAGAGAGTGGGAAAGAAGAGCTTAGTGAAAAAAAAAGAAACCCTTTCCTTCTCCTTTAGCACCAAACACATAAAAAGAAGAAAGGGATGGGCTCCTATTTGACTCTTAAAGAGGGTTTTAAAATGTTTTGTTCTTCTACATCAAAGGCACGGAGAGAAAGGGACTGAGAATTCCAAAGCTTTCAGTTTCTATTCCTTCCCCCATCCCAGTCCTTTTCTTTACTTGATTAGGATCAATCTTCTAAAATAACTAAAGCCATTAATAAAACAATGATAATTTCTAGGGAAGATAGAAACTAGTGGGCCCACTGTTTCCAGCATTAAGGAATGTGATTTGGTCTGCCCATTCAAACTGTTGCAAAGGGCACAATAGAATTGGAGATCTTGAAAACCACTGGTTAAATCCATTCAGATACCAAGATGGCAACCAGTTACCTCCATGCAAGATACCACAAAACCTGTACAAAAGACTTCATGAAGAATTATCGGACAGCAATTATTTCCTGGAGGATCAGCGAATTTTCAAGTAATCTCTTCTCTGCGTAGCACTGGGTTAAAAAAAGGAAAAAAGCATCTGGTTTGTACATGTGTAAATAGAGTTTGCTTATTCTAAAGGGATTGTGTACTTGTCATTATGCTTAATTGGAATTTGACTTCTTTAGTCGATTTTCTTCCCACTTAGCCCTGAAATCTTTTTTTCCTTGTTCACGTGACTGATAGAGCTAAGGTCTTGGGCCCTTAGTTCCGCAGCCCTCTTTTGGGTAAGTGTATTCTATGGTACATAGGGACAGTTGTAATTGCCTGGAAACAGGATTTGAGTGAAGCTCCCTGCCCCCACCCTCAGGAATAAAGAAATGTCTTAATGCAACTGGGGTTTAGACAAAAAAGAGGATGCCAAAGTAGTTGTTACTTAGAGGAATTTGCTTAAAACCCCAAACCCAAAACAGAAACACCCCCAAACTCTCATTAGATACCGCCTGTTTTTTTTGTTTTTTTTTTTTTTTGAGATTATTGCTTTCCTTAAACCAAATTCCTTTCCTCAATTAAGTGGGGAAAAAAAAAAAACCAAAACAAACCAGAACCCAAATCTTTGTCGTTTAGGGTTGGATGTCCCTTTAAGAGTACAATTAGAGGAACAATAGATCATGTGATAGGGGGATTTAGGGAGAAACTTCTTTCTATCCCAGTTTAAATTCAGCCCCACCTGCTCAGAAGTTTGGGAACAGACTAGAGGAATCAATCATTTGTTTTTTTGTTTTTTTTTTTCATTGTTGGAACTACCTTCTGCTTATAAAAATTAAGAATTCCAACAAGAAAACTATGGAAAACATATGTGTAAATATACTAATTATGTTAACGTGAGAACATGTAGATAAGACACTCAAAATGAGGTACTATTATATATATTAAACATGAGTTTAACTTCACAGGAAAATGATATAAATACTCTTAATTGCTATAGGGACAATTATTAGTGATAGTAGTCCTGTTGATCTGAATAAATGGAAGAGATAATTTTGAAGGAGAATAATCTCATCAGTTATCACATACACTAATGTGATATTAACAAATGAATCCAAGTAAAATAAAAGAGGAAAATCCATAACTTTTAAAAAATCATTTCACTGATCACTTGTTTAATTATGGTCTGCATGTATCAGAATTGCTGGTATCTAAAAACCCTTTATAGAATAGTATTTATTTTGCACATATTTCAAAGTATATCAAATGCTTTAAGACCTATTAGATGATGAAATTTCTCTTTTATAATTACATAATTATAGAACTTCAGAGTTAACTCTCTCAAGGTTCCCCTCAGGAAACCAAGAGCTCAGAGAGGTTTAGTGATTTAGCTAAAAGTGAAACAACAGGGAAGGGACAGAGGTGAGAATCCTAGTTCAGGGCCTTCTCCACTGTATGGAACCATAATTGTGTTCTTCTATCTCTCTCTCTTTTTTTAAAATGTGCACCATATTCTTCCAACAGCCTATAAGCACCAAGACGGTAGTGGTGGTGTCTTATCTAAACTTTGTAAGTCCTGCTCTGCCCAGTACAGTGCTCTGCACAGAGAAGGCCCTTAATAAATGCTTCTTGAATTGAACTGAATCCTATGTGCTAGATGCTCACTTGTTACTAAATGTCATCATGGTCAATAAGAATGAAATTCTTACTGAATTTCAGAATAACAATAAGAATTCATTTCTTATGAAAAAGCAGTCCATATCTTCCCCAGGCAAGTGGCCTATTTCGTATCTGTCTGTACCTGGATGCATAGAGGGCAGGGGCAGAGGGGAGCAGAGCTGATGAATAGGTACAGAATGGTCAGCTAATGCAATTCCCACAAGGACTTTGTAGCATGCCTATACATTCTATAATTGCTTCCAGTCCATCAACTATGTATATGCTGGTCTCTTTGATTCATTGGCTATGCCAATTAAATCGATCCATTGGCCATGCCAATTTGGAAGTGAATTTGATGGGATGAATGCTATGTAGAAATATGTTAAGCATTTTCCCGCAGGAAATGAGGTGGTATAGGGGGAAATGTGCTCCCACATGTTGGGAGGAAATGTTTGCATTTCTTTTTCTTTTTTTGCCTTTTTTTTTGGAGGGCAATTTGGGTTAAGTAACTTGCCCAAGATCACACGGCTAGTAAGTGTGTCAAGTGTCTGAGGCAGGATTTGAACTCAGGTCCTCCTGACTCCAGGGCTGGTCACTACCTCGCCACCCCTAAATGTTTGCATTTCTGTTCTTCATATTTCATTAAAGTCACGATCACTTTGTCAATCAGTAAGAACTTATAAAGCTTCTAGTATGTGCCAGGCTCTGTGATGAGTTCTGGGAGTATAAAGAAGGTCAAAAGACACTCCCTGCTCTCACAGGAGTTTATAATCTAATCCAGGAGACACCATGCAACCAAGTATGTGCAAACAAGAAATATACACAATAAAATGGGAGAAAATCAATAGAGAGAAGACAGTAAAGAAGATTGGGGAAGTCTTCTGGGAGATGATGGAACTGTGGCCGGGATTTGAAGGGAGTCAGGGAAGGCAAGAGGCAGAGATGAGGAAGAGAGTTCCTCTCATGGAGGACAGCAAGTAAAAATGCCAAAACTTGGGAGGACGTCATGTACAAAGAACAGCAAGGAGATAAGTGTCACTGGATTGCCAACTATGGAGGGTACATGGAAGGGGGGAGGAAAAGGGTGAATCTAGTCAAATAATCAAATGACACCACCGTTGCTAATTGATTGGTCTTTAAAATGGCCCATTATTTAAATCTATCCCATTTTTTTCAAACTGATTTGCATGAGTTCATAGGCACTGTCCTGTACTTTGTCTATAAGCAGTTATCTATACATCACAAACCTCTCTTTTTACCTTTCACCATCTCTCTAGCCCTAGGTGGCAACATGCCTCTTCTCTCGTCTTCTCATGGCTAGTCAATAATAAAGTGTGCTAATTCTATTTTGTTGGATAATAGGTTATTTGCCTTCGGAAAAAGTGAGCTGATGATATTTTGTGCTTATTTATCAGCATGAGATTTAGTAACAAGTAACCATTTGGCACATAAGATTCAATTCAGCCTGCATTGTGCACTAGGCACTGTGGGAGTTACAAAGCAACAACTTCTGGGAGAATACAAGTAAGAGTAGCACAGGTAGGTGTAGATGAGTTATGATCTGTATCTGTGGAAGGAATATCCACATTGGTGAGATTAAAGACCCTTTGGAGTAATAGAATTCCAGTTTATCTTTTCAACAACTCCTCAGTAGTCAAATTCCCTACCCACTAGTTGGACACAAGATAAATTTTTATGTGCAGATGGTACATTAGTGGTCTGAAAGCATTATTGCAACTCCATCCCATGATATGACAAGCTCAATGTTTTCATCAAGAAAATGATGGAATTAGAATAGATGGTCTATAAAGACCCTTCTAGTCCCAAGTCCTAGGGCTCTAGGTCACCATGTAAGCAGTGATATTTACCCATTACACTGCCATTCTTATATCATTTCTTTTCTGGGATGTTTAAATTAAGACTAACCCTAGCAACCTGGGTAGCTAGCCAAGCTTTTCTTCAGTTCACTCTAGCTATGACTTTTCTTATAACTCTCTCCTCATAGATATCATGTTTTGTTCTGTCCCCCCTTCCCTAGTATGTTTTCCTCCGATAATATCTATGGATAATAACCACAATAACAAGTATTAATTAAATGCCAATCATAAGCCAGGTAGTAGAGCTAGAAATATTGAAGTGAGATTATACTTGCCCTAAAGGAGCTTACATTCGATTGTGGGGATCAACCATTCTTATGTATATGGAAACACAAGCTATATAAAATAAAATAAAAATCCAGTAACTTTGGAGTTAGAGGTCATGGATTTGAGCTTCAGGTCTACTACTTACTATTTATATGACTCTGAGTAAGTAATTTCCTGTCTTTGAGTTTCAATTTCCAAATAGATTGGACTAGATGGCCTATAAGGGTTCTTTCTGTTTTGTCCTAGATACTCTGATCTTAAATACGATGCGATTTGAAGAGGCAAATCTGCCAGGGCAATACAGAAAGACTTCTTGAAGGTTGCAGTATTTGAACTGAACTTTAAGCATATCTAGGGGTCCCAAGAGGCTGAGATGAGGAGGGAGATGATTCCAGGCATGGGAAACATCCTGTGTAAAAACTTGGAGGCAGGTAATGTTATATCCTGTATGGGGAATAGCAGGTATGCAAGTTTGGTTGGGATACAGAGTGATGTAGTAATACATCATCATCTTGGAAATATAGGCTTGAGCCAGACTGTGAAGTATTTTAAATGCCAAACAGAAGAGGTTGTATCTTATTCTAGCAGAGGTGGGGAACCCGAGGCCTAGCCACATGTTACCTCGAGGCCACAGTTTCCCCACCCCTGTGGGAGCCAGAAGGGAAGCACTGAAGCTTCTTGTTCAAGGAAGGAACATAGACACAGTCATACAGGTTTCACAGTTCTATGAAAAATAAACTAGAGAAGGAAGAGACTGGATTCAGGGAGGTGATTTAGGAGTCTACAGTAATAAGTAGTGGTGAAGTGGTGAAGGCCTGAACTAGGGAGTTATGGTATAAGTCAAGAGGATGGGACAGATGCAAGAGATAATGATGAGGTTGAATCAACCTCAGGATAGTTTGGAAGAAACTATCTTCTGACCAGTTTAGAGATCCAGTTCCTATCTTTCAACTTATCTGGCTCTAGAACTGCTTCTTGTCTAAGCTTCTGGTCCATTGTGTTCCTGACTCTCCAAACACAGAAAGATACAAATGAACAGATCTTCATAAGGAAAATCTGCAATCCAAGAACAGAAAATATGTTTGGATGTTTGCTGAGGTTATTCTGGCAACATACTTTTGATCTCTGAAAAGTGATTTGCACCCTCTTGGATGCCCGCTTTGAGTGTCTCACCTGATTACCAAAGGCAGTATGATGTGGTTGGTAGACAACTGGGCTTGCAATCAGGAAGATCTAGATTCAACTCCTATTTTAGACACATTTCTCTCTGGGACTCAGTTTCCTCATGTATATAATGAAGGAATTGGATTTGATGATGTCTAGGTTCCCTTCCACCTCTAAATGTATGGTCCTATGAACTGATGCTCTCAGTTGCCCCCAGGACCTCCTAGCAATGTGGCTTCCATTCAATAAACATTTATCAAGCACCTACAATTTGTAAGACCTAGTGACAGATTCTAGGGACAAAAAACCCAAAGCCAAATCAACCCTGTCCTGAAGAAACTTACATTCTATTGAGATTATATCACATTCACACAGATTAATAAATAAGACAGTTTGAGTAAAGAAAGAGCTCAATTAACTAGGAGAGTCAGGGAAGGCTTCACTGGGACATGACACTCCTTCATCTTGAAGGAAGATAAGGATTGTGAGAGGTAAAGAAAACAGTTGCGATATGTTACTTAAACCTTACTGCCAATTAACATGATATGGCTTGAGGACCCATTGCTATATATCACAGTGTTTCCCTTCCTTTTCCTTCCCTCCCCTTCCCTTCCCCCAAAGACTGGAAAGATCTCTGCAACATTTGAATCACACACACACACACACACACACACACACACACACACACACACAGACAGTATACTAGACTTTGTTCTGCTATATACTATTGTGGTCACCTAGGACATACTTCACTATAATTATTGACTTTTTCCATGTCACCATATTCACTTCAAAGTTGGCCTCATAAAGTAAGAATTGGCATATATTAGATTTGAGGCTGTCTTCTAATTTCCCTAAGCACCCACCACAAGGTTGTAAACACCTGCTTTCCTGCCACAGAGAAAGGATCTGTCTCCTGTACCCTCAGGATATACCTATACTTCAGCTCCGTAACATCATAAGGACTTGATATAATGTAGTACTCTTCCCAGAAGTGTTTGCATCTAAAAGAAGACTGCAGGGGAAAGATTTCAGATGAACAACTCTCAAATGATGTCATTTTCAGAGACCTTTGCCTTGGAAAGTATACACGCACACATACACACACCTATATATGCACACATGTATACACACATATACCCGTAGTACATGCATACATATGCATGCACACGTGTGCACATATGTAAATATGCATATGTGTACTGTATACCTATGATGAAATGTTCAGAGACCCTTGTCTTCTGAGTATGGAAAATATAATATTTGTGTATGTACATATACACATACATGGTCTTTTCTATTCTTCACATACACACATATACACATCTCTCTATCTTGATATCTCTCTGATATTTTCCATATGTGTATATGCCTAACAATAATAGCTAACATTTCTATATCACTTACCATGTACCAAACATTATGCTAAGGACTGTACAATTATTATCTCATTTAATCCTCAACAACAATCCTGAAAGGCAGGTGCTATTTTTATTGTATGTATGTATACACATACTATATATGTATAGTATATACTATACTATAATCTGTAAGGCCCAGTGACAGATTCTAGGGATAAAAAACCCAAAGCTAAATCAACCCTATCCTCAAGAAATTTACATTCTATTGAGATTATATCACATTCACACAGACTAATACATGAGACAGTTTGAGTAAAGAAAGAGTTCAATTGACTAGGAGAGTCAGGGAAGGCTTTTTTTTTTTGGAGGGTGAAGGCAAGGCAGTTGGGGTTAAGTGACTTGCCCAAGGTCACCCAGCTAGTAAGTGTGTTGAGTGCCTGAGGCCAGATTTGAACTCAGGTCCTCCTGACTCCAGGGGTAGTGCTGTATTCATTGAGCCACCTATATACAGTATAGTATATACTATACATATATACATACACATACATACACATATATGAGAGAGGGAGTTCATATAAGACTTTAAGGTTTTCAAAGTACTTTACAAATATCTCATTTGATACCCACAACAACCTTTGGAAGCAAATGCTATTATTACTCCCAATTTTTTCAGATGAGAAAACTGAGGCAGATAGAAGTTAAATGATTTGTCCAAGGCAAGATTTGAACTCAGATCTCCCTGACCCCAGGTCCAGTGCTCTATCTACTGGGCCATCCACCTATGTTGGGGATGAGGTAGTAGAAGCTTACCCGAAATATCTCATCTCATTCAACTTAGGCCACTGTTCACTCTGCTTCCCTGTAAGGGTTATTCCCCCCACACCTTTTTGAGGGCCTGGCAAATCTTCAATTCAATCTCTTTTGTATCTTCCATTACATCATCATAGGTGTCATTGCTTTTAGTGCTGAGCCCCCAGTAGGTTATAAGGTCCTTGGGAGTAGTGTCTGTGTCCTATCAATGTATTCCTCAGTCCTATCACAGTGGCTTACCCATTATAGGAAGTTTACCTAATAAAATCCTTGTCAAGTTGAAGAGAACTTTCATGGTAGGCTTGGACCTAGCTGAAAGGACAGTTAAGTGGGGATATGCATTGCTACTACTAGAAAATGCAATGGTAGAGACCCTCCTGCTTGACATTCCTTACAGATCCATTGGCTGCATGATAGGGCAGTCATAGATAGTGGCATGGAATTACTTGTAGCTAAATAGAATTACATAGATAGTAACTCTTTGTTCATGCTCACTAAGTAATTTAACAGGGATTTATCACATCATCCATCTCGGGCGAGAAGAGCGGGTACAGAAGCTTTCTTGAGGATTAATGAACTTCTGCCTTTTAGATTGTAGAGAGATTGAGGAGCACTGATTTGGGTCCACACCCAGTAACTTTCAGTGGCACAAACAGCAATGCTGTTTCTGGGTTCTCCTTCCTGTGTTAGGGGCATTACGGACTTTAAAGATGATCTGGAATGATACTTTCCATTTCTTTTTAAAATTTATCCCTGATACAATAGCAAAATATTGTCTATCTAGACAGACAACTGTCTAGAAATCTTATTTGACTTATTGGAGTCAATTCTTAATATAAACTCATTATTTATTATGTGGCAGGTACAGAACAATCATTTAAAAAGGCCTGCCTTGCAGGAGGAAGATTCAAACTGGGAGGAAAAACATGCTTCCTCTCCCCATACACCTTAAAAATGATCACTAACCCTCTTGAACAACTGAAAGAAAGGACTGGCTTTGGGAACCTGCTTAGTTCTTTAAATGTCACCAAGCATCTCCTTGACACAAAATACCACTAAAAAAAACCACAAGTGCTTTTTTGAAATGATGTTTTGTTCAGTTCGTTTTAATTTAACAAATAGCTATCAAATTTAATTTAACAAATTAATTTAACAAATAGCTGCCTGCTGTGTGCTAAGTTTCTGGAGATACAAAGTGCCTGACCTCAAGGAACTTACATTCTATGGTATAGTACATATGGAATACTACAATTTCTGAAGAAATATAGCAGGTATGAGCAGTCTGCAAAACACTACAAATAAAGGATGAAAACAGGAGAAGTAGTGGAAGGTCACTGGAGAAATGCATACTTGCCCCCTCCCTCCCAAAAAAGGCCAATTAAATAGCAAAAGCTAGGGACAATTTCTCAACAGCCCTCAAGCTACACTGTTATTTTAATCTGATTACAGCACCACCACAGCATGTTGTGGACCTTATGTGGATCATGTGTTCGACACCTTTTGACAACAGAATTTGAGGAAGACACCATCACCTTGGGTAGACTCATGTTTGCTATGGAGAAGACATACATTCAGCATGGTTCAATATTGGGGAAGAGATGTTTCTTATCATTGATATCATTAGAGGAAGCATGTGCCTTGATGAGACCACAATGTTTTAGAGTACAGGAGATTATTGGAGTAATATCTCTAATACTTTTGTCCTAGTTAAGCTTGTGCTATTTCAATCTGAGCCTTTATATTAATGTTGGATTTTTTTAGTTTGGGATTTTTAATATTTAGAAGATAACTGATAATTTTAAAACAAAAGAAGCTCATAAGCACTAGATTTAAGGATATTGATCTATAGATTGATTAATTGATTTGAAGACTTAAGAAGGTCTTATACTCTATCATGGTCCACCAGAGGTCAGTATATTCAGTGAAATAATATGAACAGTTTATGACCTTGAGCATATAAAATTCACATGAAATGATGCCAGGCAATCAATAGATGTTCAATCATTATAAATTGAATGAACATATATATATATATGTATATATATATATATATACACACATATATATCTCACAGCATTGCATCATATTCATTCACAAATCTGTGAACAATCCAAAGAGATTTTGAATCAAGCAGTTCAACATTTCTAAAGATATACTATAATTTGGCATCTGGTATGAATGTTTCCTGAATGTAATATATGCATATATGTGTGTATGTATATATGTATACATATGTGTATAGATAAAAGTGTGTTGTATATGTGTGTATATACATGTGTATATACATGTATGCATACACAAGTGTGTTTGTGTGTGTATGTATGTGAGGGTATTAAAGGACCAAAACATAAGGTATCTGAGGGAGAGGAAAATACCAAATGTGTGGAAAAAAACCTCAAACCTTATTAATACTAAAAGGAGGAGGGTGTAAATTGAGTTCTCTCTACATCAGTAACAACTGATTTATATGGCTACTCTACAATATATACAAAATCTTTTGTTTTTTGCTTTTTGGGGGGCAATTGGGGTTAAGTAACTTGCCCAAGGTCACACGGCTAGGTTTTTGTTTGTGTGTGTTAAAGTGGCTGAGGGCAAATCCAAACTCAGGTCCTTCTGACTCCAGGGCTGACGCTCTACTCACTGCACCACCTAGTCGCCCCCTACAAAATCTTTTTGAAGGTCATCTATGCATGAATTAAGGACATCCTCAGTGAGGGTATTTAATACCAGGGAACAAGCAGGCTTACACAGATGAAATTCAACAATGGATCTGCATCTGATAGTGTTGATCACACTCTCTTCCAGGATATTTTCTCCTCTCTGAGTGTTCATAACACTTTTCTCCCCTGGTTCTCCTTTGCCCTGTGTAATCATTTATTATCCAACGCCTTTGCTGGTTTTTCTTTCAGCTCATACCCCTTAACAGTGACTGTTCCTCAAGACTTTGTCCTATGCTCTTAGGCTTAATTAGCATTTGTATGCCTGTTACTCTCAGATCTATGTTTCCAGCCCCAGTTCCTCAGCTGAGCTTCTATCCCACTTTACCAATTATCTATTGAACTTTTCAAATTGAATATCCCAGAGACATTTCAAATTAAATGTGTCTAAAACAAAACTTATTATCTTTCCCTAAAAATTATCTCCTTCCAAACTTCCTCATTTCAGCCAAAGGATCTATTATTCCTCCATTTTCCCAGTTGTGCAAGCTGGTTATTGTCCCCGATTCATTACCCCATCCCTTCCCACATATACAATTAGTTACCAAATATTGTTTCTTCCTCCACAACTTTTCTCCCATCTGATGACTTTTTTCTACTCGTCGTTGTTTTTATACTCAGCCCCTCTCCCCTAGATTGCTGCAACAACCTTAAGTCTCTCCCCATTTCAGTCCACTTCTCTTTTTCCCCAGCTTTTAATGTTCTTCATAATCTTGTTCCAATGTATCTTTCCAGCCTTATTCATTGAACATTACACCCTGACTCTTCTGCATCAAATACCTGTACTCTGTGAGCCATTGTCCCTCATAGAGTACACTCCATCTCTCTTCTCTGAGCCTTTGCATAGGAAGGCATTGCTTCCTCCCCTCCACCTCTTAGAATCTTTTTTTTCTTCAAGACACAACTCAAGCAGCCTTTTCTGATCCTCTTAAATGCTATTGCCCTTCTCAAACTAGTATATATTTAACTACTGTATATATTTTCTTTATGTTTATTCTTTATATTTATCTTCCTTGTTTTTTACCTTGTTAGAATATGTTTCTTGAAAGTAAGTTTTTTTTTTCATTGTAATTACATCCCTAAAAGTGCCTGGTGCATAGCAGGCAAAATTGGCTTATTGATTAATGAAATTACCTCCACAATGAAGGGGATTCTATACAGTCTTGGTCAAGTAGGGATTCCCTACAGATGGTGAAGTTCTTTGGATGCTCTTCTTCTGTTTGTGGACAACATTGTGTTGTTTGCTATAAAGCTCAAGTCATTTCAAGGTCTTCTGAAAGATGATTCAAAGGACCAAGACAGAATATAGCTTGTTAATTCACAATGAAAGACCAAATGGATGAAGAACCCTATGTTTCAGCAGGTATCTGAATGGATACCAGAGTCTGCACAATAGTATGTATGTCTGAGATAGATAATTCAGATCATCAATGAACAAGGGCCAGGGTCTATAAGGAGGAGGAGAGTTGGCTGGATTGCCTTCAGAAATTACAAAGCAGTTTTATTTCCCATAAAATCAAAGTCCTGTCTTTTCAGTATAAACAATGTTTGGTGTCACTGTGTGGCAATAAGACCTAGGAGACTTTTTTCCCTGAACAGTGGAGAAGATTAGGCTGTACCATGTAACCAGTGAGGAACTCTGAAGAACAGGAATAAAGAATGTCATCAATGAATCGAATGACAGAGATAAAAGATGGACTGGTCACATTAGAAGATCAAAAAATGACAAGTGGATAACAAGGAAGATCTACAGCACATTGATGAATGTCCTGTGATGAACTTTTTGAGGCATATGGTCAAGAATGGCAAAAGATGGGCAGACATATGTGCGTGTGTGTGTGTGTGCACGTATGAAGATAGAGTGTGATTTGCTTTGTTGGAGGGAGCTCTTATGAGATCACACGTCTACTGGAGTGTTGAACACTAAACTGTGAGAGCAGAGAGATGCTGAAAATACAATTAATCTTGATTTAAGTAAAACATTTGATAAAATCTCTCACAATGTTGTTATGGAAAATATGTAGGTTGAATAAAGGCAGGGAATGAACATGTATTAAGTGTTTATTATGTGCCAAGCACTGGAGATACAAGTATGAACAAAGAGAAAAACATTTTCCACCTTCCAGAAGTTTATATTATAATGGAAGATAACACACACAGCAAAGTTGAAAAGTGGGAAGAAGAGGGGTACCCATACAGGAGGCATTGTATCCAAAGAGAGCTGGGAGAGAAAGGAAGGTTGACTAGCCTGGGTCCCTCCTCCAAACAGAACCTCCCTGAGGAGCTTTCCAACAGGAGGAGGGGTCAACATGGTAGAGGGACATGTCCAGGTGAGAAGGCTTCAGGAGAAGATGGAACAATAATCCAGTCATGATAGGGACAATTCAAAGTGACTGAATGCCTGAACCTTCTGGTTCAGTTGCTAATATATAGCATAAATAGAATAGTTGCTAATTGGTACCACCTTGGAAGGAGGTTTCCAGTGGTTCTCCTCTAGAATCAATGCCTAGTAAGATGAGCTTCCTCTTCAGCTGCCCAAACTACCACAGGAAAGAATTTCACATGTTCATAACAAAGGGAAGATATGATGAAGTACAGGGACTCAAGGTTCTTGGGGTTTATTTTGAGATGAAAATCTTTGATTTATATAATTTTTTTGTAAGTTGTGTAACTTCTCACGCTTTTGTTTTCTCACCTATAAAAACCCCAATAAGAATGAACAGAAAGTCATTAAACAAATGACCTGGAATGACTTAGGTAACCATGAAAATAGTCCACATTTATGAAACACTAAGATTCACAAACTTTCCCCCCCTAACAACAGCTAATAGGTAATACAAATATTAATAACCCCATTTTACAGATGAGGAAATGAGCTCAGAAAAGTGATGTGACTGGTTTACCCCAGGTCACACATGAGGAAGAGTCAGAGCAGGACAGGGATGGGCCTGATTAGGTTAGATTAGACCTTGTAACCACTTTAAATTTTATCTCATAGAAAGTGATTTCATGTGTTCTTTTCCACCAGGTAAATCAATCAATCAGCTGGCATTTGTTAGAGACTTGTGTGCCAAACACTGTGCTAAGCATTGGGGATACCAAGAAAAAGCAAAAATAGTCCCTGCCCTCAATGAACTCATTTTCTAGTGGGGGACACCACATAAACACAAATAAGCTTATATGAAATAAACACATAGTAGATAGAAGTTGGTCTGGGGTGGAGGGGTGGGGGGGAAGAAGGAAGGAAATAACAGCTGAAAGGATGGAAAAAAGTCATCTGTAGGAGTTGGTACTTGAGCCAAGTCTTAATGAAGAGTATGAGATTAGGAGTGAGAGCATTCCAGGCTAGAAAGAAAGCTTGTCATGAAGTGCATTCCAGGCAAAGGCATAAGAAGAGGAGGGGTGTCTCATAGAAGGAACAACAATTAGAACAATAAGGCTGGACCAAAGAATGTGGAGGGAAGAAATGCATTAAAATACGGGAACAGTAGGAAGGGGCCAGATTGTGAAAAGCTTTAAATGCCAAAAGTGGACTTTATTTTTGATCCTAGAATTAACAGGAACCCCAAATAGGCAAAAACAAACAAACAAACAAACAAAACAAATAAATAAAAAGGCAACAGGGCACAAAGGGTGAAGGTTAAATGGCCATACTAGATGCCAATTTACTTATTTCCCTCTTGGGGAGATAAGAAATGAAGCCAGGGAGTTGGTGGTAGTGATTCCTACGGGGACCTCGAGGTTTCAGAGGAGAGAGGGTACGAGGAACTTGGGGATAAAGAGAGGATGTATGAATAGAGAATTCTCACTATAAAATGAACAAGAGAAGTGGTCTGGTGGAAAGTGTGCTGAATCTGGAAACAGAGGACTTTGGTTCAAATTTCCTCTCTGAAGCTCACTATCTGTGTGACCTTGAGGAAATTATATAAGCCCTCCCTGGGGGCTCCAATTTCTTCCTGTGTAAAATGGGAAGGTTAGGCTACATAACTTCTAAGGTTCCTTAAGTAGAACATTTAGGAGGATGTGTAGGGATTGAAAATCATTTAGAAGGACAAGATAAGTGAGTAGTTATTTTTGAGATTGAAGCTAATCTTACAACTTTCCCTAGGACTTGTGTAAATGGTCTATGATGCATACTCAGACCACCAAAAATAGAGGTATCCACGTGAGAGACAGCAGGGCTTACATCTGAGAGAAGTCATCCTGCACTGACCTTTCTTGTGATCAGTGGCTGGGATCAGCCTAATGGTTACATAATAAGAATGGTAATGTCTTTAAAATTGCCAGATGAAAACTCTCTCTCAATCTCTCTCTCTCTCTCTCTCTCTCTCTCTCTCTCTCTCTCTCTTTCTCTCTCTCTCCCTCTCTCTTTCTCTCTCTCTCCCTCTCTCTCCCTTACTTCCTCCCTCCATCCCCCTTTCCCCCCCTCTCTCTATGCTCTCTCTGGGTCTGGGTCTCTACTTCTGTCTGTCTGTCTGTCTCTCAGCATGGGCTGGGCTGAAGGTACTACTTACAGCATGAACTGAGTTTCAGGGAGGGGCTACTTTTCCCCCTTTTTAGGACCCAGGGCACTGAGAATTAGGCTTGGGATTTTGCTGTTTCTTTTGTCATCTTAGATTTGAGGCACAGGTGGTAGAGTCCCTAGACTTTGGAGCTTGAGCTATGGCGACCTCAGAGGCAAGATTCCAGGCTGGATGTTGTAGCCAACCTAGAAGCCAGGGTGCTGGGAGGTGAGTCCAGAGAGACTTTGGACTTGGAACTTGGTAGGATTGGTGGTATATAGGAACTGAGTTAAATTGTAAATCCAATTCCCCTCTCCTCTTTAGAGACTGAACATGTATACTGAGGAAGGGCTATGTCTTCATGTTTTGGAGAGGATGTTAGAACAATTGTTCTTGTTACACTTTTAAGTAAACATTCCTTCTTAAAAGTTGGTCTGGCTGTTACATTATTAAATGGAACTGGGGTGCAGAGGAAATTGAGGGAACATAATCAGTGGGGGCTTTAGTGGACAAGGCAGAGAAAAGAGAGGCTTCCAAGTCACTGTAACGGTAATGGAGAGCCCTGTAAACGGAGTGAGATGTAACAGCCCTGGCTCTTAGGTATTGGAGTCCAGTGTAAGCACCATTCCCCCAGAAAAGCAGTTGTTCATTAGTCTGCAAGGCAAAGTCATGCTCTGGCTATCACCTTGGTTATAGACATCCTGCCTCCTGGAGTCCTTCATCCTAGAATTAAAGAGCTATGACTCAGCTGACAGTTTTCATTAGGAAAACAACCTATCTTCTTGAATCATTTGGTAATGAGAAATCCTGTGACCACGTCTTGCGTTTCTGATGAGAGACTATGGGCTCGAGTTCTGCTCAAACAACATAAGCACAAGACTCCTGGACCCCCCAGGGAGGTATGGGGATGGGTTACTCTGTTGAGTGATGGTGACAGTCAAGTATTCTTTATGGAATACAATGCCTGATTCCCAGAAGTAAAATGATATTGAAGAGGGTGGCTCAGGGTTGCAGGTTGCACTTCTTCCATAAAAAGTGAATCGAGGCATTTGGTTTCACCACAGAGAAGTGATCCCCAATCCTTCTGCTACTTAGCTACTCCGGGGCCAAGGTCATGCATATGGCTGCCTTTCCTTGACACAAGGGCAACATCTCACCAGTTTTTTTTTTTTTCATGTTGGAAACAAGTTGGAATAGTGACTTGAGCTTTAACAAACCATGAATTTCTCTGGAAATCTGTGATGGCTTTGTATTGATCAATCAATCAGCTGATCAACAAACAATAATTAAACACCTACTATTTTCCAGACACTGTGCTAGGCTCTGGAAAATACAAGAAACCAAAGACATTGGCACTCCTCAAGGAGCTTTCAGTCTAGCCAGAAAAGACAACACATGCATGTATACACACACGTATGGATACATATATAGACAAATACCCACATTTTTATACATGTATAATACATATGTATATATCTACACATAATATGTGTGTATAGGAATATACAAAGTATAAGCCCAGAAGTGGATTCATGTTGTTAAAAAAACAAAGTCTTATTAAAGCAGGTTATTTGTTGATGACTACGTTACCTGTCCCTGAGACAGGTAAAAGACTGGATGACTATTTATTTGGAAGATGTTACAGAGGAGCTTTCTATTTTGAACAGGGGTTTAACAGGTAACTTCTGAGATTCTTTCCAACTATTAGATTACATGATTCCAGGGACTGTATAGATCCTTCTGAACTCAAACAGAGACCAGACCCTTTCTGCTCTCCTGGCCATTCTGCACACTGGCTATCTTTGAATTTTATACTCATAGGCTCAAAAATTTAGAGCTGAAAGGGACCTTAAAGGCTTTTTAGATCAACTCCCTTACTTTACACATGGGGAAATCAATGAGGACTTGCCCAAAGTCACACAGATAGTTAAGTATTAGAAGTGAACCCTTACTGTATTGGATCTTGTTTTTTGGCCAAAGTCAAGTAAAGTAGATGTATCCTACCACCAAAGGCTGTGCTGTTTTTCAGAATGTAATGCCAATGGATACTTAAGATTCTTCTTTGAAAGTGATACATTCAATTGTATATCTCTAATATCTACTCCATATTCCCTCCATAGGTATATGGTGGTAGATTAATAAATTGGGTCATGGAGTTGGATATTTTACAAGGACTAGAGTAAAATGCAATGGTTAAGACCCAAATCTCTCTATGGAAACTGTAGAACCCTAAGTGTATCCTCTAAAATACCATAACTACTTCTCCATTAGTGTTATGAAATAATTCACATGGCTGAGTTCTACTGGTGCCTAATGATGTGTGTGAAGTTGTGTGAAGGGAATTGATGAATGATACAAGATTTTCCTTTTCCAGGTAAGATGTGATGCATGGAGTTGAATGGCTACTCTATAAGAGGGAAATGAAGCTCTTTAATTATTGACACTCATTCGTTTTGAGTGAAGGTATTACTAGGCTGGATGTGTCCTGATGAGAAAGTCTATGGTCATGTATTATAGGAAGCTCCCAGCATTCACGGTGGATATATTCTAGAGGTCCTGTGGAAGACTATCTACCAGTAGCCACAATCTTGCTACAAATCATATCTGACATTTCCAGCACTTTTTAAAGTCAGTGCAGTTTAAAGTCTTAATGAAAACTGCACTAAGCCTTTTGGGACATCTTGTATATAATATAGTTTTAAGGTGTACAAAGTACCTTACCTATGTTAGCTCATTTGATTATTACAGTGACCTTGTAAGGTAGGTAAATAGATGTTTTTATCCTCATTTTATAGTTGAGAGACTCTAAGTTAAGTGGGGCACATAGCTGAGTTCCAAAAGAATAGTTTGTTAATCCAATCTCCATTTCCTGAAAATTTCAGGGCAGAAACTTTGAGACAGAGGGATCTTCTAGTGCTCCCTGTTCAATCCAGGCATCAGTTCTTTACCTCCAAACAGTTTTCCAAGGAGTGACCTACGTGCAAGAATCATAGGATTTAGATCTGGAAAGGACTTTATTTGATGTAGCCCCACACCTTCCTCTGTCCCATTTTACAGATGGGGAAATTGAAGCCCAGAGCGAAGAACTTTGCTTATGATCACATAGATAGTAAGCAGAACAGGGGTTCAAGGCCAACGCCTCTGAATTGAAATCTAGGAATTTTCCATGACTGTTTCCATCTTGGAACGGCTCCCCTTTCCACTTTCCTCACTGAACAGCTCTGCCCTCTACTGGGCTCAGGAAAAAAGAATCATTGTTGATGAAGAGAGGCTATACTGTCACAAAACCCCAAAACTATTGAAACCTGGAATTTTGCAAATCTGGGAGCTCATTCCCCTGTGATAGCCTCCATTTTGTACTTCCCCAGGACTTTCAATCTTATTCCACACTCTTTCATTTGGAAACTTGCCCTCTTCTTGGTACAGGATGAATGGAACAGATCCCATTACAAAACCTCTCCGGCTAGATAAAGTTTCATTAGTAACACCTCTCCATTTCTGAGGGACATTTTGACTGTATAGGGAAAAACAGAGACAGCCAATGAAAGAACACCTGAGCGCTAGACAGATGTCAACCTAGCCTTGCAATTGCTTTGTAGTATCTCTACGCTCCCTCCTCCCCCACCTTCTTTGCAGTAGAATCTCCTTTGTTTTTCATTTCCTTCTCTCAAAGGTTTCTTCTTTATGCACAATAGAAGAGTAACAACAACAATGACATTGGGTGAAGCTTTTCCAGGCCATAATGCTCAGAGGCTCCTTTTGTCCAGCAGAGGGCAGCATTGAGACATTTAGCAAAGGAGGGAAAGGGCTCCTCTGCCTTACAGGTAGATGTAATACAGTACTGAGACAGCATCTTGTTAGAGGTCACAACCTTTTATGCAATCCCCAGGAGAGGCCTTGATGCCATGTGTGGGCCACAGAAAATGAGCAGATGATAGGAATGAAATATTAAATGATACTTTCCCACTGAATGAAAATGAGTTGTCATTTAGCATTTTATCAGCAGCTGACAAGCCTCCTTGAGCTGCAAGATGGTTTTACTTAAGTGCAGGAACTGAGTTAACTCTTCTGACACCGCACTTAGTGAGAACCATATGTGGAAGAGAAGGTGTCAGTGGGAAGGGGCAGCTTAAATGAACAGACCTGTGAGGAAAGAGGATGTGATGTCGGGAGGGGGAAGGGATGGACAAGCCAGATGTTGGCAGAGCTACATTCCCAGGAAGATGGCAGTGAAGGAGCAATAGGCAGTGCTGAGCTAAGATGGGTTAAACTCACTAATGATTTGAGCTCTTTGAGAGGAAGGCTGTGGTTAGAAAGAAGACATTGGGGGATGAAAGAGATAAAAACAGAAACTAAAAGCTTACAGTCCAAACACTGAAGAAGCTAAAAAACAAAACTATAACCAAACAAAACCCAAAATATCTTGCCGATACATAGCAGTTATCACAGTTGTCTCTTTCCACATCGATTCTGCTTGTTAGAAGTGGCTGTTTCCAGCCTTCTGACAGGATTTTGTGTGCTTTATTGTAGCAGGGACCAATGATAGACCAATGAGGTTGAAAGGGACTCATATTCTTTAATGTCTGAAGAGAAAGGAAGGTGTCCTTTTGTCTCCATTCAGGGCCTCCATGCACTCTAGGGCTCAGTACATGCTCCCAGATAGCCAAAGGGTCTACAAACCATGCTTTTTACAGAGAACGCTGTGAGGTAGGCTTGAGACCAGAATCAGGGAACTGTAACAAAGGACATATTCAAGAGACTTGGGGAGCAAATGTCCAAGAAACCAAGCAGGGGAGGGGCTAGCAGTGACTAAAAAGTACTGCTGACACTTTGAGGTCTTTCTCTTCCAAGCTGATTAAATAATAATTATATACATGGGCAAAGGTTCCCTGCTGCTACCAAAATTGAATCCTTGTTGTTCCCCAGTGTATCTTGTTTCTTTACAGATAGTATTGATTCTCTCCTCTGGATGATTAATTTCAGGCCCTCAATTCTACCCACACTCATTGGTTTGAAGCAAATGGAATCCCTGTTCTTTGATAATCATGAAAAAACATAAAACAGTAACAGCTTAAAGCACTGTTTTGATTTGGAACAGAATATTTCTTCTAATTTAGAACATTGAGTATGGTTGGTTAAGCTGGCTTTCTACCAATGGATTTGTTAAATTTACAGGTAAGGAGAGCGTTTATAATTGGTCCCAAACACTGAAGTTCCCTTAGGAATATACTTTAAGAATTTCTCCCTTTGAATGAAAGCATCTTCAAAGATTGCCCTTAGGGAAAATATAGATGGACCAAATTAGTCCAATATAGAGGAGTCTATACAATAACAGTCATTCCTTATTTCCTCAGTAACATTTTTTTTCTTACTGCTACTACTACTTACTACTATGTCTTCTAAGACCTGGATTTGAAATCTGTCTCTGTACCTTGTTGTTCATTCAGTTGTTTCAGTGATATCCAAATCTTCATCACCCCATTTAGAGTTTTCTTGGCAAAGATACTGGAATGGCTTGCCATTTCCTTCTCCAGATCATTTTATAGACAGGGAAGCTGAGGCAAACAGAGTTAAGTGACTTGCTCAGGGTCACACAGCTAGTAAGTATCTGAGGCTGTATTTGAACTCAGGAAGACAAGTCTTCCTGACTCCAAGTTTGGCACTCTATCCAACTTTACCACCTAGCTGCTCTGAAGGAAACTAGGTATTATAAAAGATGGAGGTGAGGAGTGAGTGAATTCTAGGCATGCAGGAGAACCAGGGCAAAGGCATGGTGATCCAAGAGGGAGTGTCATGTATGCGGAAGAGTAAAAAAGGCCAGATTGGGGGAGGACCCTAACATATATGAAGGGAAGTGATGTGTGATAATGTGTGACTGGAGAGGCAGATTGAAACCAAGTGTGGAGGGTCTTAAATACTAAGCAGAGGAATTCATATTTGATTCTAGAGTACCATTGGAGATGATGAAATAGAGTGGCATGGTCAGTCCCCTGTGCTTTAGGAAAATCACTTTGAAATAGCTATGTTGAGAATGGATTGGAGAAGAGATATAGGGAGACCAATTAAGAAACTATCATAATTATCAATGTGAGAAGGAAGGAGTACCTAGCTATGTGAATGGAATGAAGGAGACATTTACAAAAGATGATGCAGAGGTAGAAATGTCAAGATTTGGCATTTAATTAGATATGTGGAATGATCAAGATTGAGGAATGGGGACGACATCAAGGTTGGGAACCTAGGGGTATATCTTTTGGTATATCTCATCAACATAGACAGGATAATTGAACCCATGTGAATTAATGAGATCACCAGATGAGATATGTAAAGGGGAAAAAGATGAGTCTAGGACAGAGTCTTACTCAGGAGACAACCACAACATTTTTATTTATGTGTAATTGAGGAAAAAAAAGTTTTACACAAAGGAGACACCTTTAGTTAGTGGACAGACAATCCAGCCAAGAGAAGAGTGATAGGAACATCCAGGAGGAGAAAGTGATCAACTATTTGAAATGCTGTCAAAAAGACCAAGAAGGATTAATACTGAGGGTCTATTGATTTGGTAATTAAGAGATCACTGGTACCTTTGTATAGAGAAGTTTCAGTTGGATGATGAGGTCAGAACCTAGGTTTCTGAAAGTTTATAAGAGATTAAGAGGAGAAGAAGTGAAAGAACTTAAAAAAAAAGTTTAGCTGAAAAGGGGAGGAAAGATATTAGGAGATTGCTAGTTGAAATAGTAGGATGTAATAAAGGCCTTTTTTTGTTTGTTTTGTTTTTTTGCTTTTTGGAGTGCAGTTGGGGTTAAGTGACTTGTCCAAGATGACTTGTCTAATTTTTGTATTAAGTGTCTGAGGACAGACTTGAACTCAGGTCCTCCTGACTCCAGGCCGGTGCTCTATTCACTGCGAAACCTAGCCACCCCTGTAGTAAAGGTTTTTTAAGGATGAGGAGATATAGTCATGTTTATAGGCAGCAGAGAAGCAGTTGGTTGTGGTTGTTTGTCCTTCATCCTCAAAAAGGACAATGACATTAGGAAGGTGATGACATAACTTGCAAGTAAATTGGATTTAAGTGAAACAGGGCTGGGCAAAGTTACCAACCTCACTTTCTCCTCTGGAGCCAACTGGGTCCAGTGGCAGGATATAGATCAGGATGACTGGAGATGGCCCCTGATTGCCAATTGATAGAAACTGAGATAGAAATGGATGATCATGGTGGCAATCATCTGGAGATGATGGTAGTAAGTCAAGTATTCATACAGAGGGGTTGTTCTTGACAAGGAGAAGAGATAACTCTTTATCAGAGACTGAAATGAAAGAAAGAGTGGAGGATAATATGAGAGAGATGTGAGATGAGGAGGGGAGAAAGAAGTCTCAGTTAATAGTCACATTTTTTTGGATGAAGTATGAGGTGAAATTCTTAGTAGAGAAAGTATGTAAGGAGTTCTATAAAATCACAATAGAAACAGAGAAAAACAAAAGCTTGGAAAAATTCTTCTGATAAGTGGGATAGAGAATTAATTAAGAAGTAGTAGAATTACCTTGCAACAGTGAGGGCCCATTTGAGATTAGATAGCATAAATTTATTACAGACTCAAGAGGTACTAGTTTTCATGATTTTCTGTAATAGTATATGAGTAGAAATGAAAGAGTCAGACTGAGGGAGTAATCCATGGTTAAGCTATGGCAAGGCAAGATTATCAATAAGACAGGGGAACAAGAGATTTGAGAGTGGAAAATGGCATACAGTTGAGCTGGTTTACCAAGGGGAAGGGAGGAGAGTCTAGCCATTACAGAGATTATGGCCTAGGAAAACATTGACTTGTGGAGAGAAGGAACCTCATAGTGATCATGAAGGATAGGATTAGTGTTCATAAAATTTAGGGACAGATTAAAAAATTAATTTTGACATTCTTGAAGCTGGTAGTGTAATGTTTATGGGTGATGGCAAGATCAAGATTATGACAATCCCTGTTTGTAGCTGAGGTAGAGTTAAAGAGTAGTCCATGGGAGTTTAGTAGAATGAAGAACTGAAAATTCATAAGGGAATCTCAATATATATGTTGAAGTATCCAAGTATGAGGGAAGTAGTTGGGAGTGGACAGGGGTGTCTATCAGCTAAGCACCAAATCCACTGAAGAAAAAGGAAGGGGGGCGGCTAGTGAGTAGAGCGTCGGCCCTGGAGTCAGAAGGACCTGGGTTCGGATCTGGCCTCAGACACTTGACGCACACACAAATAAATAACCTAGCCGTGTGACCTTGGGCAAGTTACTTAACCCCAATTGCCCTCCAAAAGGCAAAAAAAAAAAAAAAAAAAAAAAAAAGGAAGGAAGTTCTGGGGATCAGGAGATAAGTGTCACCAGAATCTGGATTGGATGATAAATTTGGATAGAATGAGCCTTCAGGGAGGGGAGTTTTCTGAATAATGGTAGTAAAGAGAGAGTCTGGAAATGGTAATAGGAAGCAAAGAGTTGTCTTACTCTATTACCATAACCTGTGAAATTGGAGGTATGAGAAAAGATATGACCCATACTGGAAAAGAAAACCAGGGAAAGTATGATCTAAAGGAAGCCAGCTTTCAGTGAGTGCTTGGAAGATGGAAGGAGCAGAGAGGAGGCGTAAGATGAGAAGACATGGGTTAATTATGGAGCAGGATGCTTAGTGGGTCCATGGAAAAGGTGGGGGATGAGGTGGACGTGGATGGGGAGTGGAGGCTGGGGTTATATATGAGGTGTTATTCTTTAGCAGGCCAAGAGTTCATTATCACTGAGATAGGGAAAGTGAGAGAAGGTTGGAATATGCTAACCACTGGGGAATGAATCTAAGAATATCAGTGGAGGGAAAGCATTCTGCTGAGGAAGCAGGTGATCTCAAGGTCAACTTCACATCAAGTTTTATTACTGTGTCCTGGGAGGCCTAAGAAAGCCTGCATCCCTGGGAGTCTGTGAGCCCAATCAGGAGGCAAACACAGCAGACATCCATTTTCCTTGTCTAGTGTGCCTTCCTGTTCTGAGCCTTATTCCTAAATCCCTACCTTGTACCCTGATGCCTCAGCCATGTTAGCTTTGATTTTGGAGTGTAAAATAACACTGCTATCAGAGTGGGAAGGTGGCTGTTCATCTACCTGTAAGACTGCCAGGTGTTATTTCTGTCTTAGAGACCATTTCCTGGAAAGGTAGAGAAGTAAAACTGTCGTAGAAGGTTCCTAGTCTCCTTTGAAGGAGATGCTGAAGATTATTTCTTTCAATTAATCTATCTATACCTGCAAACCAAGGAGGTGAAGGGAGATTATGATTGAGATAAGTCAAGCTAAAAATGAAAACACATTCTTCTGCCTCAATTATTTGGAAGGAATTATAGATCCATATAGCTAGAAGGAACCTTAGTGATCACTGAGTCTAGCCCCCTCATCTTTGTTTCAGGTGAAAATTTATTTTCATCTGAATTCTTTAGGTAATTGTCCTAATTCTTCTCTTCGTTGTATGTTCCCCTGGCAGAGCCTGCTGGTACATTAATTAATTGGGTACTAGGTAGAATCTTGGTGAACTACATACTGTGCATATCAGAAATCAAGTTCTTTGGCTTTGAACAGGGAAAAAGAAATGGGGAATCAATTCTGCAACCCCTTTTCTATCTCCCCTCACTCCCAAAATGTTGTCTTCTCACTGAGCAGTTGTACATAGTTGTTCTAAAATTATAAGAGAAAACCATTGGAATCAGGTAAATACAAAGGTACATTGTACTATTTACAACTCAAAGATGAGTTTAGGCACATTTGGGAAGAAGGTGATAAAACCTTCAATTCACTGCACCCTGAACTAGGTCAGTTTCTTTCATCAATAATATCAGTAGCAGTAGGGCAAATCAACCCTGTCCAGGCCCCTTCTGACCAAACTTCCTAATAAGAGAACATCACATCTTTGAGAAAGGTGCATTATCATGTAAAACAAATTGATGCCAGTAGCCCCTTGATCCTAGAATTCATCATCTTAGAGATAACCTAGTTCAATCCCCTCATCTTTCAGCTAAAGAGAGAAACTGAGGTCCAGGGAGATAGTGTTAAGACAGATTCATAAAATGTACTTGACACCTTATTCCCTTTTCTCTTTCTCGATTTTGACCTCTTGCTTTGAGAACAATAAGCAAACCTGTACATTGCTATTACAAATAGCATACAACATATTACTCTATGACTCCTCTTACAATCCTAATGACCGCTTAGATCGAAACTTCCTTCCCTGCACCGTTTATGCCTTATGAAAATATAAGCTCCTTGAGGGCAGGAATGTCAGTTCCTGGCACATAGTAGGTGCTTAGTAAATTTTGTTGCTTAATCAATTCATCATGGCCTACCTTTTTATTTTGTTGATGAGGACATAGATGCCCAGAAAGGTAAAGTGACTTGCCTGAAGTTATACAGCTAGTTGGGAGCAGAAAAAATTTATTATTAACTCTTATTTCTATTATTACAAACCTGATTTTATTTGTGGGTATGCCTCTACATGTATGATAGAAACCCACTTTTTTCAGCTCTTCCAGCAATTATGGGTGAATATCTAAAAGCAGTGACTGAGTCCAAAATGGTTTTAGGGCAGAGGCCAGGAAAAAAAATTAAAATGTATTTGGGAAACATTTAACAAAATAAACAAAATACAATACACCATAGATGATGTGATTTTGTGATTTTCTAAGTCAATATATGACTCTGCAGGAATCCATCTGTATTTGAATTTGACACCTCTGATGTAGGGGGACACTAGCACTCCTGCTCTGTGTAAGCTGAGGCCTGTAGAAACGTCTTCTAACTCTGTATGGCCTTTACCTCCCTTCATTTTCTATTCTTCAAGTCCCAAATTTAACCTTAGGGACACAGGCATACCTCTCTATCAGTTCCCACTGTGCTAACCAGTTTGGACCATGCTGTCACCAAAGGTATCCCTAAAACATCCACTGAGGCTCAAACATGCCCTCAACCCCTATTCTCATCACCTGCACCAATCCTTGAAGTATGTCTTTCTAATAACTCAGAAGGCCCTTTAAATCCCCCACGTTTTAAGATTCAAGTGTGAAAAGCAAGCTCTCTTTTAAAGAGGGGCAGGCACACTTTAGATCCTGAAATAGACATTTGAAATTTCCCCAAAGAGCATCCATTTCTCCCTCCTCCTCAGCACAATCCAGGGGATCTCTCCCTCTGGCAGTTAAGGAGGCAGCACAGCCTGCTGGCCAGTGAAGGAAGAGAAGGGACCACACTCACCAGAAACTCAACACATCCCACGGAAGACATCAGCTCTCTGTGTGGGCTGGGGGAGAAATCGTTTCATCCTGGGTCAACCCTCTCATTTTACAGGTGAGGAAACTGAGGCTATGTTTCAGTTTCCTCATCTGTATAAGAAGGATAATAACACCTCCCCTTCAGATCTGTTGTGAGACCTAATTAAGCGTTTCGAAAGTGCTCCTGTGATCCCGAGATTAAAGGGACCACTTAAAGGCAAAAGATGTCTTAGTCATTCTCAAGGCAATTCCTCTGTAAAAGTGGGTGACCACAGGATGGGCTAGAATGTTGTGGGGCTGGTGTGGACAGGGATAGATGAATGTAAGTAAGCTTGATTAAGTTAAGCCTGTCAGTGTATGAGAAAGCCAAGAAACCTTCTATTGAAAATGATAGAAGCCTTGAAAGAAATCCCCTTGTGGACGTTTCCTTGCTCTCTTTCCACTAGCAGCCCGACCCCTTTGCCCTGGACAGTCAGAGCTCTCCTAGGGCATTTCACACCCATTCCTTATGACCCAGATGGAACAGGAGTCTGTCCTGGAGAAGTGGAGAAAACATCAAACCAAACCAAACCTCAAGGAGAATGCAAGGCAGAAGGCACTACATTTCTGGTCTCCGGACACTTTCACTGCTGCTCCCCATGCCTTCAATACTCTCCCTCCTCTCTGGTTTCCTTGAAATCCCATATTCTACAAGAAACCTTCCCTGGTCCCTTTAAATGCTAGTGTCTTCCCTCAATTGATTATTTTCATTTCATCCTGCACATTTCTTGTTTGTACAGATTTGTTCTCCTGGTATCTCTCCCATTAGATTGTGAATTCTTGGAAAATAGGAAATGTCTTTTGCCTTTTTGTGTGTCCCCAGTGCTTAGCAAAGTGCCCAGCACTTTGACTATGATACTCATAGCATGATAAGACCATAAACTTAGAAGGGAACTGAAGTTACCTAGTCTTTTTTATTAACAGATAAGGAGACTGAGACCCAGGAGGTTATGACTTGCCCACAGTCACACAGGTGTATAGTATGTAAAAGATGGGGGAAGATGTGAACGAGGGTCGTCTGACTTCAGATCCACTGTACATTCTACCTCCCTGGTCATTGGTGGCCCAACCCTTTGTTTCAAACGCAACACTTCTCAGCTTCATTGGGGGTGGAATGAACCTTACAGGAAATGTAGGAAATGTGCTTTGGATCCTGTGTTCCCAAAATGAGATTGCACCCCAGTTTTTATCCTCAGACTGTAGGACTTCAATTTAGCAAGAAAAGCATTAACATCAACGAATGATGGGGCATCTGCTGGCCAATACTTCTGAGATCTCCTAAGACTGAGAGATTAAAAAAAATAAAATGCTTAAGAAATTCTCTGATCCATTTCACAAATGGGGAAACTAAGGGACATAGCTTGATTACGTAACAGAGGCTGGATTTGGACTCAGGTCCTCTGTCTCAGAACCTAGTACATCTATGTCTAACAGAGCTATTATCCTGACTGAAGTAGGAAGTGTAAGCTTAATACTCTCCATTGATGAATGCAGTAGCTTTAAGAATAGAATGGCATTTTCAAATAACTATCTTCTCCAATGATCTGCTTCACTGCCATCTGAGTCCTGAACTAGGAGTTGGAACAATATTAAATCTCGAAGCAATTGCTTCATTGCTTTTCCTTCCTACTTACATCTTCCCCAGATGGCAGCTATGGGCTTTAGGGTATCTATAGATCTCTCCCATCAGTAAGAATGATATTATTTTCTACTAAGAATAGGTAGTTAAATCTCTCCAAGTATCTAAGTCTGGTACATAGGGTGGTGCCAGTGCACCGGGATGTAAAAGTACTGGCTTTGAAGGTAGGAGAGACCTGGTTTGAAATGCAGGTTTTGCCATTTAGGTAGTTGTGTGAAGGTGGGCAAGCCTCTCTAATCTTTCCTCCCCTTGTTTCTAAAGTGGGCTTCTTACTACAGTTATCCCTTCCAAAATCCTGGGGTTAGGGCTGTGGTGCCCCCATAATCTGGAAAATCCCTGTAAAATTTTTTTGGCCCCCCCTTCATACCAGAGAAGAAGTCTGAATTTTTTCTTTTTCTTTTATGAGGTATTTACAGTAATTTATTGTAAAATTTGGGATTAGTATTATGGTCATAGGCTCTATGTCATCTGCTGACTTTCACGTGTACAAAAACTCCCCACAATTACCATTTGATTTCTTATGCTGACCAACAACATATTGAAACCTCAATGGGGAAAGTGAAGATGTGGAAGTGATAACTATTTGCCTTGCCTACTTTCTGGGTTTGTTGTAAATGAGTGGATGAATGATAAAGCATTTCTTAAATCGATTTCTATGTGAGATGCACTAAATTAAGGACTTGGGATACAAATACAAAAGACCTGAGAGAGACTTCACAAATAAGGAAATGGTGGCTATGAAAAAGTATTTTAATCTGGGAAGTTACGGGGATGGTGGGTGCTTTGTTAAGATTCCCTCATCATAGGAGTGTGCGTTCTTGTTATAGGGTGTGCTGAATTTTCAAAGTTAGGGGTTCAAAGAATTCAGCATTCTAGTTATTGCCAGACTTGAGATAGGCATTTGTTTTTAAAGAAATGATGGTTCAAGTGCCCAAGTCTGGGCTTTCGATAGAAAATCAAGAGACTGTGTTTAAAATCTGCAATCTCAATGTTTGTAGGAGCAGCTGCCAGAGAGCTGTGTGCCAAATGGCTGCCTTCCGATGCTCATTTTTTTGTTTATGAAGTTAGATGAAAGATGAGGTTCACACAGATGGTGGCTGTGTAGGAGAGATTTCTCCAGGGTCAGGGGGGTGTGAAGAGAATATGAAGGACTGTTTTCTTTCGCCTTCTGCAGCTGGCAAGGTAGGAAAAAAGACAACATCCCTCAACAACAACAAAGCAAAGCCTGAACCAAGGATGCATAAACAGTATAATAAATAATAGCTCATCTTTATATAATACTAACAACAACAACCCACATTTATTTGGTGTTTTATGGTTTAGAGATTGCTTTCCTTATAATAATCAGTATGTAAGATATGGAGAACAAGGATTATGCCCATTTTACAGATGAGGAAACTGGAATTTAGAGATGTTAAGTAGCTTGTTTGTGACCATTTAGCTAATAAGCTTTAGAATCCGGACTCAAATCTGGATTCTAAGCCCATTCCCTTCTAACAAGGAATATTTGAATTTTGAGATGTTTTTCCTAGTCAAAGATTGCTTACTTAGGGGTGTGCTGGTAAATATTTAACAACTGGCTCTCAGAGGGAGGGAGGGAAGCACACTCCTCATATTTTTGAGTTTAGTCTGCTATTCATATTTTCTGCATCACTTCCTTAAGTGTGGATAGTCAACATAAAAAAAAAATCTGATTTGTAGCATTTGCTGATTTCCGGAGTATAAATGTTTGTATTAAAAATGTTACAGGTGGCTCTTGGGAGCCAGACTAAGCTGGTTGCAGCATGGTTCTGCCCCCTACTGATGCTAAGGCCTACAATTTCACCAATAGATATCTGTTCCTGAAATGATAAATGTTGAAGAAGATGGGAGAAAATTGGAACACTAATGCATTGTTGATGGAGTTGTGAACTGATCTAACCACTCCCAAGAGCAATTTGGAACTATCCCCAAAGGACTATAAAACTGTGCATACCCTTTGACCTAGGGATACCACTTTTATATCTATATCCCAAAGAAATCATAAAAATGGGAAAAAGACCCACATGTACAAAAATATTTGTAGCAGCTCTTTTTGTGGTGCCCAAGAATTGGAAATTAAGGTGATTCCCATCAACTGGGGAATGTCTGAATAAATTGTGGTATATGAATGTAATAGAATACTATTGTTCCATAAGAAATGATGAGCAAGGGGCAGCTAGGTGGCGCAGTGAGTAGAGCACCAGCCCTGGAGTCAGAAGGACCTGAATTCGGATGAGGCTTCAGACACTTAATGCACACACAAACAAAAAAAAAAAAACCTAGCCGTGTGACCTTGGGCACGTTACTTAACCCCAACTGCCCTCCAAAAAAAAAAATAAATAAATAAAAAAGAAAGAAATGATGAGCAAGTGGATTTCAGAAAAACCTGGAAAGACTTATATGAACTGATGCTAAGTGAAGTGAGCAGAACCAGGAGAACATTGTAACAGCAACATCATGCCATGACCAACTTTGATAGACTTAACTCTTTTGAAGGACAATTTCAAAAGACTCAAGATGGAAAATGCCATAGATGACCAAAAAAAGAACTGTGGAGTCTGAATGCAGATTGAAGCATACTATTTTTTTATTTGTTTCTTCTTTCTAATTGTTTTTTCCCTTTGGCTCTGATTCTTCTTTCACAACATGACTAATGTGGAAATATTTTTAATATGATTGTACATGTAAAGTCTAAATGATCTTACACACTATCTTAGGGAGGAGGGAACAGAGGGAGTGTGAGAAAATTTAGAATTCAAAACCTTATAGAAGTGAATGTTAAAGGCTAAGAACAAACAAACAAACAAATATATAAGATATCTGTTCCTGTGCCCAGGACAGATAAACATGATAAATACAGTCATTTACTTATTCCTTCATTGCACAAGCATTAATAAAATGCCTACTGTATGCAGGGCATTGCATTACACAATATGAATAAGTTTATCAGATTCTCCCCCCCCCATTAAATGGAATATTCTTCGAGGCAAGGACCAATCTGTTTTGGTCTTGGTAATCCCCAGGGTTTAGCAACAGTGCCTTGAACATAGACATTTAATAAATACATATTGAATGAAAAATGGTTTCTTTCTTGTGAACAGGATTTGGTGTAGGAGGAAAGGGCTAGAATATGAGGCCAGTGGGGACCTGAAGTTCTAGTAGATGGAGAGTGGCTCTTGCTAACAACAGGCAGAACACTACCGAAGGGGGGCGGGGGGGAAGGTAAGAAGGGAGAATGCTGAGCTCTAAAGACCATCTTTCCCTATCACACAATTGTTAAGTGAACTGGTTCTGCTCATTATATCCAGTCTCTTTTGGGACTGGACTATTTCAGAGAGATGTGGAGAGCAGAGTGCTCAGAGGAAGTCAATAATAATAGCTGGTGATAAATCTCATTTTTACTGAGCTTTAAGGTATTCAAAATGCTTTGTTTGCAACCCAGTCAGGTAGATTCTGCAACTATTATTATACCCATTTAACTAAGGAAAAAAACTGAGGTTTGAGGTTAAGCAATTTAAGTTCCCATAGTCATGAAGACAATGAAAGGAAACAGAACCTGGGGGAGCAATTTAAAAGAATTTGGATTAACCTACAGAAGAGAAAGTGGAGCAGCTGGCCCTAAAAGTCTTTAGACATAAGAGTGTTAACCCTATAGCAGATGTTTGTTAGGTTTTCTCCATCTTATATAGAGGATAAGAGGAAGAATGTTTACACATTGTAATAGGAAAAACTTTGTTTAGATATATAAGAAAAGACCTTGGGGGGCAGCTAGATGGTGAAGTGGATAGAGTGCCGGGCCCAGAGTCAGGAAGACTCAACTTGCTGACTTCAAATCTGGCCTCAGATACTTATTGACACTTACTAGCCAAGTGACCCTGGGCAAGTCAGTTCCTGATCTGTAGTATGAGCTGGAGAAGAAAATGGCAAACCACTCCACTATCTTTGTCAAGAAAACCCCAAATGGGGTCATGAAGAGTCCAATACAACCAACATGACCTAACAACAACAGAAAGATGGACCCTATAGTAAATACTATTAAATCCTAGAGCTGGACTGTCTATGCGAGTTGTAGAATATTCCTCATTTTGATCAAGGCTTGGGATTTCATCAATGCAGGATTCTTCCTTTCTGGAAATATCCTCTGCTGGTATGGATCAACAAGTTTTTCTTAACTCATTCTTTCTTTCACTAAGCACTTATTAAGTGCCTATTATGCCAGATCTGAGGGTTAAAAATACAAAACAAAAATAGTTCTTGCCTTCAAGGAGATTACAATCTATTCCAACTCATAGTCTAGACAACCACCTAGGGCACTGAGATTTTAGTGACTTCCTCAGTAGTGTCAGAGACAGGCCTCGAACCCAGGTCTTTCTAACCCCAATGCTGCTTCTCATTCCATTTTTAAAAATCAACCAAGTAAAACAAGACTTCTGCTTGATATAACTTGCAGATAGCCTACTTGGAAGCAAAACGATGAACTAGAAATTAGGGATAGGAAAATTATGATTTCCTTGGTTTATGGAAATTCTGAGCGAGGAAACTCACTTTACCAGTGCAGATTGGCACCTTTTCTGCAACTTTGTACTCTTAGAGAGATGTCTAGAACACTGAGAGGTGGAAGCAATTGTTTAGGGTCACATGACTAGTATATGTCAGAGGAGGGACATAAAACCAAGTCTTCCCAGCCCCAAGTCTAGCTCTCTATCCGTTATTCCCCAAATCCTGTAGGCAGTGTTAAGAATGAGAAATAAAGGAAGTGAGATGGCTTGGACCTCTCTTGAAAAAACTTGGGATGACATATGATCTGAATCCACCTGACCTCATGCCCTGGGATCTAATGTGCTTTTAAGATGTCCCTTTCTTTCTTAAGATTCAAAGAAAACAAAGCTTACCTAGACAATATGCAAACAATGATGTATAAACATGATATATTAAGGATAAATTGGGGACAATTTCCCATGTCTCAGATCCAGAATTAGAAAGAGAAGGGAGAATTCCTACAAAAATCCACTTCTCTTCTATGGAAAAACAAAAACAAAAGCAAAACCCCAAAAGCTCATGGCAAATGTAAATGTGGGAAGAATTTTTTTTTCAAAATAAAGAAGGAAAACTTACAAATGGTTTCTTGGATTTTAAAAATGATATTGTATATAGATTCTTATGTAGAAGTAGCTAGAAAACTGCAGTTTATCAGGCATGATTTTCTTTTCATCAAATGCCTGAGGGGAAAAAAAAAGAAGGAACTGGAAAAAAATTCAAAGACACTACTGAGTTCCAGACTTCTTTTTTTCCCTGCTTTTTCCCCTCTCTTCTATTTGGTATTTTTTAGATTTAGATATGTTAATATGAAAATCGACATTTTTTCTGCTAATGGTGGTAGTTTTTTTCTCTAGTTTAATAGAAATCGATTTTTTTTTGCCCAAGTTGAATTAATCTTAAATAAATATGGCACTATACAGACAGCAAAATCAACTCCATGGTATATAACACTTTTCCCCTACAAGAACTCAAATTTGGGAGTCAGCAGTATATAAGGTTTCATCCCTGTCCTGAGAATAAGAACCACTGGAGTCTTCAGTAAAGATATTCAATATATTAAGGTATCTTTTAAGGTTGTTTTTTTGGGGAGTGGGGCTGGATAAGGCTCAAATGAAATAAGTAAGAAGTCATTTTAAGTGGGCTTAATCTTTCCCCCAAATGTGGATATGTGTGAAAAAGGAAAATATTTTCTCCCTACAAGACTATAAGTTTCATGTGGGCAGGGATCTTTTCTCATCAAAACTTGGTGAGAAAACCTTCTAATTATGCCTAGTTCAGTGCTCTGTATACTGTAGGTGTGTAAGCCTGTTCCTTCTTTAATCCATCCTCCACAAAATATAGATCTAACCTTCCTTTACTCTAAAAACTCCAGTGACTTCCTCTTGCCTTTAGGATAAAAGGGCATTTAAAGATCTTCACAATCTGGTAGTCTACCTATCCAAGTTTTGCACATATTACTCCTCTTCACATACTTAATGGCCTAGCCAAACTAGCCTGCTTGCCTTTTTTTTTTTTTTTTTTTTGCTTTTGTGTCCTCAACATCTAGTATAGTTCCTGGAACACAGTAAGCACTTAATAAATGCTGGCTAAATGAATGAATATTACTCTTTTTTAGAATGCTATTAATTATTTATTTCCAATAGACTGTTCCTTGAAAACAAAAACTATTCCCTTTTTTTTTGTCTTTGTATTTCTGTGAACTACTAACTCAGTGCCTGGTAGTTAGTATTGCTCAAAAATGTTTATTAATTGATTGATTAATATAGTTCAGTTCAACTCACTTCATGCTTTATATACAGTGACTATACACAGAGAATGGAGTAAGACACCAGAGGAACATACAAATCTTAGTACGGCATGGTCCTGTCCTTACTGAGGATACAGTTTGGAGGGTGACTAGATGTATAACACAAATAATAGTAATACAAAATAATACCCGCTAAGGACATTTTCCTTTTTTAAAATTTTATTTTTTTTGTTATGTTTTAGGTCCTCTACTATTTCCCTCCCTCTCCACCACACACTAGAAAAGGCCACCATTTAATACAAATATATAAATATATGTAATGTGTACTTCTATTTATCAGTTCTTTCTTCAGAGGTAGATATCTTCCTTCATAGGTCCTTTATAGTTTATTTGAATGTTTATAGTACTCAGAATAACTTGGTTGTTCACAATCATTCTTCAAACTATATTGCTGTTACTATATCCTGGTTCTGCTCCATTCACTTTTCACTATTTCTTTCAAGTCTTTCTACATTTTTCTAAAATCAGCCAGCTCATCATTTCTTATAGAACAGTAGTACTCCATCACAATAATATGTCATAATTTATATAGCCATTCTCCAATTAATGGGTGTCCCTTCAATTTCCAGTTCTTTGCCACCACAAAAAGAGCTGCTATAAATATTTTAGAACATAGAGATTCTTTTCCTTTTTTCCTGATCACCTTGAGAAACAGACTTAATAATGGTATTGCTGGGTCAAAGGGTATACAGTTTTAGAACTCTTTGGACATAACTCTATATTGCTCTCCAAAATGACTGGATCAGTTCACAGTTCCACCAACAGTGTATTAATGTCCCATTTCCCCCATCCCTTCCAACATTTGTAATTTTCCCCATCTATCATTTTAGCCAATCTGAGAAGTGTGAGATGATATCTTAAAATTGTTTTAATTTGCATTTCTCTAATCAATAATGATTAGAGCATTTTTTCCATATAACTACATATAGTTTTTACTTCATCAAAAAACTGCCTGTTCATATCCTTTGACCATTTATCAGCTGGGAAATGACTCATATTCTCATAAATTTGAAAAAGTCCTCTATATACATTTGAGATATGAGACCTTTATCTGAGAAACTGTCTAAAAAAATTCCCCCTCAATTTTCTGTTTTTCTTCTAATCTTGGCTACATTGGCTTTATTTGTACAAAACCTTTGCAATTCAATGTAATCAAAACTGTCTATTTCACTTCCCATAATGCCCTCTATCTCCTGTTTATTCATAAATCATTCTTCTCTCCATAAATCTGATAAGTAATATGTTCTATGTTCTTCTAGTTTCTTATGATATCTCTTTTTATATCTAGGTCATGTATCCATTTTGACCTTATCTTGGTAAATGTTGTAAGGTATTGATCTATACTCAATTTCTGCCAGACTACTTTCTACTTTTCCCATTTTAAAATTTTTACCAAATAGTGTATTCTTATCCCCAAAGCTTAGATCTTTACATTTGTCAAACACAAGGCTACTATAATCATTTGCTACTGTGTATTATATGTTTATTTTGTTCCATTGATCCACCTTTGTATTTCTTAGCTGGGAGGAAATAGTTTTGATAATTACTGTCCTATAACATAGTTTAACATCTTGTACTGGTAGATCTCCTTTCTTTATATTTTCCCCATTAATTCCTTTAATATTCTTGACCTTTTGAACTTCCAAATAATTTTTATTGTTATTTTTTCTAGCTCAATAAAATAATTTTTGGTAATTTAATTGGGATGGTATTGACTAAGTAGATTCGTTTAGGTAGAATTGTCCTTTGTATTATATTGACTTTGCCCACCCATGAACAATTACTATTTCCCTAATTATCTTTTGTCAAACATCTAATTGAATTCTAATCACTGACTCCCTAATCCACACCTCTTTTATGAATCCCTCCCTTATCCTCTCCCCTTACCCTCTCAGTCTTCAATTTGCCCACCCTTCTAAGAGTCCTTTCCTTATCTGATCCCCTTGCTCTACTATTTCTCTGTAATGAAGACTTTTATATGCTTCTAGTTTAATATATTTTTCCCTCTTTAACCTAGTTCTCATGAGAATAAGGTTCTAACACTACCAGTTGTCCGCCCCTTCCTGCCTCCACTGTAATAGTTCTTTCATTCATGCCTTATTTATATGAGATAATTGCTCCCTCTACCCGATTTTATTTTTTAGGATCATCCCATCATACTCAACTCAAGCCCAAGCCTTCTATCTATGTATGCTTTTTCAAACTATCCAAATAATTATAACACTCTTAAGAGTTACAAATAATATTTTCACATATAAGAAATAAAGAATTTGACCTTATTAGGTCATTTATAATTGGTCTTTGATGTTTACCTTATTATATTTCCCCTGAGTTTAGTAGGTAAGATTTTCTATTTCTTCACAAATACCTGAAAGTCCTTTACTTCATTAAATGTCTGTAGTTTTTTTTTTCTCTTTTGTTTTTCCCATTCAGTACAGCCCACATCTTTGCTGTGTAAGTTATTTTTGGTTGTAAGCCCAGCTCCATTGCTATTTATAATATATTGTCCCATCACCTTTGGTCTTTTAGTGTAGAAGCTGCTAAATCTAATGTTATCCTGACTATAGCTCCACAGTATTTAAATCTTGTTGCTTGTAGAATGATCTCTTTGACCTGAAAGTTTTGATGTTAGCTATGATGTTCCTATGATTTTCATCTTGGGCTTATCTTGGGTAATGACCAATGGATTTTTTTCTATTTCTATTTTATCCTCTCATTCTAAAACTTCAAGGCAATTCTCCCTAATAATCTCTTGAAATAGAGTATCTATTTTTTTTATCATAAGTTTTAAGTAGTCCAACGATTTTTATATTTTCTCTTCTTGATTGTTCTCCAGCTCAGTTATTTTTCTAATGAGATGTTTTACATTTTCTTCTATTTTTTCATTCTTTTGAGTTTGTTTTATTATTTCTTGGTGTCTTATAAAGTCATTAGCTTTCCCTTGTCTAATTCTAATTTTTAAGGAGTTATTTTCTTCTGTAATCTTTTGGATCTCTTTTCCTAATTGGTTGACTTTCTTTTCATAATTTTTTTTTTAATTTTTCTTACATTGCTCCTATTTTTCTTTAGTTTTTCCTCAACCTCTCTTATTTTATTTTTAAAATTCTTTTTAAGCTCTTCCAAAAACTCTTTTTGGGCTTGTGATTATTTTGCTTTTTTCTTTGAGATAGAAATAATTGTTTTACCTTAACCTTATTCTGAATTTGGATTCAGATCTTCTTTATCACCCTAGTAGCTATCTATGATTGGATTCTTTCTCTTTTGCCTCCTCATTATTATTAATTTTTAGCAGCTTATTTCATATCTGTTAACTTTGTGTTAAAATCAGACTCTAGTCCTGGAGCATGGGGAATAACATCTCGGGCTTCAGGTTTTTTGTGCTATTGTTTTCTGAGCTGTATTAGGGACTTGACTTTAGGTATTCCTCTCTATCCCTGAGACATGACCAGGGCCTTCAGAAACTCTATCACTACAAATGCTATTGCTACCTGTAGTCCCTCCTGCAGCTGCAAGTTTCAGCTCACCCCTCTGCCTTGGAACCAAAGCCAGGTACTCTATGAATGTCCACAGTCAGCAGGGTCCCTGCCTTCTGTAATCACACTCACTGGTGTGTGCTAACTCCTCCTCATCCATATCTATAGCCTGAGATTGAGTCAGATCAACAAACCTGAGTCCAGAGTCCAGTACCAGAGGAGGGCCTGTAATATTCACCTGATTAATTATCTGACCCCTACACTGTCCATGAGATGAAAGTTCCTTAAGCTGAGGCTGCTACAACTGCCCCTAAGGCTTGTTGTTTATTGATTTGGCAGTAATTGCTTAGAAGTATTTACCCTTCAATCAGGTCAAATCACCACTGGGGGAGGTCAGGGCTCTCCTAACATCCTCCCAAGCTCTCTAAGGTGGACAACTGCTTTACCTTATCTTTTAATTATTTCTGTCACTCAAAGTTCATTTTGAGGTGGTATTTTGGATTGCTTATAGGGGAATTTAGAAGATCCATGCAATTTCCTGCCTTATTCCACCATTTTCTTGCTAAGTACATTAAGGAGATAGAAGTAAAGTATAGTGTGAGATTTGAAGCAGCAAGCATAGGGAGGATATAATAAGCTTCATTGAGAAACATATAACGTCTAGAATGGAGAATTTTGTGGTCCTATTGTCCTGACTGAACCATAATTAAAAGGGCAGCTAGGTGGCACAGTGGATAGAATACTGGGCCTGGAGTCAGGAAGAGTTGTCTTCCTGAGCTCAAATCTGATCTCAGATACTTACTAGTTGTGTTACCCTGGACAAGTCGCTTAACCCTATTTCCCTCAGTTTCCTCATCTGTAAGATGAGCTGGAGAAGGAAATGGCAAATCATTCCAGTATCTTTGCCAAGAAAACCCTAAATGGAGTCATAAAGAGTTGGGCATGAACGAACAACAACAACAAAAATGTTCAGGTAGATTCCTATATTTTTCAATTTAGCACTCAAAATTTCCATCAAGGGGCAGCTAGGTGGCGCAGTGAGTAGAGCGTCGGCCCTCGAGTCAGAAGGACCTGAGTTCGGTTCCGGCCTCAGACACTTAACGTACACACAAACAAAAACCTAGCCGTGTGACCTTGGGCAAGTTACTTAATCCCAATTGCCCTCCAAAAAAAAATGCAAAAAAAAAATTTCCATCAAATCTATGATTTCATCAATGTGGGGAGATTCTCTCCAATGAGGAAAAGAAAAGCTCATCCATGTCTGCCCTTCTATCCCATGGAATTCTTTCCCATCTTCTCCCATAAATTTATTATAGGGGGCCCACTCAAAGTACTGGCTGCCTTCTTCACATTCTATTGACATTCCTAAGATAGCAGTGGAATACATAGGCTGTTTGTTGGTTATTGCTCTTTCTTACCATTTCATCAGCCTCTTTCTTTTTCAATCATACATATTTGATGACATGTTTTATACTACTTATCCTTTATGATTCCCTCTATGTAAGGTGGTGCAGACTCCTCACAACCACCACGTGAAATTGTTCTTTGAGTGATTCTCAACTTCAGTTATTCTAAGGGATGCATGTAAAAGAGGGTGAACCGGAGGGTAAGGGGCCTAAAGACCATGCCATAAAAGAATTAGTTAAAGGAATTGGGAATGTTTAGCTTGAAGAAGAGAAGATTTAGGAGGGACATAAAAGTCTTCAAATATTTGAAGGATTTGATGTGGGAAAAGGGGTTAGATTTGTCTTGCTTGTCTCCAGAGGGTGGAAGTTATAGAATGGAAAATTTAGAGACCATGTGAAGAAAAACAAATGCCTTGTCCAATCATTAAAAAAACAAACAGACCTTGTCCAACCATTATCCAGAAATAGAATGGGCTGCCTTAGGAAGTCCTGAATTCCTCCTCATCTGTCCGACCACTTAGGGGAAATGGTATAGAAGTGTTTCTTGGTCAGGCATAGATGGTCTTCAAGTGGTTTCTTACTTTTAGATTGTTTGGTGTCTTTAAATTGTAATTGCTTTTGTTTCATCATCCCTAACTCAAGGCCTCTATTCCCTTATATGTAAAATGAGGGGATTGGATGAGATCACAGTGGATTGAGTGCTGGACTTGAAATCAGGAAGACTGAAGTTCAAATCCTGCCTCAGAAGGTAATTTATTTTTATTTCTTTAGCCTAAATGACCTAGGGCACACCACATTCTCTGTCAGGCTCAGTTTTTTCCTCTGTACAATGGTGATAATAAAGTCAAATGAGATAATATATGTAAAGCATTTTGCAAACTTTAAATCATTAAATAAATGTGATGTAGTAGTAGTAGTAGTAGTAGTAGTAGTAGTAGTAGTAGTAGTAGTACTTTTTAATGACCTTCTAAAGGTTTTTTTTAGCATTTGCTTTACGACCTGATGAAATGATGGCTGGGGGCAGCTAAGTGGTGCAGTGACTAGAGCACCAGCCCTGGAGTCAGGAGGACCTGAATTCAAATCTGGCCTTAGACAATTGACACACTTACTAGCTGTGTGACTTTGGGCAAGTCACTTAACCCCAATTGCCCTCCAAAAAGCAAAAAAAAAAAAAAAGAAGAAGAAGAAGAAGAAAGAAAGAAAGAAAGAAAGAAATGATGGCTGCCTTTAGGAGCTTAAGGGAAATACAGACCACTAATTGAGTAAGCCCTGAATAAATACATGATTTAAATGAACAAAGTGCACATTAACATGGACAAGTGGAGGATACTGAGTGGTACAGGTGGAAGTATCTTGGTGCTGTGTGTCAAGATTGTGTGATGGTAGAGGAAGAAGGCTCACCTCTCTTCCTAAGCTAAGCAAGTTCATGAAGAAGGGGGCACTACAGGTGCTGCTTTCCCTTCTGGCAGGCCCCTCTTCTTCAGATCCTGCACTGAGGAGGATAATACCTCAATGACAGAATTATGTTTCATCACAACCACTAAAAGGATCCAGGTGGTCTATTTTAGCAAAATCAGTCTCTTAGCCCAACTTGTTAGGCTCTGCTCCAGTAGATTGTCTGCAGTGGCAGAATACAATAGTAATATTTATCTGCATGGCAATTGATATCCTTACTACATCTGCCAACAAGGAGTGTTTGGGGACTTTATAATTCTAGATGCCTAGTTATTAGAAACAAGACTCAAAGCCCACTTTGTTCTCACTGAAAAGCTCCCACTCATAATGATGAGCTCAATGAATGAGTGAATGAAAAAACATTTATTAAGCAATGGTTATGTGCAGACATTGGGGATACAAATATAAAACTTAAGACAGCTGGGGCGGCTAGGTGGCACAGTGAGTAAGAGTGCCAGCCTCAGAACTGGGATGACCCGAGATCGAATCCGGCCTCAGAAAATGAGCACCCACACATAAATAATGACTAGCCGTGTAACCTTGAGCAAGTTTACTTAACCCCAATTGCTTTAAAAAAAAAGTTAAGACAGTCCTTGCAGTTAGAGGACTCACATTCCAAGAGGAAGCAGACAGCAGCTATAAGTGAGGTCAGCTGCAACTTTGCCTTCCAACAAATAGTATTCAACACTAATTTACTTAATTCTATTAAGAACTGGAATTATTGCTAGGGCAGCTAGGATAAAAGCAACATGGGCTTTGTTAATAGCTAGTATTAATATAGGGTTTAAGGATTTGCAAACTGGTTTACATATGTTATCTCATTTAATCCTCATTAAAAAAAAACAAAACCTGTGAGATAGGTGTTCTTTTCCATTTTACAGATATAGAAGCTGAAGTTGAGTGGCTAAATGATTTGCCCAGAGGCACACAGCTAGTAAATATGTGAGGAAGGACTTGGTTCAGGGCTTGCTGACTCAAAATCTAACTCTTGATCCACTTTGCCACTTAGCTTTGTCCTAGGATCCTGAATTTGAAGCCCCTGAAATTATTTATAGTCCTTTAGCTATAGAGAAACAGCAGAACTGAGAACTTAGTAAACAAGAATAATCGATTGAAATAGTAAGTTATCATGTGGAAGGGTTGGGTAGAATTCCTGGCCCTTTAGAAAATTTCTCTGAGGTATCCCAAGTTTTGTCTCCCTTCCCCCTATGGGGCAGTATCCCATGTCTCCCTTTTTCTCCCCAACCAGGAACATGAGAGCTTATTTCTGGCCTCTTGCTCAAGGTGTGGTTTTCATAGCTTCCCCTGGATATAAATATGACCAATTATTGCTTTGCAAAAAACCCCAGAAAATCCTGGAATAATATTTATAAGTAAAGTTAATAAAAAGTTTGGATTTAGTTAAAGGAGCCTTTCAGTTGTGTTTTGTTAGCAAACCTTGATGCATTTCTTTCACTGAATTTAATCAATCAATAAACATGTATTGACTTTTTACAATGTGCAAGACATCTCATTTGGCATTAAATATAAAAATGAGTTTAGATGCAAACTCATTATTATTGTAGGGTTTTAGGACTAGATCAGGGGCGGGGAACCTGTGTCCTTGAGGCCACATGTGGCTATCTAGGTCCTCTGTGAGGCCTTTTGACTGGGTCTAAGTTTTACAGAACAAATCCTTTTATTAAGGAGATTTGCTCTGTGAAGTTTAGCTTTAGGGGAGGGGATTCATATGTGACTTTAAAGCCTCAGGTTCACCACACCTGGGCTAGATAAAGACCTTAGAGATCATGGGATCCAACCCTCTCCTGTTATTTTACAGAGGAAGAAACTGAGGCCAGGGGGGAGAAATGACTAACAAGAGGTCACGTGCCTAGTGAAGGGTGATACTCTTCCTATTAAATCAAGCTACTTGGTGTTTTTTAAAAATTAATAACAATTGCTGGTATAAAAGCATTTCTGGCAGAAATTCCAAGTGACACATTTACTATCATTGCTTTATCATTTTGTACTTTCAGCTGAAAATGTCAACTGCCCATGATAAGATCTTTTTAGAATTCATGAAGGGAGATGAGAAATACATGCTGGTCATGCTACTCACTACTCAGCGCTGATTTAGGGCAGCAGCCTGCTCTGCCCATACTGGGTCATTGCACTAACACTGATGGAGTTCTAAGACAATGCACCAGAAATGGGAGTAAGCAGCTGCTAACATATGTCTTAAACTATCCCATCAAGTGGGAGGCTGGAATGCCACAGAGCTCTGTGAGATATTTTGGCAGATCTTTCTATGATTCTGTATATGAAGCAAGAGACCAGAATTTCATCCATAAATGCCCATAATTCTATTGACTTCTACTTTCATCTGGCTTTTCTTGGGTCCTTAATAGCTAAAAGGCTTGAAAAATCTGGTATAGAAGTAAGGGACTGACTGCCTCTGATTTATACCACCTATTTCTCATGTCAAAATTATACAAGATACTTGAAATATATGACAAGATAATCTTGACTGACAATCTTCAGTCATTAACACTGAATAATGCTTAAAACATGGATAACAATAATGCTTAAACTATGTTTGACTGGGGTTTTTGCCACTGTCATGGAGAGGGTTCAGCCCAGAGACCCAGTAGATAATGGCTCAGGAGAGGCATAACTGATGAATTTCTCCAGCTGATCTTGTTGGTGAATGACATTGTGCTGATTGAATCAAGTCCCACAACATTGCAGATTTATAAGTACTCAGGAGAGTTTGGCCTGACTATCCCTAAACCAAAAATACAGGGGGACAAAAATTACTTATTGCCTATACTGTAATATGCAGCTGGATAGATATAACCTATAAGTCTTGCCTAGCAGTATATTTATATTGGGTAGATACTGCAAATGGAGGATGAGTTTGACCCAGAACTGAACAGGAGAATAAGTTGTATTGCCTTTAGGAAATTGCAAAGTTCTTTCAATGATACCAGCTTCTCCTCAAAACAAAGGCCCATCTTTCTTCCCTTTCCCTTTCCCTCCCCTTTCCATTTCCTTTTCCTTTTCCTTTCCCTTTCCCATTCCCTTTCTCTTTTTCTTTTCCTTTCCCTTTTCCTCTCCTCTCCTCTCTTTTCTTTTCTTTCCTTTTCTTTTCAGTAATAATATCCTTCTGATGTTATTTTGTGTGACTACAGTCATGGAACACTACAGGTTTTAAATATTAAACTTGAGAATCATTCAAGGGACAATAGCGCATGTTGTATGTGAGTAAGTTTAAGCACATTACAAATAAAGATTTATGAAGAATAAATGGTATAAAAGATGATAATAAAATGTGTGATTGAAAAAGATGAGTTGATCATACACTGAAAATGAATGACAAACAGTGGACAGCTCACTTTTTCTGTCAGTACTCTTGGGAAGTCAGGAGAATTTGAGTAAGGCACCAGACACGTGGAAGTTTCAGCTTGGTGGTATAGATAGGCAGTCTGGTACAATGACAAACAAACAAACAAAAAATCAAGGAAGCAAACAGACAAAAAGGAGTGCTGGGTTTAGAAAGAGAGGATTTGGCCCCAACATTTACTACCTGTGATCTTTGGTCACTTAAGTGCTCTAGGCTGCACTTTCCTCATCTACCAAATGGCTGCCTTCCAAAATCCCTTCCACCTCTAAATAGAAAAGCCTAAAATGGCTGGGTCTATTGGTAGTGAGCAGGGATCAAGTTCTGTGCTGTTATAGATGTACAATCCTTGCTCTCGCCCTCTGTCATGGAAAAGCTTTCAAACGGCAAAAGCCTTTAGTTAACCAAATTAAATTTAAACTGCAGTGAAAGACGTTTTATTTCATTAGTCTCTTGAGCTATCTAGTCCTCCCAACAGGGACTTCTCCTTTCTGTGTGCCAGAACCATTCATCACAAATTAAATACCTCTTTGGGCATACCAAATGCCATAAGTCAAAGCAGAAACCTAAATCAATTAAAGAAAGTCAAACTTTCATGCTTTTAATTTATTGTAGGGAGGAGAGAGAATGGCTGCCATGACACCCCTCCTGGGCCTTTGTCAAGGGCACAACAGAAAGAAAAGGGAGCTGTTTCCTTAACAAAGGCCTGGAGGGCAAAAGAGCAGGAGGACATCAAACCATTGTCTAGTCTCCTACCATAAATTCAGAGTGGTTAGAATTCACTTGATTTTCCTGGGTATTCACTGGTAATTTGTGGGGGGCCTTTGGAGTAATTTATAACCCCCTCTCTACCTAGACCTCTCTTTCTGGCTGACATTACAAGTTACTAAGCCTTCCTAGAGGGGCAGTATCTTTTCTTTCAGGCCTGACTTGAGCTGCTTTTACTTAGAGGCCCGGGGAACAAGCAGAAGGATTTCCTCCTGTAGACAATTAATTTATTCACCTGCTAACTGCTCTGTTAAGAAAGAAGCAAAGAAGATCTTGGAAGGGCAGGGGCAAAGGGTTCCTTGCTCTTTCAGATGAAGCCAGAAAGGACACATTTCTAATGACGTCTTAGCCTGAACTGGTGGAGGTGGGAGGGGGAGGAAGGGGGACCAGGTCTTTATGCTTGCTCACTGATTAAATTAACCAACTGGCAGAGTGTCCAGAATGTAGATGAACATCGTGTTATGAAGTTCTTTGGCAAGTGATAACCCAAGGACCGTTGTTATAATTTGTGTCCTCACCTTGGGAAGAAAAGTCACAGATGTCCAACCTGAGGGGTCTATTGGAAAGGATTGATGCCTCATTTTTTCCTTCTGTTTTATTAGGGTTGTTGGCTTTTCTCAGCACATCAGTTCTAAAAGGAATGTAAGATCAGCCAATGGAAAACACCACAGGCAAATCCAGGCAACCTAGGGGGAGGAGGAAACCTTAGGCAAATAGGAAAAATTATCCGAATGCTCTTTGGTCCCTCCTTTTCTCCACCAACAACCATTTCAGCCCACCCACTTGAAGCAAGTGCCCTATGCTTCAAATTACGTCTTTCTTTTCCTGGTAGATCTGTGAAAACTTTCAGACCATAGAGTATTAGAGTTGAAAGGTTCTTAGCATTTATTCCAACTTTTTATAAAAGAAATTGAGGCACAGAAAAATGAATTTACTTGCTTAAGATCACACATCTAGAGTTAGGGCTACAGTCTAATTCCTGGGCCCACACACTTTGTGTAGGATTATGATGCTTCTCATTCCTTCATTGCCAGAGTTCAGCAAAATGGAAAGCAATTGTTATTTTTTCTTTCTTTCTTCTTCTTTTTTTTTGAGCCCAATTGGGGTTAAGTGTCTAAGGCTGGATTTGAACTCAGGTCCTGACTCCAGGGCCAGTGCTCTATTCACTGTGCCACCTAGCCACCCCCAAAAGCAATTATTTTTAGCCCTCAGTATGTATTATTCAATTAGCATTCTGGTTGACAAATCAATCTTTTGTGAATTTGGTTTTTGGAAATTAGTGCCCCAGAGCCTGATTAAAGAGTCTGCCTCAGGAGGCAGTGGGTTCACCTTCCTTCCTCTTTGCTGAGACTAGGGATGGCACAAAAGCAAATGCCAGATGATTACTTATCAAGTGTGTTGTGGGAATAAATGTTCTGATAGGAGTTCAACTAGATGACCATTGGAGTCCAGTCCAACTGTGACATTCTGTGATTCTATAGTTTTAATTCTGATCATACCGGGATGAACTGGTAATAATAATAGCTTACAGGTTTTCATAAGCATTATCTCATTTGATCCCTATAATAAACCTGTGAGGGAAGTATTATTATCCTTATTTTATGGATGAGGAATTGAGTCTTAACAACTTTCTCAAGGTTGGCATAATGAGTTGATTGCAGGGTCAGGTGAGATTAAAACCCAGGTCAGATATCTGGTGGCGTCAACACCAGTGAAGTCTCTATGACATCAGACCTGCACCCATGATGACCCATTAAGGTAACTGCATCAACCAACCAGGCTTATTCTCTGACTCAGTGTCTCTTTCTCTGTCATCTTAACAGCAACAAGTCTGATTTAAACAGAATTTTATCTTCCTGGAGCCATCTTTACTTTAAATGAGGACCTGGCTAGCCTAATTAGATTTCTAATTGGTGGAGTGGTTAAAGAAGATATTTTGAACAAAGAAAGCTTCTCTACACCTTTTGCTTACTTCCTGTCCTTCTATAACCTATCTTTTGCCACCTCTTCACCCTGGATTATTATCCACTGACATTTGGCTGCCTTGGTTAAGATTTCAAAATTTGGTTCTTATTACTGAAGTTGCCTTTTTTCTCTTAGTTTGGATTTTGGTCACCCTATCTCTTCCCAGTCCTTCCTACCTTAGCTTGAAAAGGCCAACTCCACTGCATCCTGGGTCATCTCCATGGCATTTTTTTTTTTTTACAAATGCACATATCTTCAATGCAATTTTCCAACAATTAAATACGTGCATTTGTTTGAAAAAGTGCTATTAAAGAATTTCTCTTTGCATTCTTCTTCAAGTTGCACCCTAGAAAACTGCCTACCCTACCTTGATGCTGCCTGCCTTTTTCCATCTCTGTCATCTCCAACTCTGGTTCTTTGTGAGGGGAAAAAAGACCGACAAACCAATGTGTCCTTTGCACTTTTGGATCAAATGCTAGGTGCCCAACATTGTGCTTTATTTCCCTCTTTTTGGGCTTCTTTTCAGTAGAATACCCTAAACAAGACACATTTTCTTCAGGCTTTGGTGATGGGAAGAAAGAAGCCCTGCCCATATCACTAGAAGTCAACCAAGGGTGAATTTCACAGCCTCATATAAGCACCAGTCTCATTAGCTTTAAATATCATGGCTATCTTCCAGGCTAATAGTGCAATCATCACTGAGTAGATCAGCAAGAAATTTGAAAAACATTTTGCCAGGTCTTGTGGTCAATACTGAAATCAAGTTAATGAATTATTATTGGAATAAATAGTGAATGTGAATGGTGAAGAGACTAGTGGGTCAAGTCTAGAGAGAAATTAATCAGTGTAAAAAGTGCGCTGGAGTACAGCCAGTTTAAATGGATTTTTTACCAAAGGAAAAATAATCACAGTCAGGGTTATTCATCTCCTTTTAATGTAACTGAAATCTCATCTTGCAAGTCTAGGTCTTACAGATACATACAGGCAGTGGTGAGAATGTAAATGACCTACTTGGGAAAGTCAATGAAACCATTTGTATTCTGTTAAATGAGGAGGTGGGAGCACATATATCTCAAAAAACATCTCTGTCCACCACCACCACACGTGCTGACCCATACCACCCTCTGCTGCTCTGATGATATAGGACTGCCTAAGATTTAGGTGATATAAGAGGGTCTAACTGAGCACACCACTATGCTGAGTACTATTTAAAATGCAGGCCCTGCTGATCTGGGGGACACATACCTGTATCCCTGCTTCTGGGGAGGCTGAAGCTATTACTGTAACCCAATTGACTGAGTTGAGAACTTCTGTACTGAGTAGGGCTAAAGCTAAGCCCAATGCCATTATGGTGAGCCTCTGGGATTGGAGGGCCACTGGAATTCCTAACAAGGGATAAATTGGCCCACATTGGAAAAATGGAGCAGATTAAAGTTTGTCGATGAGTATTGGGATTGGTGGGAAGGTTGATGAAACAGTGACTAGAGCACTGGGCCTAGAGTCAGGAGGCCCTGAATTCAAACCCCTTCTCAGATACTTACCAGCTGAATGACCCTAGGCAATCACTTAACCCTGTTTGCCTTAGTTCCTCACCTGTAAAATAAGAAGGAAATGTCCAACCACTCCAGTATATTTGCCAAGAAAACCCTAATTTGTGTCACAAAGAGTCAGACATGACTGAAATGACTCAGCAACAACAAAAATTGAGATTGGGCTCCTGAGCGGCAACTACATTTGCAGCCTGGGCAAGATAGGGAGACCCAGTCTCAAAAAAATAAATTAAATTCAAAAATTAAATTAAACCTCAATCTCTGCCTTCAAAGCCTCTACAATCTAGCTGTGGAAATAAGAGACATGTGTTAAAAGAAGTTTCTAACAGAGAAGCAGAATATTACTGTGGAAATGGCACTGGGACTGAATTCAGAAGACTTGAGTTGGAGTACTGGGTTTGTTTCAGACTACCCGTGTGACTTTAGGTAAATTTTACAACTTACCTGCCCTCAGTTTCCTCACCTGCAAAACTCAGGGGATGGGGCTAGATGATATCTACTTCTATTATCCTCTGGAAGAATAAACTAAAATACAATGGACTAAATAATAGGCAATAATGGCTTATATGTAAGGGTAAGACAATGCCAGGGAGGGTGGGCAGTGTAGGTATTGTTAAATCCATTAAACAGAGGAGCCTTGAAGCCAGGATGTATAGATTGACTTTCAAATTGTCTTTAAGCTAGTGTCATAGGCAGGATTTGAGTTGGGTCATTTTCCTATTCCATGCTGCTTCTCTAAGTACTAAGTGAGAGAGATAGACCATGAGATTTCAGAAGACATTCAGATTCACTTTGGCTGGAATCTTCAGGGGAGGCTTCCTAGAAGAGGTGCCATTTGAAGGCTCGTCTTGAAGGATGAGTAGGATTTCAATAGGCAGAAATCTGGGGAAGTGGAGACCGTTCTAGACAAACATGATAACGTTTGTATAGCACAGCAAAGAATCTGGCCCGTAATAAGTTCTTAATTAATGCTCCCTCCCTCCCTTCCTTCCTTCCTTCCTTCCTTTTTTCCTTCCTTCTTTTCTTCCTTCCTTCCTTCCTAGCATTGTGAACAATGATGCAAAGGTGAGAAAGGCTAAGTTGTATTCAGGGCCCATGAAATAAAATATTAGAGCAAAGAACTGGATATTGAGTGAGTATATTCTCTCTCAGCCCAGCCCATCCAACTATACACACCATTCCTTATCAACGGTCCTTCCTTGACAATAAATTTATATTTCCATAGGACATTAATTTTGAGAAGTGCTTAGTAGGTAGAACAAATGTAACTTTAAATATGAAGAAGCTAAGGTACATGGAAGCTAAATGATTTGCTCACAAACAGCTAATAAGTGTCAGAAACAAGTCATGATACTGGATCTTCAGATACTGCTCTTTCTACTATGCCATATTCTCTCTTATTTTTGAAGAGAAATTCTAAGAGATTAGAACATATTGAATGAATTTTGCAGGAATTCCTTTATTTGTAAAAAGATACCACCACAATATCCCTTGTATCTGATCTCTCCACTCACACAGCCAGCCACCCTATCATCTCTTCATTGGATACTCATCATCTCTTCCTTTGAGTACTATGCTGTAGAGCCTTTTTTTAAAGGCGGAAGGTAAGGCCAGTGGGGTTAAGTGACTTGCCCAAGGTCACACAGCTAGTAAGTATCAAGCATCTGAAGCCAAATTTGAATACAGGTCTTCCTGATTCCAGGGCCAATGCTCTATTCACTGAGCCACCAAGCTACCCTCTGTAGAGCCTTTTAATTGGTGACCCTGGATCCTGTCTCCCCTCTCTCCAGCTTATCCCCTACTCCACTGCTAAAGTGATTTTCCTAAAGTATAGATCTGACCACATCACTACCCTGATCATTTAACTGTAGTGGCTTCCTACTCTTTCCTAGGTTCAAATATAAACCTACTGTTTGACATTTAAAATCCTTCACAACCAGGCTCTGATCTACCTATCTAGTTTTAAACATTACTCCCCTTCATATACTCAGTGGTCTAGCCAAACTGACCTTCTTGAGGTTGTATGAGAAAGAAATGAGTCAAGGATGACACCTCGGTTGAAAGGCTGATCTTCTGAAAGAATGATGGTGCCCTTAACAATAATAGGGTAGGATGAAGGAACACAATTGGGGGAGGAGAGGAAATTAATTTAGTTTTGAACACAGCATTTACAAAGCTTCTGTCCCATTCCCAGAATTCACTCTTTCATCTTTGTCTCTTCCCTAATTTCCTTCAAAATTCAGCCCAAACTCCAAGTCCTTTGTGTGACCTTTCCTGTTCCTTCTATCTACCACTACCTCCTCCCCAAACTACCTAGTATTTGCCTTTGTTGCTCAGCAAGAGTCACTATGGTAAATCTAAAGAAGACCTAAAAAATTCAAATTGCAAACATAATTCATAAGCTACTTCAAGCCCCTAGGCTATATATGAATTGCTAAACGGGGAAGGTCCAGCTGGATATGAATTTAGTCCAATTTCCACCAGTGTTTTTTGGTTCATCCATTTTCTATAGCAAAACAAAAAGAATGACACTAAAATTATCTTTGGGCAAGGTGGCACAGTGGATAAAATACTGGGCTGGGAGTCCAGAAAACCTGAATTCAAATTTGACCTCAGATACTTACTAGCTGTATAATCCTGGGCAAATCACTTAACCTTGTTTGCCTCAGTTTCCTCATCTGTAAAATGAACTGCAGAAGGAAATGGCAAACCGTTCCAGTATCTCTGCCAAGAAAACCCCAAATGGGGTCATGAAAAGTTGGACACCAGTGAAATGAGTAAATAACAACAAAAATATATCTTATCTTCATCTAACCATTGATTAAAAAAGTAAATAATTAGTAGACAAAATAATTAAATATTAAAGCAATCCTTAATGATTCACCTTGTCCCCTATTGCTTTGGCAGTAACAAAAAAGGGAGAAACAGAAAGTGGAATGAAGTCACCATTGTACCAGTTATCTCCAAGAAGTCAGAATTCAGTCACTCTTTACTGAGTGACTCATCAGTAGAGTGACTAATCAGCATAGTTCCCTATGAGTTGTTGTTTGGTCATTTTTCAGTGGTGTCAGACTCTTCCCAACCCCATTTGGGGCTTTCTTGGCAAAGATACTGGAGACATTTGCTATTTCCTTCTCCAGTTCATGTTACAGATAAGGAAACTGAAGCAAACAGGGTCAAGTGACTGTAGCAGCAAGCACCCCAATATCCCCAGGGTGGCTGCCAACACAGGTTCTTAGATCTGCTTTTCAAAAGGAAAGCAACTCAAAATGGGTTAACAAGCTTACTTTAATCAAACAAACATATATTACCTAGTTCAGGGGGAGAAGGTCAGCACCCCAAACTTCAGTTACAGAACTTACAGATCAAACAGACAGACTTCCAAACTGTCCTACCATTACATCAATACCAAATCACAGTTACCAGAGAAGGAAGGATCAACATCTGGGTTTTCAAAGCCGGGGGGCTCTCAACAACGGCTTCCCAGAATCTCATCTGATCAAATCACACAACACTTCTCAAAGTGAGCCCCAAAGCAAAGCCTCTCATCAGTTTATATAGCCTTCTCCTGGCTCAGAGAATGTAACAACCTTTTTGACCCACTGCCCAATCACAAAGTATCAAGGTGTGGGCTTTCCTAAAAAACAAGCCTCCCACCACAGGCTCCAGGTGCACTTAAGCTAAGGGCAGGGAAGATCTTTAAATTTGCATTGCCATTACAATGACTTACCCAGGATCCCACAGCTAGTATTTGAACTCAGTCAGGTGAGCCTTCCTGAATTCAGGCCTGATGCTCTATCCACAGTTCCACCAAGAGCCCATGAGTTAGAAAAGGAAAAACACTTTAGACTAAGAAGCCCATCCTAATGTTGCTAAATTTCTTGGTACAAATAGTCCATCTGCTATGGCTAGGCTGCTTTCTCACCAATTCATTCTCTGTCTTATCCAACTCCACTCTCCAGTCCTACTACTGAGATTCCTATTTATTCAGCATGAAAGAAATACAGCCCCCAGGATCTCTAGTAACTTCTATGTCTTCAGAGGCAGTCCTGCCCAGTCAGAAGAGCAGTTAGAGGTTGTAGAAATTTTGCATCTTCTTCTAGGTGTACTTGTCTCTCTCCTAGAGAATGCAGGCTCCTTGAGGGCAGGAACTATTTTTTTTTTTTTGTCTTTCTATCTTCCCTGTGCTCTATTTCTCATTGTAGGTACTAGATTGCTTGCTTCTGTGGTGGTTTGAGCACCTGCTCTCTGAATAGGATTTTACAGATATGAGTCATTTATATTTGAATCATAAGCTCTTAGAGTTGATGGGAATTTCCAGATCATCCATTTTAATCTCTCAAATAATGTAAGAATCCCCCTTAAAATAGCTCTAACTTTGCTTTTATGTAATATTATATTTGTGACAAGGGAATGTTCTATTTCTTTAGGGGATAGGGAGTGAGATCAGAAATTACCTATGGGTTAAAAAACAATATCATTTAAATATATATGTATATATATATGTGTGTGTATGTGTATATATGTATATGCATGTGTGTATATATGCACACACACACACACACACACACACACATATATATATATATATATATATATATTTTATGCAGGATGTAAAGAAAAGAATGACTTGGAAGTCAGGTGTCCAGGGCTTTGATCCAGGCTCTGATATTTACTATCCTTGAGCCTGATCTCTTTATACTTCAACTTTCTCACCTGTAAAATAGGACTAGAAAATTAATCTCAAAATTCCTTTCCTGGGGCGGCTAGGTGGCGCAGTGAATAGAGCGCTGGCCCTGGAATCAGAAGGACCTGAGTTCGGAGCCGGCCTCCGACACCTAATCCGCACAAACAAAAACCTAGCCGTGTAACCTTGGGCAAGTTACTTAACCCCAATTGCCCTAAGGGGCGGCTAGGTGTCGCAGTGAGTAAGAGCGCCGGCCTCGGAGTTTGGATGACCCGAGATCAGATCCGGCCTCAGAAAATGAGCACCCACGCATAAATCAAATGACTGGCCGTGTAACCTTGAGCAAGTTACTTAACCCCAATTGCTTAAAAAAAAAAAAAAATTCCTTTCCTGTTCTAAAATTCTACAATACTGGCACATGCTATTGTTGTTTAGTTTTGTCTGACTTTTCATGTCTCTATTTGGGATCTTTTTTTTTTGGCAAGATCCTGGAGTGGTTTGCCATTTCCTTCCCCAGTTCATTTTCAGACTTGGAAACTGAGGCAAACAGGGTTAAGTGACTTGGCCAGGGTCACATAGCTAGTAAGTGTCTGAGGCCAAATTTAAACTCAGGGTGGTCAATCTTCCTGATTCCAGATCCAACACTGTGCAGTATGGCGCCACCTAGCCATATACAGATACAGACACACAGTAAGTACTTAATAGATACTTGTTCAACGACTGATGATTCTCAAATCTATTCATCTAGTCTTATTCTCCAAGATGCCTATTGTAAATCTTGAACTTGATGTCCCATAGACACCTTAAATTTAACATATTCAAAACTAAATTCATTATCCTTTCCTCCCCCAATTGTTTTCCTTCATCCTACCCTATTATTGTTAAGGGCACCATCATCCTTTCAGAAGAACAGTCTTTCAACCTAGGTGTTATCCTTGACTCCTTTCTTTATCATACAACCTCAATCTATTACTAATCTTGTTTATTTTACCTTTATAATGTCTTTCAAATATGCCCCCATCTCTTTGGTGCTGCTATTACCCTGGTATAAGACCTCTTCATCTCATGCTTAGACTCTTACAAAAGCCTGCTGATTGTTCTTCTTGACAAAATTTTCTTCTAACTTCAGTTCATTCTTCACTCAGCTATCAAATTGCCCTTCCTAGAGTGCAAGTCTGATCATGTAACTAGAGTACTCAATAAACTCCATTGGCTCCCTATCACCTTGAAGATCAAATATAAAATTCTCTGTTTTACACAGCCTAGCCTTTTCCTCCCTTTCCAGCCTTCTTACACTTTGCTACTCAACAAACTCTGAGACTGAGTAACATTGGCCTCCTTGCTCTCCCTTGCACAGGAACAGCATAATTTGGAGTTGGGAGATGCTCCCATCTCACCACTCCTGGCATTTTCACTGGCGCCTTTCCAGATACTCCTTAATTCTAATCTTCTGTCAATTACCTCCTATTTATCTTTCTTATAGATTTTGTTTGTATGTAGTTGTTTGCCTGTTGTCTCCTCTCATTAGTCTGTGAGCTCCCTAAGAGCCAGAATTATCTTTTATCTTTCTTTATACACTCATTCCTTAGCACAGTGTCTGTGCTATAGTTGACAGTTAATAAATGCTTATTGATTAACTGACTCATAATCATTCAGTATCATTTAAACACTTTCAGGGACAGGAAGCTACTTACCTCAATGGTAGCCCATTCCATATTTAGCATTTTATATCTATTTATATGAGTACTTGTCTCCTGTAATATATTGCAAGCTCAGAGTAGTAGAAGACTGGAAAAAGAGGAAGGGACCAAACTCTGAAGAACAGAAAATTTTATATATGATCCTTGAAGTGAAATGGCACCAAAAGAATTTATTGAGTAGGGAAGTTACATGGTCAGACTCATACTTTAGGAAGATCAGTTTGATAGTTGAGATCAGGCAGTATTTCAGTGTCTTTGTATCCTCAACATGTAGCACAGTCTGGGACATAGTAGGTATTTAATAAGTCCTTGCTGGTTAATTCAAATGGATTGAACTCTGGACTTTGAATTGGGGTTAGCAGAGAGGGCCCAGAGGATTGCACAAATATTTGAGGACAATTATAATGAACCCCCTCTCCTGACTCTCACCTCCAACCAAATTTTCCTTACTCCTGGTTAATTATCTCCACTTCCATCAATAATTTTTAATGTGATTTGCTCTTTAGATCATTCACTGCCCTGGCCATACTCCTCTGCTTCTGTTCTATTTTGCAACTATCCTTGTTAAAATATCCAAGAACTGACTGTAATACTCTGACTACAGCATGATAAGATAAACCATTCTTTCAGCTGGTGACTCTACTGATGTTAATATAATTCAAGATCACATTGTATTTTTTTTTTTGTCAGCTAAGTCATATTGATGGTTCATATCATCTACACTTAGTTCAATTCAACAAACCTTTATTATGCACTTTCTATGGAACCAGAACTCTGGTAGATGTAGGGGATTCACAGAAAGAAAAAAAAATTGCCTTAGCCCTTAAGGAGCTTACATTCTACTGCATTTAATAAAAGCCCTTAAATTTGTTTCAGAAATACCTGGGAATGCTTGAATGAAAGAAAGAACTGAACAGAACAATGTATACTATAACATCACTATTGTAAAAACAACTTTGAAAGACTTAAGAACTCTGATCAATGAAATGACCAATCATGGTTTCATGATTCCATGGTAAAGAATGCTACCCACCTCCTGATAGAACAATGATAGATTCAGAGTGCTGAATGAGACACATTTTTTTTTATATGGAAAATGCAAGAATTTGTTTTGTTTGACTATGCACATTTGTGCCAAAGGTTTTGAGATTTTTTCCCCAAAAGGGGAAGGTAGGAAGGAGGAAAACAAATATTTGTTAATTGAAAATATTGTTAGAAAAAAGAAAATACCTGGATCTTTTTTAATGATTTGCTTCTATTATTAATAAATGCTTATTGATTGATTTCTGTAAATTTTACCAAGGTTAAGAATTTAAGTTTTATAAATTTCAATCTTTCAGATTAGGGACAGTTTAAATACTAATTAAACAACTTTGATTGTTGTCTTTACACATACAAACACATTGTAGAAAGCATAAGATCGAAGGTGCCAGCTCTTCTTGGTCAGAAAAAAAAGTGAAAGAAAATGTCATTGAGATCCTTCAGTGTATGACAGCTTCCTAAGCAGAGTGTGGATATCAATGGAACTACCCAAGAATCCACTTGGCTCAGGTGGCCAGGACAGTTTTATGAAGCAGGATAAGCCCAGCTCCACTGAATTAGAAGTTATGGCAGGAAGTTCCAGCAGTCAAGGTGGGAAAAGATATTTTAGGTGTGCAAGAAGGTCATTGCAGTTCCTCATCAGGTATCAAAATCAAGCTCCTTGGTATATAGTTTGCAGGCTATTTTCTTTAAAAAAAATGGTACATTTCCCTTCTCTAACACTGTAATCTCTCTTATCCTTAAAAATTTATCAGGTATCATTGATTCAATTGCCTTATTGTAGCAGCAAGCACCCCAGCATCCCCAGGGTGGCTGCCAACACAAGTTCTTAGATCTGCTTTTCTAAAGGAAAGCAATTCAAAATGGGTTAACAATCTTGCTTTAATCAATCAAACATACCATTTACGTAGTTCAGGGGAAAAAGTCAGCACCCTGAACTTCAGAATATACAGAGGTTACAAGCAGAAGTTACAAGAAGACAGAGAAACAAACAGATCAAGGAGACAGGCCTCCAACTGTCTTGACCATTACATACCTAGTCAGTTACCAGAGAGGGAAGCATCAACATCTGGGTTTTCAAAGCCGGGGGGCTCTCAACAGCTGCCCAGAGTCTCCTCTGGTCAAATCACACAACACTTCTCAAATTGAGCTCCAAAACAAAGTCTCACATTAGGGTTTATATAGCCTTCTCCAGGCTCAGAGAATGTAACAACCCTTTTGACCCACTGCCCAATCACAAAGAATCTCCTGAAAAACAGGCCTCCCACCACAGGCTCCAGGTGCACTTAAGGCTATCAAAGAGCCTATGGGCAGGGAAGATCTTAAAAATTTACATTCCTATAACACTTATCTATCTACTTGTTTGGATCTTTTTTCTTTTTAACCCCTTGAAGTATAGTATTACAGGTCTTATTCTTGTTTTATAGATGAAAAGAGTGAGACTCAGCAAGGTTAAGTAACTTGTTCATGGTCACAGCTATAAAGTATCAAAGGGAGGATTTGAACCCATGCCTTTCTCAATCCAAAGCCAACACTCAAGTCATAATGCTATGCTATTTCCCTAGGATGACATAGATCTATTAATCCTTACTCTTGGGTATCTGTGCTTGATTAGTTATGCATCTTCCTGCTTATATTATTATTTAATCCACATTTTGTAATGGACCAGTATTTTCCTGGTTGATCTTTCTTCCCTTAGACCCAATGGTGGCCACATTTGATCACTCAAAGCCTATTTTTAAAGACTAAAAAACCTCAGACACAAGTCTGTGACGTAGTTTGAGGTTATATCATCCTGCGTGCAGTTTAAGTGCCCAACCTAGGGACAGGAAGACTCATCTTCATGAGTTCAAATCTGACCTCAGACACCTACTAGCTAGCTTACCCTAGACAAGGCATTTAACCCTGTTTGCCTCCATTTCCTCACCTGTAAAATGAGCTGGAGAAGGAAATGGCAAACTACTCTAATATCTTTTCCAAGAAAACCCCAAATTGGGTCATGAAGAGTCAGACATGACTGAAATAACTGAATAACAACAATATAATGGGTACCAAAATCCTGGTCATTTTAGCTTTTCGGAGTGTTTCTCTAAATCTCTTTCAGAGGTAAACATCCAGACATGTAGAGTCCGGTAAAGGGTGTTTGTTCTCCAAGGGACACAAAAGACAAGACTCATCTTCTCTGGATCATTGCATAGGATGCTGTGTCAGAAGGAAAAGTAGATGTACACATAGGTCAATGAAAGGCCTCCTCATTGGCCTTGGGGTGGGAGGGGCGTGTGTGTGTGTGTGTGTGTGTGTGTGTGTGTGTGTGTGTGTAATCTAAGGTAATAGGAGGCAGTAATTTCCAAAACAAATTTAAAATAGAAGTTCCTTAGGACTTTTTCTCTGTAAGGGATGATTTTACAAATAACCTTTCAGTGAGAGTGACCACAAAATAACCCTCCAGTGAGTATAAAAAAGTTTTTTATGCTGAGTTTTTTGTGGCTGCTTTGCAATGTATAAAGTGTAGACTGTGGCTTATAACTGCCCAGGGTCATCCAAATTCTATAGCTACTGTCTTCATGTGATCCTCTTCTGTTGTTTACAAGGACACAACATGAGAGAGTTCCACAATTTCTTGCTTAAATTTAGATATACTATACCTATAGCACTACCTCTCCCGTTTACCCATCTATTAACCTTATTCAAAATGAAATGAATGAATGAAAAAGCATTTATTAAGTCCTTATAATATATCAAGCACTATGCTAAGTACTAAGGATATAAATACTACAAACCAGAAAGACAGTCTTCACCTTCAAGGAACTTACATTCTTAATGGGAAGAAAACACATTGAAGGGAATAGTGGCCAGGAAAGAGTATTTTGGACAGGCAAATCAGAACCAATCATGGAGCAATTGATAAACAGTTGAAATTAAGTTACTTTGGCATGACTTGTTCATAGGGAACCCATGCATGCTGGGTCCTAAGTAATCATTTCTCCTTTTGCTAAATATAAAGCAAAGTGTCAACAAATGCAAATGGTAATTTATAAATTAGTTCCAGAAATAGTATCAGCATGTAAGAGCTGATTATTCAACTTTTATTGTGAGCATCTACACCTTGGAAATCAGCAAGTGCTATGAATTAGGGCTTAGTTTATCTTTTCATTGATTCGTAGATTTAAGAAAGCAATGTAGAAAATGTTAATGCAGATGAATTCGGAAAACGTGTATCCTACATTCTTAGAAAGCCTGTTATAAACACTTACCAGCACACCCCTCATTAGTGTTGAGAGGACTAGAGGAGAGATCAGGAGGTGGGGGTAATTAGGAAAGGCTGCCTCGAGGAAGTATTTTAAAGGCAAAAATATGCCCCCTCCCTACTTTCCTTTTAAAGCACCATTCCATGAGTAAATCTTATATTTGGTGACTTATCCATAAGGACAACATAAACAAGCTAGCTCCTCAGAGATCACAAAAACAATGGAGGGAAGCTTCTGTTCCCTTTTCCCACTAGGAATACCAGTAAAGGGCATGTATTGCTAGATCTTTGACATCTCATACCGGCAGAATAGCCTTTTCTCAGACAGGTTCACAGTGAAGAGCATTGCTAGGCTAGTTCATTATCATAAGTGTGACTGGAATTGAAACAGGGAATCAAATCAGGACAAATAGGATAAATGCACTTTCTGCAGCTGGAATTGCCTTTTGCAAGATTAAAATGTACAGCAAATCATGGGCTCTGGTGAGCACTGAATGAATTGATTTACATCCACATCTCTGTGTGGCTATGCAATGAAATGAAAATATGTGAATGCAAACTTGTCCCCGTAAAAGGGGACAATTTCCTTGTCTCCTCCACAGACTGGCAGGACTGTGTACAGCAAGGTGGAAAGACAAGGAAGGGCAAAAGAGTATGAGAATGTGTTGATATGGGTGAAGTTGAAAGCCTGGGAAGGAGAGAGAAAATTCAGACAAATAACACCTTGGAAAGCAGAACATTGCTAACTGTTCCCGAAGGCTTTAAATGAACTGAGTCATGAGACTACACTGTGAACAAGAATAAAGGAGTTAAGAAACAATTTTAGGGAAACAAAAACAATGCCATAGTTGAAAAGGGTTAGAATTATAATAATAATTTAAAAAAAAGTCTTGGGTGGCTAGGTGGCTCAGTGAGTAGAGCGTCAGCCCTGGAGTCAGAAGGACCTGAGTTCCGAACCTGCCTCAGACACTTAACGCACACACAAACAAAAACCTACCCGTGTGACCTTGGGCAAGTTACTTAATCCCAATTGCCCTCCAAAAAAAAAAAAAGTCTTGATCTTACGGTCACTAGTCTTTAAGAAAATGAAAACTCAAGGCAACAAATGTTTATTAAGTACTTATCATGTATGAGACCAGGGGAGACACAAAGACTAATCTTGTTCCTAAGAATTCTGTTATCTAATGGGGGAAAGCAAAAATATAAACACAGATAATCTTTACTGAAGGGACAATGTAATAAGTGTACAGGAAAGGCCTAGGGAAAATACTAAGACAAATTTAAGGAAAATGATTACTTTGAGCCCAGAGATAAGGGGAATTTTCATGGAAGAGGTAGCAAATGAGCTATGCCTTGGAGAATATTTATTCTGGGCTTGGGGCTAGTGTGAGCAAGGCCAAGGAGTCAGGAGAGGGAAGGATGGGAAGGGGGATGAAGATGAGTCAAGTTTGGCTGAAACACAGACTATGTCTAGGTGAGTGGTATAAATGGAGCCTTGAAAAGTAGAGTGTGGGGGCAGCTAGGTGGTGCAGGGAATAGAGGACTGGCCCTGGAGTCAGGAGGACCTGAGTTCAAATCCAGCCTCAGACACTTAACACTTACTATCTGTTTGACCTTGGGCAAGTCACTTAACCCCAATTGCCCCTCCAAAAATAATTTTTAAAAAAGTAGAGTGTGGAGGAATTTAAATTCCAGGTCTAGGAACTTATACTTAATTTAGTGGGTGACCACCAAAATGTTTTAAGTAGAATTCTATGATGAGAATGGACATAAACAGTGATATTATTGAAGTTACAGAATAAGAAATGGATTAGAAGAGTAGTTGATTGGAAAGATTAGTTAGGAAGTCATTACAATACCTTAGATACGAAAAGAGCAGGGCCTGAACCAGAGTGGTGGTAGTTAGGGTGAGTAGAGAAGAGGGGCTGGATACAAAAGACATTCTGGTGGTAAAATGGACAAGAAATAAATTGGATGTTTGGGGTGAGGGAAAATAAAGGGTCAAAGATGGCTATAAAGTTTTGAGCCTCTGGGACTGGGAGAATGGTGAAGCCATAAACAGAAACAGAAAAGTGGGGCAGGGAGGAATGGGAGTTTGAGGAGAAGATGATGAGTTCAGATTTAAATAGGTTGATGACAGGGTCTCTAGATGTATGACTCATATAAGGAGGAATATATATACAGAATGAGAGTCATGCGGAGAAACTGGAGGTAGAAATATACATTTGTAAATCATTGATTTAGGGGTGATCATTTAAATGATCCGAGTTGATAAGATCACCAAGCTAGCTGGTAAAGGGGAGAAAACAAAAGAACCAAGGATATAACTTGGGAGGTTTGGAGGACATCCACATTTAAAGTGCAGAAGTACATGAGCAGTTAGGCAAGGTCACAAAGGAATCATCAAAGAAGTAAAAGGAAAACCATGGACTTCAGCATCTCAGGAGAGAAAGGGTTGCTGAGAAGGGCTGGATGTCCAGGGTCAAAAGGTGGGTGAGGGTGAATAAACAAAAGACCTTTGGACTTGTACTTCATCTAGTCCCATGATATTATGAGTATTATGAATTTACATATAAAGAAGAATTTCTAGATAGTGAAGATACACATTGTACTATATAATGGGGGTTTTTTTTGAGAATTTTAAAAAATCATTCCAGGGTAGCTAGATGGCACAGTGAATAGAACACTGGCCCTAGAGTCAGGAGGACCTGACTGAGTTCAAATCTGGCCTCAGACACTTGATTACACTTACTAGCTATATGACCTTGGGCAAGTCACTTAACCCCTATTGCCCTGCCTTCCCCCCTCCAAAAAGAAAAAAAAATTATGATAGGGGTGGCTAGGTGGTGCAGTGAGTAAGAGCCCTGGCCCAGAGTCAGAGGACCCAAGGAGGATGTTTTAGCCTCAGATACTTAACACCCACACAAAAAAACCGGCATCAGATACTTAACACCCACATAAAAATAACTGGCCTGTAACCTTGAGCAAGTTACTTAACACCAATTGCTTTAAAAAAAAATCATTCCAGACTGTTTTAAATTTAGTTATGTTTAAGGGACAGCTAGGTAGCTCAGTGAATAGAGCACCAGACCTAGAGTTAAGAGGACCTGAGTTCAAATCCGGCCTCAGACACTTGACACACTTACTAGCTGTGTGACCTTGGGCAAGTCACTTAACCCCAATTGCCTTACCTTCCCTCCTCCAAAAGAAAAATTCATTATGTTTAAGCTTAGGGAGACAGAATAGAGGCTTAAAGTCTAGTCAGGTAATAGACTTTTGTTCCGTTTAGTCCTTTGCTCTAGTGGAAAGTCCATTGGATTAGGAATCAGAGCTCTAGGGGAGAAGATGGAAAGAACACTGTCTCTGGAGTCAATTTAAAATTAATTTAAAAGCTTCCTCTACCACTTACTACTTGTATGACAAGGCACTTAACTTCCAGGACCCTGATTTCCTCATGAAAAAATGAGGTTAGACTAGATAGACTCTGATTTCCCTTTCAGTTCTAACCTATGATCCTAAGGCTTGAGTTCAAGTCCTAATTTTTTTCTGCATAACAAGCCAAGTTAAACAAAAGTAAAATAATTTACTCCCAGGTCTTGGTGCCTAATATGAAAGGCATTGCTACAGGAAAAGCCTGCTTCTCCAATCACATCCCAATGAAGGACCTATGACAAGACTGTATTAGAAAAATGAATGTATCAGGGGGCGGAGCCAAGATGGTGGAGTAGAAATAGCACTTCCAAGGTGCTCTCTCCCACACCACTTTAATGTAAAAGGGGACTTTGAACAACTTCTGGAGCTCCAGCACCCACAGAACAACACAGAGAGGCTAACCTCCCACTGAGGACATCCCAGCAGCCCTGCAGGGAGCGGCCAGCAAAGAGCTCTGGGAGTGGCCAGCGCAGTGCTCTGGGAGCCAAGCCCAGGCCTATGTGAGCCATGGTTTTAGCCCCAGGGCAGCCGGGCCAGCAGCTGGCTGGAGGGACCCCAGAACACCAGCAGCTGTGGCAATTCCAGAATTATCAACACAGACATACCTAGGACAAAGTGAGAGGTTAGTACCCTGTGGAATTTGGGACCACTATTTGGGGAATGCGTTAGCTTCTTCCCCTCGGGGCGAGAAGCAGCTGAGGAGATGGGGCACAGATGCCATTTTGCAGCCTCAGTTGCAGCTTCAGCTCCTGGTCTGCGAACTGTAGGGAGATCCAGCAATCCGTCTTGGGGGGTAATCGCTCTTGCTTTAACCTCCCTGGATCTGGATTGCAGTCTGGGGTGGAGGTCTTGGGGTGGGTATCCAGCTTGCTGGAGCGTATGGAGGCTTTACAGAGGCCACCCAACTAATACCTCCGGAAGTTGTGAAGACCCCAACATTCGGGACGGAAGCTCCCCTGTCTAGTGGCAGAGTCCTACTGTGGTAACAAGCCCAAAAGTCAAGTAATTAAGTGGCAACATGCCTAGGCAAAGGAAACAAAATAAACAGAAAAATACAACATTAGACTCCTATTTTGGGGGCAAAGAGGATCAAAGCATGGAACAGGAGGAGGACTAGGAGGTCAGAAATCCTGCACCAAAAGCCCCAAATGAAAATATGAGCAGGTTACAGGCCATAGAGGACCTTAAGAAGGATTTTAAAAACCAAATAAGAGAAGTGGAGGAAAATTTGGGAAGAGAAATGATAAGGATACAGGAAAAGTATGAAATAAGAGTCAACAGCCTGACTGAGGAAAACAATACCTTAAAAAATAGACTAACTCAAATGGCAAAGGAGGCTCAAAAGGGCAATAAGGAGAATGCCTTAAAAAGCCAAATTTGCCAGATGGAAAAAGAATCTCAAAAGCTCACTGAGGAGATCCATTCCTTCAGAGTTAGACTGGAGCAAATGGAAGCTAGTGACTTTATTAGAAATCAAGATGCTGTTAAACAGATCCAAACAAATGAAAGAATAGAAGGCAATGTGAAATATCTCATGGGAAAAACCACTGACCTGGAAAATAGATCCAGGAGAGATAATTTAAAAATTATTGGACTACCTGAAAGCCATGATCAAAGAAAGAACCTAGAAATCATCCTTCAAGAAATTCTCAAGGAAAATTGCCCTGATGTTTTAGACCCAGAGGGCAAAATAGAGGTTGAAAGAATCCACAGATCACCTCCTGAAAAAGATCCCAAAAAGAAAACTCCCAGGAATATTATAGCCAGGTTCCAGAATCCCCAGATCAAGGAGAAAATACTCCAAGCAGCCAGGAAGAAACAATTTCAATATTGTGGAAACACAATCAGAATAGCCCAGGACCTGGCAGCTTCTACACTGAGGGATAGAAGGGCATGGAATATGATATTCCAGAGGGCAAAAGAGCTGGGAATGAACCCAAGGGTCACCTACCCAGCAAAACTGAGTATCTTGTTTCAGGGGAAAATGTGGTCATTCAGTGGAATAGAGGACTTTCAAGCATTCTTGAGGAAAAAAACCAGAGTTGAATAGAAAATTTGATATTCAGACACAAGAAGCAAGAGGTGCTTGAGAAGGCAATCAGGGAAAAGAAATCAAAAGGAACTTATCAAAGTTGAACTATTTACATTCCTACATGGAAAAACAATAATTGTGACTGATGAAACCTTTCTCAGTATGAAAATAACTGAAGAAGGGTATATGAATACATATGTGAATGTGTGCATATATGTTTACAGGTATACATGGATAGAGGGCACAGGTTGAATTTGGTGGGAAGTGATGATACTTAAGGGGTGAAGTTAAGAGGTGAGAGAAGAAAGTGGCAAGAAGAGATGGGGAGAGATGGGGTAGGGTAAACTATCTCATGTAGAAGAAGCAAGGGGAAGTGGTTGCAGTGGAGGGGAAGAACAGGAAGGCAAAAAGGCAAAACCATATTCTCATTGAATTTGGCTCAGGGAGAGAATGACATGCATACTAAATGGGATATCTCTCACCCTGCAGGAGAGTAGGGGGAAGGGGGATGAGAGGGGAGGGCATTCTGGGGGGAGGGGAGGTTGAAAGTACCCACTTTCAAAGAGGGACAGGATCAAAGTAGGGAATGGACCAAGTCGGAGGTTGGATGGGTGGGAGGGAAATATAAGCAGTCTTTTACAATTTATCTACTATGGTAATGTTTTGTATAGCTATACATGTACAAAACATACTGAATTGCTTATTTTCCCAGAGGGAGTGGGTGACAAGGGAGGAAAGAAATGGATCTGGAATTTGAAGTTTTAAAATTGAATGTTTCAAATATATATAAATACTATTATTAATACTCTTTTGCATGTAATTGGGAGATAAGATGTCCAGGCATTGGGGCACAGAGATTCACCTTGTCCTAATGATAAAGTTGAAGGGGGTATGGGAGAAGATATGGGAGAGACCAGATTGGATGAGGGGATATCTTATGGGGCTGCTATTCTGGGGTGGTGGGTAGGGGAAAAATTGTAACTCAAAATCTGGCAGAAATGAATAATGTAAACCAGAAGTTAATAAACATTTGTTGAAAAAAAAAGAAATGAATATATCAAACTGAGAAAAAGACAAATAAATAATTCAGGGGTAGTTTTTTCTCTTTTTTAGAATCATCTAAGTAATTCGCTCATACAGGTAAGCTGATTCCATCTTTGTTCCCAATCTAGGAGTAATATTTGCTTGTCTCTCAGAAGACCTGCTCCATATATTTCTCTGTCCCCACCTGACAGGCAGCTAGGTGGCACAGTTTTCTTGAATAGAGCACTCGGCTTGGAAGCTGTGTGACCCTGGGCAAATCACTTAACCCTGTTCACCTCAGTTTCCTCATCTGTAAAATGAACTGGAGAAGGAAATGGCAAACCACTCTAGTACCTTGGTCATGAAAACCCCAAAATGGGGTCATGAAGGACTCCATAAAGAACAACAAGCTCACCTGACATTTCTGCCCTCCAACTCTCCTTATCTTCTCACATTGCATCCTACCCCTTACCCTTCTATTGTAGCTGTTAAGAATGAGTAGGTTAAAGTCTTTGTCCTTCCCATCCAGTTCACTTTTGGGTCTTTTCTTCATGGCATCCTTAGCATCTTCTTCTTCTTCTTCTCTTTTTTTGGAGGGCAATTGGGGTTAAGTGACTTGCCCAAGGTCACAGGGCTAGGTTTTGTGTGTGTGTGTGTGTGTGTGTGTTAATTGTCTGAGGCCAGATCCAAACCCAGGTCCTCCTGACTCCAGGGCTGGTGCTCTATTCACTGTGCCACCTAGCCACCCTGCTAAGCATCTTTTTTTTTTTGCTTTTTGGAAGGCAATTGGGGTTAAGTAACTTTCCCAAGGTCATACAGCTAGGTTGTTTTTTTGTGTGTGTTAAGTGTCTGAGGCCGGATCCGAACTCAGGTCCTTCTGACTCCAGGGCTGGCGCTCTACTCACTGCGCCACTTAGCCGCCTTCACTTAGCATCTTCTAGTCCAAAATTCAAACGAGCTAGCATAGTGATGTTATGTGCTAAGGGTTTTTATAATGGAGGGAAGAAGTGGTGATGAAGCTAAACTTGGAGTCAGGATATGGAGGTAGTGTTTTGGGGCCTTTCCTTGGGATCAGAAGACCTGAGTTCAAGTCTTGGCTCTGACTCTTACTAGCCGAATGACCCTGGGCAAGTTACTTTGTCTCTCTGAGCCTCAGTTTCCTCATCTGAAAATTAGTTTGATAACGATACTTCCGATTGTCAGAATAGTGTAGTGGATAAAGAACAGGAAGACCTACTCTTGAAGACCTGGGTTCAGGTGTTGCTTCCAGCACCTGAAAGCAGTGACACCCACTAAGTCACTTAGTATCCCCTCTTAGAACCTTAGTATCTTACTGGACTCTTAGTATCCCCAGGCATTTACAAACAAAAGGATGCAAATTATAGAGCATGTCTCCAAATACATTGTTAGAGGGAGTTCCCTGCACCAGTGAAACAACAGGTCTAATTTCACACCCCGCACCAAGTAACATAATGCCTGCTCCACATACCTAAGGACCATGGTTTTCATTTAAAATAAATTCACTTTCAAGATGAGGTTGGCCGAAAGTCACACGTGTGCACCATCTAGTGGTGAAATAAGGTAACTCATTTGTTATTTCACTGAAGAAGTATAGACTTGGCTAAATCTACTAGTTGTACTGAAAGGGTAGTAAAAGGAAGATTTTTATCATAGTTGGCAGGAGGAACTACAGATAATTTCTTTATTTACAGAAGCTAAGACTAGTGAAAACAAGAAATTTTAGGAAGAAGTTTAAGATCACGAGGAGAGTGACAGTGATGGAAATTATCAACAGTTATGGAGAATAACAGGTAGAAAGCAAAAAGGAGGGAGCAGACTAGCAAACTTACTGATTATATTGTGTCATTAAAGGGTAATTTTAAAAATTTCTTAAAAAAACAAAAACAAAAAAATTTTAAAAATTTCTTATTGGGGTTGGGGTGGGTGGGAGTCATTTTAAATTTAGTGTTCCTTTACTTTCCTTTTAGGAAAGTTTCTTTAGTAAAGTTCCTTTCCATTTGGGTTAAAATGGTAGCTGAATGATCTTGGGTAAATAACTTCTCTGGGGCTCAGTTTACTCATATGCAAAATAAGGGGGTGGTGGCATATAAGAGCTATAAAGTCCAATTTAGTTTTAAATCTATGCTCTTAAGCCACTAACTCTCTGTGTGACTGGGTAAGCTGTTGCAGCCCATTCAGTTACCTCTCTTCACCTATATAAAAAGGAGTAGAAAGGGGCAAAAGGTGTTAAAATGACCTCCCTTTTTCTGAGAGAATTGCCACAATGAGGTATGGTGAAACCTTCCTTTAAGCCTATCCCTTGACAGCATGAACTTTTATCTAAGTTAACTTAGGATAACTAATATAGTGTTCATTTTATGTTTGCCTTAATCTAAAAGTACAAAAAATGCACATATATGTAAATATATAGGTGCACTCATGTATTTCCTTACAGGCACATCTGCAAGGCGTTTTTCCCCCTTCTTTTCATCTATTCTGACTTAAAGAACATAGAGGCAGTTTTCCAATCAAAGTATTAAATTTTCCTCCTCCCCTCCTGACAATTCCGTTGAAAACTGCTTTTGTTTCTTTAATGGCCTTTCTAGTGGTGAATAATGTGTTTGGTTCAGTGGTTTTCTCTTTCCACTTCATTTGCCTCATGTTCAAACTTCTGTTTTCCCTTGGGTGATTCACTTTGATAGCTCACAGAATCTGCTATACAGGGTAACCTGTGACTAAGACCAGTTCTTGGTTTTTCATTGAGGGGAGTGGAGGGTGGGCGGCTGGGGTGTCTGGGTGGAGCTTCTGAGAATGATTCTACCTTTGTCTTAGTTTCTGAGGAGTGTCTGAGGCCTTCTCAAGTAAAGTACTTGGAACTGGGTATATAAGTCAAGAGATGAGTTAGGCCAAGAAGGGAAGGAAGGGTTTCTTTAATCCGAAGGTGAGGAACCTGCATCCTCAAGGCCACATGAGGCCTTCTAGACCCTCAAGTGTGGACCTTTGACTGAATCCAAACTTCACAGAACAAATCCACTTAATAAAAGGATTTGTTCTATAAAACTTGGACTCAGTCAAAAGACTGTACCCAAAGACTTAGAAGGCCCCATGTGGCCTTGAGGTTGCAGGTTCCTCACATTTGTATTTAATCCATGAATGAGAGGATTTAGCACCGTTACTAAATACAGCAAAGGTTGGGTCCAAGTTTCAACATAATTCAATTTAAAAGACATTTATTAAGTTCCTGCTATTGTCATAGATGCTAAGGATATAAACATTAGTGAAACAATCTCTGAATTTAAGGTACTTATATTCTACTTCAGGGAGATAAATCATAAATAGATAAATAAAACAAATGACATACAAAGAAATGGGTGGTAGAAGAAGCACTTAAAGCTGGGGGAAATCAGGAAAAATTCTGGTGGAATGGTAATTTAAGTATTTACAGTATGGTACCTATTGAATATGTTAATCAAGAATAGTAATATTATTATAGTATTATTAGCTATAGTTATTGTGAGACTCAAATGACTTTTCCCCCATTTCTTCTCTTTATCCTCCCTCCCTTCCCCAACCATTATTAATTTCTCTCCCAGACCCTCCCCCCCACCCAAAGGCCTGGGAGAGGGATAAATCCATCTGAGGTTTGTTTTTGGTTTTTTTTTTTCAAAAATTGAATCTTCTCCCTTACAGGCCAGATGGAGATCATATTGCTTCAGCCATCTGGGGATCTGAGATCAATTGTCACCCAACAGTAAAGAAATACATGAGGGCTCTTCTTTTGAAATGTGCTGTCTAGTAGGACCCTGTTTGAAATATTTATTTTTAGTAAAGAGATGGGTACTCCTCTGTTCCTTGGACTACATGCACAAATCCTAAAGAAATGGCTTCATTTTACTACTTAAAGGAGTTGACCTGATCGTATGCTTATCACACATCCAAATTTCCCTCTCCATCCTTTTTCTTTTCTTCAAATGGAAATTGAAAGACTAATAAAGCATTGAAAATGAAGTTTTATAAATAACACAATAGACTACATTAATAAACTACACATTGTTCAGTCAGCCCTCAATTAATGGACACATATTGTTTCCAGTTTTGGATTTGTTTTTTTTTTTAAACAAAAAGTGCTACTATAGTATTTGTGTGTCTGTATAGTTCCTTTGCCCCTGCCCTTGACTTTCTCAGTTATGCCTAATCACTGGTTAAAGCATATGTACAGTTAGAACACAAAATGCACTATCAGACATGATTAATGTATATGTTCACTTTTTAGCCTAATTATACATATTTGTTATATAAAGTAGTACCTTTACTTGAAGGTGGTGGAGGGGTAAAGGGATAGTCAGTTGATGGGTAATGATAGACATAACTGTAATAAAAATAGACATAGAAAAAAGAAAAAAAAAGCTATGATATTCTATGCATTTCCTCATAGGATCAAAGATATAGAGTTGGAAAGGACCTCAGAGACCCTCTCATCCAAGGTCTTCATTTTATAAATGAAGAAGAAGCTTTAGAGATTAAGCAATTTGCCCAGGGTAATGCAACTAGTAAGTGTCTGAGACAGGATTTGAATTCAGGGTTTGCTGATTCCAGAGTCAGCATTTCTCCACTGTACTAATTAATTCAGCTATAAATAGTTTCTAAACAAGTACACATGATTGTGTTGATGTTCAATATTATTTCCAATAAAACTTTTTTTTAAAAAAAAATCATCCAATCCCTGCCAACAATGCTGGAAGTGCAGTGGTCACAGCCCGTGTGCAGATAGAAATGACAAAGAATATGCTTATTAGCAAAATGGCTTGACATAAGCATGGTACTTTGAGTTTTGTGTCCTGGTCCTGTTTTCCCCTGATTGAGTGATAGAGAGTTGTAGTATTTCAGGACACTAATTGCAATAGTGTCCCAACCTTTGATTTTTTGGGGGGGGTTGGGGTACATTGCACAAGTATTTAATTCAGCAATGCCAAAAATGGAGTAGTTACTTCCAATATCCACATTTCTTCAATGTGGATATTCCCTACATTGATACAGGCCTTTCTTCATGAGTTGCTGTAACAAAAAATAAATAAATGAATGAATGAACGGATGAATAAATAATTGAATGAATAAACAAACAAATAAATAAAGTTATTGCTTGCTGGGAAGGCCTGTCGATTTTGCCTTTGCAACATATCTTTGCAACATATGCCTCCTCTCCCCTAACACTGATACTAATCTGGTGCAGGCCTTCATCAGCTTGCTGGGTTATTGCAAGGCAAGGGTGTGCCTGCCTTGAGTCTCTCTCCACTCTATTCCTTCCTGCCACTAGTGATTTTCCTGGAGAGAAGGTCCAATCATGTCACTGCCCTCTCCCTTGCTTCCCATTCAATAAAATCCAGGGATTTCCCATTACCTCCAGGACCAAATACAAAATGACCTGTCTGGCCTTCAAAGTCTTTCATAACCTTGCCCCTTCCTACTTTGACAGTCTTCTTCTTAAACCTTTTTCCCAATAGGTACTTTTTTTATTTGGTAATGCTGGCTGTTTCACAAACAAGACACTTCATTTCACGGCCTTCAGCATTTTCTCTGGCTGTCCTCCATTCCTGGAGTGCCCTCCCTCCTCCACTCTGACTACTGAACCCCATGGCTTCCTTTAAGTCCTAACTAAAACCCCATCTTTTACAGGAAGCTTTCCAAAATTCCCCTTAATTCCAGAATCTGTCCTCTGTTCATTATTTCTTATTTATCCTGTATGTAGCTTGCTTTGTATATATTTGTGCACATACTGCCTTGCCCATTAGATTGTAAATTCCTTGAGGACAGAAACTGTCTTTTGCCTCTTTTTGTGTCCCTAGTGCTTAGCACAGTGCCTGTCATATATTGGGAGCTTAACAAATGTTTATTAATTGACTGATTGATTGCTAACTTTCTTGTGATTGGCTTTCCCAATTAAATGAGGAGTGCCATCCAACAACAACCATACTGGGTACATCTATACTAATATTATTTCCAGTTTGGTAGTTTGTGTTCTGCTAAGATAGCCTTTGAGAATCCTGAGTTTCTTGCTTACTACAATAAAAGTTCAGAATAGGACTTTGGTGGAGGTTTGCATAGATGAGAAAAGTTAAAGAGAAGGGACATGACCCCAACTAACTGGTAGATAGGAATTTTATGCCTGTGGGTCACCAGAAGCAGTTATGGTAAAGTACCAATGCAAAAACTCAGAATAGGGAATTTAGGACTTGGCCCTTGGCATCTCTCAATGGAGCAATAGCCATTATAACTCCAGATTGTTGCAGCCTTGTTTCTCAGTGCTCTAAAGGGTACATTGACTCACCTATCCATTCCACTTCCCTCTCCTCTCTGTCAACTCAAAGTGTGATCATTCTTCAAGGCCAACTTAGGTCCCACCATCTCCATAAAGTCTTTTCTGCTCTTCAAAACCCACATTGCCCCTGTCCCTCTCTGAACTGCCATAGCATTTACAATCTGTCCCTCATAGTTTAGACCTAATGAGGTCTCTACTGCCTTCTATGTTTTCTGGACTCTCATGTGTGTTAATGCTTTCCACCCTAACTACATTGTTAAGTCATGAAGATCAGAGATCAGGTCTTGTTCATCTTTGTATCTCCCATATCCCTAGCATAGGTGCTGCATTTATGCTGGTTGATCAATTGGCTGCATCTATTGCAAGGCTCATAGATTTGGAGTTGGAAGAGACCTTAGAAGTTATCTAGTTTTGGTTACAATGACAAATATTGGAGGAGAATGTGGAAAAATTGGAATAGTAATGCATTGTTGGTGAAGTTGTGAACTGATCCAATCATTCTGGAGAACAGTCTGGAACTATGCCCAAAGATCTATAAAATCACACATACCCTTTGATCCAACAATACCACGACTATATTTGTATCCGAAAGAGATCAAAGAAAAAGGAAGAGAACATTTAGGTACAAAAAATTTAAAGCAGCTCTTTTTGTGGTGGCAAAGAATTAGAAATTGAAGGGATCCTCATCAATTGGAGAATGGTTGACCAAGTTGTGGCATATAATTGTGATGGAATACTGTTATATTCTAACAAATGGGCAGGATGGTTTCAGAAAAGCCTGGGAAGACTTATATGAACTGATACAAATTGAACTGAGCAGAACCAGGAAGACATTGTATACAATAACAGCAATATTGCACAATGATCAACTATGAATGACTTAATTATCCTCAGCAATGCAATAATTCAAAACAATTCTGAAAGAATTATGATGAAAAATGCTACCCACTCTCAGAGAAAGAGCTGATAGAGTCTGAGAGTAGATCAAAGCATACTTTTTTAAAACTTTATTTTTCTTGGGTTTTTTTTTGTCAGTGTTTTCTTTTGTAACATGGATAATATGGAAATATGTTTTGGCTAACTGTACATTTATAATCTATATCAAATTGCTTGTCTTCTCAAGGAGGAGGCATAGGAAGGGGTAAGGAGAGAATTTGGAACTCAAATTTTTAGAAAATGAATGTTAAAAATGGTTTTTTTCATGTAATTGAGAAAAGTAACAAGAAAGAAGTCATCTAGTCTAATACTTTCATTTCACAAATGAGAGATTGAGACCCAGTGATGTAAAGAGACATGCCCAAGGTCAAGTAGAGAGTAGGTGGTTGAGGCAGAATTTGAACCCAGGTCTTAACTCCAAATCTAGTACTCTTTCCACTACACTATAGAAAAAGGTAATAAGAAAAGTACTTCCAGAACTTGCTGCAATGTAACCTGGTGCATTGTAATGGTCAACTGCAGTGAAAAGTATGAACAGCTGACCAACCCTGCTAGAAGAACAGCTAGCAAAGATGGACTCCTTATTATATGAGTGGTTCTTTGGGTTTTTTGCCTCTTGACACCATGGTACCTGTGGACTTCAAATGGTGCCTTTTTGGAAAATAAATCTAGCAAATATAAGTTTTCTAGTCTACTAGTGTTAGAATATGCTTGGTTGAATAGTTGAATACTTTGAAGTGGAGAAACCACCAGGCTTATGGTTTTCCATCATTATGGAACAGAGGAAAATCTTAATATATTTTTTTTTTTAAGCAATTGGGGTTAAGTAACTTGCTCAAGGTTACACGGCTAGTCATTCTTTATGCGTGGGTGCTCATTTTCTGAGGCCGGATCTGATCTCGGGTCATCCAAACTCCGAGGCCGGCGCTCTTACTCACTGCGCCACCTAGCCGCCCCTTTAGGGCAATTGGGGTTAAGTAACTTGCCCAAGGTTACACGGCTAGGTTTTTGTTTGTGTGGATTAAGTGTCGGAGGCCGGCTCCGAACTCAGGGCCTTCTGATTCCAGGGCCGGCGCTCTATTCACTGTGCCACCTAGCCGCCCCAATCTTAATATATTTTAAAGAGCAAAATTGTTAAAACTAAAAAATATATACATATATATTATATAACAACATAACATGTCATAATATACGTGTGTATATGTATACATATGCATACATATGTAATTATGTATGTGTACACACACATATATGTTATATCCTAATAAACCTGGGGATTTTCAGTGTGATTTCAGAACTTGAAAAGAAGATGTTAAATGTGGAGACAAAACAATGAGGCTTCACTAGAAGTTCAGCAGATGACACTAAGTACATTATTACTTCATTAAGAAAGTGAAGAATCAATTGTAAATAGCAAAATAAATGTGCAATAGTATATATTGCCTTCTACAACTACTTTTCCACTAAGTTAACTTCTGTTATGGGTATTCATTGTGTCTCATTAAGCTTTTATAAGGTCGAGAACTCTAACTAATTTCTTTCTTTTCCACAGAAGGGAAACAATTGGGGTTGCTAAAGAGAAAACCCACTTCATGCTGAACCTTCACATTTCAAATAAGTCATGGGAATTTGGGAGGGCAAATTTTCTGTGTTTTATGTCCCCATATCATGGGCTTAGTGCTTTGTGGCTTCTCCAGCTATGAGGGCCACATGAATAATTTTATTCTTCTAAAGACTTGTGCTATCCAGAAACGCCCCTTCTTTTCACTAGAAGGCTGGATTCTAGGGTATTGTTCTTTTTTCTCTAAGAAAATGGTGCTGCCCAGGATCTCTATTCTATAAATCTGGATTCCTGAACCCTAGAACTTGGAAATGGTAAATAGACAACCTTGAAACTGCTACTGCCTGCCCAGGAAATCCCTCCTTTTTTATTCAAGATACTGTGATTCAGAAATTCCCACCTTTGGTCAGGTGAATCCTCTCTCCACCCCTGCCATCTCTCAGTCTAAAAGGTTACACCACTGTTTCTCTAAAGCTAGAACTCTTTTCTCATACCATTACCCCTCCAGGAACTCCCTTCTGATTCCACATAGAAGAGAACAGATATATCTCATAGGTACCTCTTTCCAAAGGCAGCTCCATGTGTGTTGTGAGGTAGATTCCTCTGATGAGCATAAGTACCTGAGGCAGTATTTAAACCCACTGAAGTCCAATACACTGTGCAGCATACACACACACACACATACACACACACACACACACACACACATAAACATATACACATATATACATACATATAGGTTGTGTTTGCAAAGCTCTTCAGACTCATGTAATGATGCTTGGCATGGTATAAACACTAAATAAAATACTTTTTCTTTTTTTTTTTCTTCTTTCTTTTTGGAGGGCAATTGGGGTTAAGTGACTTGCCCAAGATCACACAGCTAGTTTTTCTGTGTCAAGTGTCTGAGGCCAAATTTGAACTCAGGTCCTCCTGACTCCAGGACCAGTGCTCTATTGTGCCACCTAGCTGCCCCAATAAAACACTTTTTCATTCATTATTACTACTACTACCATAAGGACTTTCCTAGTTCATCAACTTTGCTTAGGTTATTAGTGACTCCAAATCTGTACAAGTGACCCCTCAGGTCTACCCTAGAGGTTCAACTGAAGGAAAACAGATACATGGCCTAGTCCAGATTGCAGCTGCCTCAGGAATCTAGATCTGGTCTCAAAGATACAAAGACATGCATTTCTAGGCCTTTTCCCAGTATTTCTGATCCACATCAGCAAATTTTAGAATTGTAAGGAAATTAGGATTTCTGTAGAAGTTAATACAAATTCTAGGTTTATGGAAGGGCTTAGAACCAAATTCTATGACTAAGACTTGCCTCCATCTAAAGAAGTTAGATATAGTGGCCATTCGCTTTGGAATCAGTAAGTATGACTTTGGATCTTGGCTCTTCTATTAATAACCCATGTGACTTTGGGAAAATCTCATCATCTCTCTAGGTCTCCATTTTCTCACACACAAGGGCAGCATCTACTTGCCATTCTTGTAATTTCCTGAACCAAAATGCCCTCCCCTAGCCACAACCATCCTTCTTGCATTGTCTTCTCCAATCAAAATGTAGTCATCATAATAGCTAGCATTTATTCAGTGCTTTAGGATTTGGAAAGTGCTCTTACATCTTATCTCATTGGATCCTAACAAGAATCTAGAGAGATGGGTTCTCTAATAATTCCTGTTTTACAGATGAGGAAACTGAGGCTGAGTAATTTGCCTAGGGTTACATAGATAGTAATGGTCTGAGGCAGGATTTGAATTTAGGATTTCCTGACTCCTCACCTAGCACACTACCATCCACCACTCTACCTTGCTGCCTGAGGTAAGCCTGTTGAGGAAAATTTTGTCTGCTTTTAAATTAAGAACCCCACCATTTAGCACATAATAATAGATTAACAAATGTTTGAGGTTTTAAAATTCATTCATTCACTCATTTAACAGAGTGCCATAGAATGAATGGATACTGTCTCTAGAATGAGATAACCTTAGTTCAATTTTGGGTTCTGCTATTTACTCTTGGTTTGATCTTGGACAAGTCACTTGACTTCTCTAAGCTTCAATCTCCGCATCTGTGAAATGGGGGTTATTGGTAGCAGGATTATGGCACCCTGGAGATTCCGTCCATCTCTACATGTGTGATCCTAGAATCTCTAAAGTCCCTTTCAATTATAAATACTTTGGTTCTCTTGTTATTATTACTGGTTGTCTCTAGGAGTTCTGACCTCTTTACAATTATAGCAGAACCAGTCTGTGAGTGCCTTATAACATTTTTTTTTTTTTGGCCTAGAACTCACATGTAACTACTTTGGCTAGGATCATTTGTATAGTAGCCTGACCACTAGTGAGACTTAAGGAGGCAGACAAGCAGTATCAGGGCTCAATTAGAAGCTGTGGTGAAGACTGTTTCCCTACCCTCCATTAATTCCTTAGGGCTGTCAACATTTTCAAAAAGGCTTTTCGAGGCCTTTAGGGAGTTCATGTGAACAAGAGGCCATTTTTAGGTACTGTAGAAAAAACTAGCCCTTGCCTATGCTCTTTCAGTATTAACTGAGCTTATATTCAGAAAGTTTATAGTAGAGCCAGGGAGATGAGCTGGTTGATATTTAGTTGATACTAAGTTGATACTTAGTCTGACTCCTCCAACAGCTCCTTCTCATTATTACCCTGAAGTTCCTTCATTTCACCACAGGAGGTCCTTAGGAGGATGTCACACTGGCCTCTCTCAGTGGAGAGAGTGGAGCTGTCCAGCAAATGCAGAGCACTAACAGCCTAACAGGCTGATGAAATAGGGGAAAAGAAAAGGTGAAGGCTTTAGCTCCCAGTACCTCTGAGCTTCTTTGGAAAACTCAAATCTATCACCCCATCGCTCCCTCCACCCTCCTCCTGGGGGCCTTTTGTTAGAGGAAAACTGAAAAGTCAGCAAAATTAAAAATCTCCCCAAATATTTCACTAGATACAGGTAGGAAAAAAAAGTAATTTTGGTCTGCAATCCATCACAAGTACATTTGCTAAATCTGGATATTTATTGGTTTCATAAAGTGATAAATTTCTCAGGCTTACATGCTGATTTAATTTCATCCATGCTGCAGAATTTCTAAGAACTTCACCCTCCCCATTCCCTGGAGCAGAATATTACCCATCATTAATTTTGAAAAAAGGGTTCTGCCATAGTATGAGATCAATCAGAACAACTCTCTGTCCCTTCCTCCACCTCTCACCTCAACCCCTTACTGGGAAGGCTATCGCTAATCGTTTATAAACTTTTTTTTTAGAAAATGGAAAAACGAAGCTAGGTCTTCTATTTCTGACACTTAATATGTATGCAGATTTCAAACATAAAAGTCAATAACAAACTGTGAAAATTTATGAGTAACATCTTAGATTTGGAGGAAGAAAAGAATTAAAAGTCCATCTAGAGCTATCCCTTTTACATCATGGTGGGTGGATTAGGGGCACAGTGCCCCTATGATCTGGAAAAGGCACATAATTTTTTGACCCTCTCTTTGTACCAGAGAAGAAGTCTGAATTATTATGGTATTAAAAGATACAATATTAGGAAGACCCATATGTACAAAAATATTTTTAGCAGCCCTTTTTGTGGTTGCAAAGAATTGGAAACTAAAGGGGTGCCCATCAATTGAGGAATGGCTAAACAAGTTGTGGTATATGAATGTAATGGAATTTTATTGTGCTATAAGAAACGAGGAGATGACGGATTTCATAATTACCTGGAGAGACTTATACAAACTGATGCTGAGCGAGAAGAGTAGAATCAGAAGAAATTTGTATACAATCACAGACATACCATATCTGTGATGACCAACTATGACAGACTGGACTCTTTTCAGCAATGCAGTTATATAAGTTAATCCCAAATGACTCAAGAAAGTAAGAAATGTGCCATCCAGAGATATAACTAGAAAGAACTGAGCCTGAATCCTGATGGAAGCAAACTAAATGATCTTGTTCTTTTCATTGTTTGGTTTTATTTCTTCCTTACCATCTTTCATCCCACCTAGTACAATACGCCTTTGTAATTGGAATAATGTCTAATATGAATGCATTTGCAGACCCTATACTGTACTATATGCTGTCGTGAGGGGAGGGGGAGGGAAGTAAAGGAAATTTGAAAATCAAGGAACTATGGAATTGAATCTTGTTAACTGAAACTAAACTAATAAATTAATAAAAAAAGATACAATATGTTGACACTATATAGTACTAAATATAGATTTTATGCATTTCTAAATGTCTAAACTTTTTCTCCATCTGCTTGCCTTTGTCATCTGTGGCTCCCACAAAGCTCCCCCAAAATTCCCATTTAATTTCTTATGCTGACCCACAAAATATTGAAACCATGCTGGGAGAGTCACCATATGGAAGGGATAACGGCAGTCCAACTTCCTCATTTTACAGATAAGAACCTTGAGGTTCAAAAGTGTTAGGTCACTTGCCCTAAGTCACAAAGGTCCAAAGTTGAAAAATCAGGTTCTCCTGATGTCCAACTCAGTTGTTAGTAGTATAGAGATAACAGATTCACATGATCTAAGGTTTAGAGTACCACTGGATCACTACACCTCCCCTTTCCCTTTCCCTTCTTCTCTTTTCCTCTGTTAATGATGAGCCTTAGGAAAATCTAAAACTAGAAATGATGAAAACATCTTTACTTCCTTCTTGTGAATAATGAAAAATGCATTAACATTGGCCAAATGAAATAATATATGTAAATGTTCTTTGGATTCCCTGAAGGAAAGTTGCTATATTGTATATGCAACAAGTTGGTCCTGACAGTTGTCAGAACTTTGGAACTTGTGACTTCAGCTACCACAGTGTTCTACCCCTTACTGTTATTTACATCCATTATCTAGATGACTAGGAAACTATGACTTGTCACTCATGGCTCTACCTCCATCTCCCACCTATTCCCATCCTTTCTAGATGAAGTCATCCTTTCTAAATATATCATGCCTGCACAAATTGCTCTATTATCCTTCTTCCAAAAGGATCATAGTGGTTTCTCCTATATCCACCCAGCTTCCTTTTCAGATGAGTAGGGATAGGCATTATTACTGCCATTTTATAGAGGATAGAACTGAAAAAGAGAAAGGGTGAGTGACTTATCTACAAAGCAAAATGGTAGCAGACTAAGAATTTTCACCAGATAGATCTTCTAAGTCCAGAGTTATTTATAATCAACTGCCAAGCCCTTATTCCCTAAAACAATCTTAGCACTATAATAATGTGGGGTTTATTTTCAATCTCCATAAATCCATGGGAGATACACAATTGAGTAGGATGACTTAGGAGTCCAATGATATAAGCCTGGCACAATTTGCTAAGTGCACATAATTCCTATCTGGGCAGCTGACCTTAAAACACTGAATCCTGTTGCCTGGAGTTAAGAACTCTATATTTGCTTGGGGATAGTTGTCTCCTTTGTATTTCCCTTTCCTATCCAGTACAGTGGCCTTGAGTCATCAGTGTGCTGGAATCTACCGTGGCTCTGACATTAATTAACTTAGGAAAGTAGCTTAATATTCTTGGGCGTTAAGTTTCCCTGTCCTGAAATAAAGGGTTTTGAATGGATTACCTCTAAGATCCTTTTGTAAGTTCCAAAATTCCTTCATCTGTGGTTTCAACTAAATAACAAATGTTTTGTTGCTGCAGTTCCTATACAGTATTTCTCAAGGCTACAAAAAGATGAAAAAAAGTCCTGATCTAACAAATTTTTTTAAAAAATTAAAGCAGCTTGTTTAGTGGTTAAAGCTGGTATGAATGACTTTGGTCTTGGTGCAGGCTCTGTCAATGATGGACCTTAGGAAAATCTACAAGTGGGGATAATTAAAAAATCTTTACTTCTTCCTTTGGGATAATAGAAAACGCATTAATATTGACTAAGTAAAACAATATATGTAAAGGTACTTTGAACTCCTTGGAAGAAAGCTGTTATTCTATGTGACACATTGGGCCTGTCAGGAGTCAGAATCTTGGGACTGGTGACCATCAATAGTTCAACTCTCTACCATTTCCTATTATATCATGAGCTAGATATCTAGGAAAATATACCAATCATGATATATGACTCATGGCTCCACCTCCATCTACTTTCTATTCACATCCTTTCTAAACAAAACAGTGTTCAGTCATTCACCACCAATATTCGTGATTGACAACTTTAATTAGATTCAATAAAAGCACAGTCAAATTCAAATGCAATAGATACAGACAGCAACATTCCACTCAGTGCCAAGTTCCCACCAAAAGTAGAAAATCTTCATCTGATAGGCATCTGTTCTTAATCTGACCAAACAGAGGTATACCGTCTACAAAGTCAACTTGAAATTGTCCCGGTCCACATGAATAGAGCGCCAGCCCTGGAGTCAGGAGGACCTGAGTTCAAATCCAGCCTCAGACACTTAACATTTACTAGCCGTGTGACCTTGGGCAAGTCATTTAACCCCACTTGCCCTTCCCTCCCCCTTCCACAAAGAAAAATAAAAAGAAACTGTCCCAGTCCTGATACTCTCAAGGAAATACTATGAATGAAGACATTTTCTACATACCAACATAATGAAACCTTTTTTTTTTTTTGGAGGGGGGAACACAGGGCAATTGGGGTTAAGTGATTTGCCCAAGGTCACACAGCTAGTAAGTATTAAGTGTCTGAGGCCGGATTTGAACTCAGGTCCTTCTGACTCCAGGGCTGGTGCTCTATTCACTGTGCTACCTAGCTGCCCCAATAATAAAACCTTCTAAAGAATATGAAAAAATATATCCATGCATAGCGTCAGCTCTCTTAGGTCCTTGGAGGTGTGCTTCTATAACCACTATTCTAACTGAAACTACTCTGCCAAAGGTCACCAATGCCCCTTCTAATCACCAAATCTGATGTCCCTTTTTAAAGAACCCATATCTTCTTTATCCTTTAATTGTTCCTTTTCTTTCTGCAGCACTTGACATCATTGAAGACTTTTCTCCTCCATTAGCTTCTGAGATCATTGTCTTTTAGTTTATTTCCAATTCTTAAATCTATTTCTTTTCTTTTTCTAGCAAATTGTCTTTTTCCTGATCCCTTAAGATGGATGCTTCCCAAAGTTCTGTTTTTACCCTCTTCTCTTTATGTAGTCTCTCTTTGGTAGTTTTATCATTTCTACATCTTCAGCTACTATATCCTTGCAGTTGTCTCCCATATTTCTATTTCCAGCCCAGACTTTTCTTCTAAAGCTCCAAATATACATTTCAAACTGCCTTCAGGATGTCTACACCTGGGTATTTCATCAGCACCTCAAACATTATATATCCCAAACTAAGATTATTATCTTATCCACTAAACCTGTTCTTACTTTGGACTTTACTAGTTCTATCATTTACCTAGTTTCCTGCACTTAAAAACCCTAACCAGATCTTTAACTTTGCCCTCTTCTTTATCTCTCAGGTTCAATAAATTACCAAGTTCTGTGGAGCCTAGTACTTTGTTTTATCCTGTTTTAATGTGCTTGTGCATTGGATAGGATAATTGCCTATCCATACACTTTGGCCTCTGTTAGACTACAAGCTCTTTGAAGGGCAGGGATTGTATCTTATCCGAACTTCATATTTCTTCAGGCCTCTAGCTGTGCCTCACTAGTTGCTTTTTAATAAAGGATCATTTATACTTTAGGCAAATATTACAAATGAAGAATTGAATGACTTTATGGTACAGTGTTAGGTTTCATGACTCCAAATGCTACTTTCTCTTGAATATATTGTCTGCAATGAAAATTTCCTCTCATCAGCTGATGCCTTGGCAATGGCCTCATGGTTCAAACAGACAGATTTCCTAATTATCAATTTTTATAAAAATGGAACCCATTAGAATAAGATAAGCATAAGCATAAAAGCACATGCATTTTTAAGGGAGACTGAGGTATAATTTAATTCATTTTGATTCAGCAAACAGTTAGTGTCCACCGTGTACAGAGCACCATGGCAAGTGCTGGGAATGATGCCAAGTTTTAGATGAGACATGCAATCTTCCCCCATGGAGTTTACAATTGAATTATTAGGTAACTTACTCACTAATCCTTAATAACTATTTATCATTTCTAAATTTAATCCCAGTTTTATTCCCATTTGAGTTGAATGCTTTTTTCAACCTAGAGTGAAGTTTTATTTGAGAATTGGGCAAATTCCTAAGATGGTACCCAGAGACTTCAAACCAGATTGACATCAAAAGCTTTCAGGATGCTTTCCCCTCAGCTACAACATCCATTAGTCACAGTCACTAGTAATCTATTCTGCTTGGCTGTTCCAGCTCATTAAAGGAATGGATTTGCCATTTCATCTGACTTCTCTGTTCTAAGTTATTTAGTTCGAGTGTTGAAACCCCTAGGCTTCTCTAACATTAAGTTCTAGTTTCACTTGGAATTAAAGTCTCTATGTGATCACTTCCTAAATAGATACTGACTATGGTCTGAGAGTCTCATTTGTGATTTCTCTTTGCTAAAACCCCAGGGATGTTTTTCCAATGTTCCCATCAGCTCTCTGAATGCTTCCATCTTTCTTTTACAAGAGTGAAGAACAGAAAGATCATTGCCATGTGGGGTAGTTCTACGTTGAGAATATGTGCTATGCTCTCCAATTAGACTTTTTCTTTCCACCTTAACACCTACCTGTCAATGGAGAAATATTACCCCACAACTCAGACCTAGTAATGCTAAATCATATTTTTAATTAAAATTTCCCTGAACGTCACATATCTACAGATTGAATTTTTTTTTAATGCAGAGATTCTCCTGACAGAATGTGGGATTTAAAAACCTTTGCTCATACCCAAAACCATTTCTAGAAAGTCCAGTACTTCAAATCACAGCTCTTTGACTTGTCTCTTGTATGACCCTGGATGACATTTAACTTCAATGGTTAGTACACTATAGATTAAGCACAGTTAACCTTAAAAGTAAATATATAGCTTCTGTTGTCACCGCCATCATGGACACTGGCCGCGTCCAGCCCATCAAACTGGCTCGGGTTACCAAGGTACTGGGCAGGAACGGTTCTCAGGGCCAGTGCACCCAGGTACATGTGGAATTCATGGACGACACGAGCCGGTCCATCATCCGCAACGTGAAGGGCCCCGTGCGGCAGGGACGTGCTCACCCTGCTGCAGTCGGAACGTGAGGCCCGGAGGCTGTGATGAGACCGACCGGTGGAGGCCCCTAGGCTGCTGGTCATGGAAGGACTGCTAAGGGATGTGTAAAACAAAGAGTTTTGTCTAAAAAAAAAAAAGTAAATGTACATATTTATAATGGAGCACAACATTACATTCAGCTCCAAGTTCTTAGCTACCAAGGCAGAAAAGCCTTGTTCATGTTGGAGTCAATTTCTTCACTTTGTCTCCCAGTCACAATATAGCACCAAGAAGTCCAATGGCAGATCATGGACATCCTGCCTCAAAGAAAAGATGGAACATGAGAGAGACAACTCACAACTCTCCACATATGAATGTATAGCTTGAGCGAAGCTTTAGATCTCCACCTTTTTTTTCACTTGAGGAATGCTTTACACTTTTGAAAATTACTGAGGCCCCTCAAGAGATTTTGTTTATGTGAGTCATATCTTTCAATATTTACTAAAATAGACATTAAAACATCTTAGTATAATTATGAAACTTGTTTTGACCTTTAAGATTCTCAGGGATTCTGAGACTATACTTTGGGAACCATTGATTTAGATGATTCCCAAGATCTCAGGTACCTGGATCAAAAGGACACAGAATTTCCAGGTCTGGGCTACCAAAGTTCTAATCCAGAGTCTGGCTTGTACACTTATCTATTCCTGACACCATAAAACTGAAAACAATCCCAGCTGATTTGAAGAATTCCTAACATCTTTCCCACAAGGAAGACATGAGGACTTGAAAGAAAACTGGGGAAAATGGGAGAATTTTTCAAGGTTTTAGATCGCTAGAGATTACTTATTCAGAGTCAAAACTTTAAGTAGGATAGGGTAGCTGGGTTTTTGCCTCAGTTACTAATATCCAAAAGAGTGATTTTTTCCCCTTTCCTCACTAAGGTGGTCAGTGACCACTAAGTCAGTGTGTCATGCCTTTCAGTGCTCTGTTGGTCTTTGCCTATTCAGATATGGGAGGAAAAGCAGGTTCCAGAATAGAATTGAGGTATGAGGTAACTAAAAAAAGGTTGGTGAGGGGATTTGTTGACCCTTCTACTTATGATTAGGCTCTCCTCTGCACCAGTGTCATTCCCATAGTCTATCCTCTAGGCACCCTTTTACTCCTCTCTCAACTATCTTTGTGAAAAAAAAAAATCTAAGCTATACTTCTGGAAAGTGGACATTAAACTTTAGAGACACCTTATCTCAAATTGCTCTGCATAACTGAAGCCCACTTGGATGTGGGAGGAGTCATCTGCTCTTGATTCCCCTGGGTAAACTTCTGTAAAGTCATATTCCCATAATAGCAGGGAAACAGTTCAGGGTAGATGTCCCTTAACTGACACTGTATTAGAACTATAATGCAGGGAGAACTGAATTTTCTAAATATCAAAATAAAGGTTTCCCTATATCAAATATTTGGTTGTTACCCAGGGACTAGTACTTATGGAGTGGAGCACTTACTTTCACAAAACTAATGCTGATAAGTGCAGGAGGACAATTATGGTTTGTGTGTTTTATCCATCACCATTTTTATTTTGGTGTTGGAATCTTTAGGGTTGTTAGTTTCTTCATGTGTGAACTGAAGATATTGGAGTTAATGGCCTTCGAACTCTCTTCTATATACTCTAGACCTATGATCCTAAGGTTATCTTAAGTAAGTCATTTCCCCTTTCTGTGTCTCATTTATCCCCTGGTACATAGTGAGGGGGTTCAACTGGATTACCTGGTTACACCCAGTTTAACTCCCAGATCTTCTAGACAATTTAGCAATTTAAAAAACCAATCTAAATGTGTTGCTTTGCCATGTATACCCATTGATCTTGGGGAGAGCAAAGAATCGTAATTCTAAACAGAGAATTTGTGATGTCTGCTCATCCTTCTAACCTTGCAGCCCCCTATCTTGTTCAGTTGTGATAATGTGCATTTTTAAAGTGTGAACCAACCTCAAATGCTGGGACCAATTCTTCATAGATAGAGAAGGGTATCTCAAGGGGAGTTCTATATTTTCATCAAATCAAAGATTTGTCCATTTTTTAAAAAAAATTGCAGAAGATACCAATGCAAATTTGCATTGGTAAAGGAAGTTCACTACACAGATTAAATCACAGGATTAAACCGTAAAAAAACTGACAGTTGTGTAAAGTCAGCTGAAGAAATGAATAAAAATACCTTCATTCCTTCAAAGCAGGGATATTCTGCTAACTATATAACACCTGGTCCTCTGGGGGAAAAATAATACTCACAACCTACTTTTAATTTTAATCTTCATTTTTACCATTTTCTCCAGTACATTTAATTATAGAAAATCAATAAGACAATAAATCAGATCTTGATTTGTAGCCTTTGTTGATTTTTCAAGGTGTAAATGCTCACAGTAAAAATTAACAATCTGCTCTCAGGAGCCTGGATAAGCTGGTTCCTGCTCACCACTGCATAAAAAGTCAGATTGAGCAACTGGGTTTGGCACTAAAAGGGATATATGTTTGTTTAAGTCTAGCAACATCAACTAACATTTATTAATAGTTCAGTGATAAACATTAGCCAATGTCTATAACCTTGGGTATGAAGAAAAACCAATAACATCTATACTTGGTATTCTCTCTTTCTCTCTCTCTCTCTCTCTCTCTCTCTCTCTCTCTCTCTCTCTCTCTCTCTCTCTTTCTCTGTATTCCTATATGACGGAGGTACATTGGTACATTTAAAATCATATCCATTGCCTCCATTGGGCTCAGTGTTATTGAACTAAAAAAAAAACAACAAGATTGTAATTGAAAAATGTGTGATTTTGCTTCACGTCTGCTTTCCCCTAAACTCTCAGAATTTCAGAACAGATACTAAATGAGGTGGAACCTGGCCTGGCAGATGGAGAAGTGTGGAGGGCTGTCAGAGTTCTCCTGTGTTTTATATGTCATTTCAAGCAACTGTATTGCATCTGTTAAGCAAAAGGGGAGCTTTATAGATCAGCAGTGTCAATTGGCCGGGAATAGAGCCCATTATTCAAATGCCATGGATTATGCCTTTGAGTACTGAGAATACTGTGGTGTTTCCCAGAAGGTAAAATTTTGCAACGCTGCTTTTTTGTGATTTTGCTTTTGGGATAAACATATTCACATACACAAGGATGTGTTCCCTTCTGCACTACTGATCCCCCTTTCTTAACTAACCATTCTGGGTTTTTCCTAAGTCTTTGGGCAGAACAAGTGGGGCTCTAGGTAGCCCAGTCTTTGAAAAGAATGCAGTTGTCATATTGAATACATGGCCTATGGGGCATGATTTGAGAAGCCTGTAAAAAATTCTTATCTCATAGAGGAGGTAACACGGCCAAGGAGGAATTATTTATATGACAGTACAGGGTTTTGCTGAGTCATTATTCAGTCATGTCAGACTCTTCATAACCCCAGCTGGTTTTCTTGGTAAAGTTACTGGAGTGGTTTGCTCATTTTACAGATGAGGAAACTGAGTCAAACAAGGTTAAGTGACTTGTCCAGGGTCACACATTTAGCAGGTATCTGATGACATATTACTAATTGCCAAATGAGTAGTATAGAAAAATTAAGGTTATTGAGGGTAGGGTGGGAAAAAAAGCATTTATTAAGCACCTACTATATGCTAGGTACTATGCTAAAAGCTTTGCAAATATGATCTCATTTACATATTTATAAGAAATCAAAGAAGCTATAAGCCAAAACAGCTAGTTATAAACTAGGAAAGCTCCATGGAAGAAATTAAATTTGAGCTTGGCTCTGAGAAATGAATGAGTCACTCAGGCATATTTGTGAAAAAGGTTAGCTTTCTTAGGAAGACAAAGCAAAGAAAAATAAAATAGAAACTAAAAAAGTTCAGCTGCTAACCCCTATAATCTTTAGGAGTTATTGCTTCTGGTCCTAAGGGATGTCAGAGGGAGTTTGCTTACAAGTTCTTTATGACACCTAACTTCTTTGGCAAAAAATAAATTCCTAACTAGAGTGATCTTAAAGTTATAATTATATATAAAAAGCAAAGAATTTAATAATAGTATTTTCTGGCTACTAGAGGAGGTAGCAAATACTGATTGTTCTTATGCAATTTTGGCAAATTAGGATTTGTAGTTCATATATTATAGAGGTTCTCAATCTTTTCTCTCCTGATACATACTTAATCTGTGACTCAGACACCTTTAGAGATTGGGCCCCCAGATATCAGCTCTCATCTTGGAGTCTTACCCTTGAGGGTCATATTTCCTTGGCTCTTTGTTTCCAACAAGAGTTCACCCTGAGAAATCTCCAACTATTCCTCTTGCCTAACTTTCTGCAGATATGAATAAAAGAAGTATTCACCTTCTACACAAGCACTCAGGGTAACAACCAAATATTCGGTATAGGGAAGCCTTTATTTCACTGTTTAAAAAATTCAATTTTCCCTGCATTGTAGCTCACACAGTGTCAGTTAAGGGGCATCTACCCTGAAGTTTTTTCTGGTATTATAGGAATATGACCTTACAGAAATTTACCCAGGGCATTAAGAACATACCGCTCCTCTCATGTCCAAGTCGTTTCACAGTCATTCAGACCAATTTGAGATAAGGTGTCTCTAAAGTTTGATGTCTACTTTCCAGAAGTATAACTTAAATTTTTTTTTCACTTGTAGTAAAAACAGTTGAGAGGGAAGTAAAAAGATGCCGAGAAGATAGACTAGGGGAATGGCATTGGTGCAGAGGAGAACCTAATCATAAATAGAAGGGTCAGCAAATCCACTCCCTGAACCTTTTTTAGCCACCCCATGCCTTAGTTCTATTCTGGAACCTGCCTTTCCTCCCATATCTGAATAGGCAAAGACTAGTAGAATATTGAAAGGTATGACACAGTGACTGGCTCAGTGTCACTGACCACCTTAGTGAGGAAATTTATGCCTCCTCAAAAAAAAGAAAGAAATCACTCCTTTGGGTACTAGTACCTGAGGCTAAGCCCCAGTTACCCCACTCTAGTTAAGGTTTTACTCTCTAGGGATCTAAAAGCTTGAAAAATTCTCCTATTTGCCCCAGTTTTCTTTAAAGTCTCCTTCTGTCTTCCTGCTGGGGAAGATGTTAGACATTCTTCAACTCAGCTGGGGCTGCTTCCTGTTATAGACAGAATTGAGAGGACCAGCAAAGCAAACTTGGTATTCTGCAAGTGAGTAGAGGCAAGAGTGGAAAAAAAGAAAGAGTTTTTTTTCATCATAGTATAGTCCAGTATGCATTTTTAGGATTTCTCTGTTTAAGATACCATTAGAGCATACCCCTTAAAAATGTAGAGAGTATGCTTTACTTTAGAGAGGTCATGTGGGGTAGTGGAAAGAACCCTAGACTTGGAGCTCAAAGACCTGGTGTAGAATTCTGGCTGTAACACTAAACTGTTATTTTTGAAGAGGACAAGTGATATCATGGGGTGATGTCTTGCACATGAATTGGATTTAAGTGAGGCAGAATTGCACAGTCATCAGTCTCACTCTCTCTTCCAGATTCATTGAAGTCCAGTGGTAAGACAAAAGTCAGGATGAGTGACGATGGCCCAGGATTCAGTGGATGACCTTGGTGTTTTCAATGTCTGACTAAGCTCTAAGTGCTATACAGTGTTTACATCAATTGTCTCCATGGCCATTGGAACAGATCGTTCTCATGCATCCATTCTGCCTGAGGAAGTCTTCACATGCTTGAAGTATACATCTTCATAACTCACCAATGGTTTTGAAGCCTGTTGGTTACCCTCGACCTCGTTAGCCTATCTGCTGAGAAGGTTTTACTGGGGGTATGATCACTGCAAATGCTAAGCTTCTTGGAGTCACAGGTGAGTGTTGGGAGAAAAGTGGGCACCAAATTGGATGAGCAGCCCTGAAAAGTGTTCTGCAAGCCCTTGAACCAGAGGTGCTAGTTCTCCTGAAATACCACAGAATGCTCACTGGCTATTTGACAATGAGAAAAGTACTTAACCTGTCTCAGACTCAGTTTCCTCATCAACAAAATGAAAGTAATAACGCTTCAACATCTATCTGATCATGTTTTCATGGGCAAAGTGCTTTGCAGAACTTAAAGCATTATTTAAACACCAACTATTATTATTATTATTATTATTTATTTATTTATTATAACTTTGGCAGCCATGATTATGGTCAGAGAAACTATCATAATGTCCTCAAATGAAAGGAGGGAAGAACAGATCTAGGTTTGGGAGGAAGTTCCACCACTGGGTTGCTTTCTATCTAGCTAATTATTTTTGCTAAGGAGATATGAAGGTCTGTTGTTTTTATGTTGCTTGGCTTCACATACTATCATTTATCTGTGGTTAAGCCCCAGTCACTCCATCCTAGTTATAGCCCTGAACTTTAGTGCTGGTCATTTTTTAATCTGACAGCATAGGCATGCTCACAGGATTATAAAAGAGAGCAGCCAAACATTCCTTCAGCATAAAGAAATCATTTACAAACCTGCACAATTATAGCATGGCTGTGAAAAGTCAATAACATTATTTTATAGTGTGAATTGGACTGCAGCACTTCCCATGGAATGGGACATGTGTATTTTTGTTTCATGGAAGGGACACATGGATTTAGTCTTCTTCTTAAAAAGGTTTAAATGAACAGTTACCTGGATGGCCCCATGGTCCCCATCAGGGGAGTGAAGGGAGCTGTGCCACAGAGAATTGGCTACAGAATTAAGAAGAGTCACCCAGCCATGGGCCAGAAGGTGGCTGGGTGGTATAGTGAATCAATCAATCAATCAATAAACATTTATTAATCATTTATAGTGAAAAGACTCTGAGCTCGAGTCAAAAGACCTGGGTTCAAATTTACCACTTTTCCCTGTGTGACCTTGGGTAAGTCATTTACCTCTCCTAGACTTTAGTGTCTATTAAGTGTGGGGATTGGATCTGATGGTTCCCAAGGTCCTTCTAGCTTTAGAGCTACAATGCATAAAGACTGAGGAGATACAATTTCTGCTTTCTTTTGAGGCGGTATCTTTTATTGGATCATAAATTACAAAATCGTAGATTTAGAACTGGAAGGAATCTTAAACACCATCAGGTGTTTAAGCCTTCTCTGAGGCCCAGAGAGGGGAAGTAATTTGCTCAGGGACACACAGCCAATAAGTATTTAAGATGGGATTTCAACCCATATTTTCCTGACTCCAAGTCCTGGATTTTATCCACTACCCACCATATGTTCTAGCTATAGCCCAGTAAACTGTATCCCAAGCAAATTGCATCTGTCTTCAGTGATTATTTGAAGGGATAATTTTTTTTTCTTTCCCTGGGAAGCCTTGCAGTTGTTTCAGAGTCCACTATAGTGTAGTGGGGGTTAAGAGCACAATTTTAGATCTCATTATTTCATCATTTACCTCCTCTTTTAGAATATCGGCTAATTATATACACATAGGATGATAGAATAATGATGATGGCTAACACTTATGTATCACTTATTATGTACCAGTTACTCTGCTAAGGGCTTTATAATTATCATCTCATTTGATCCTCACAACATCCCTGGGAAGTAGCTACTATTATTATCCCCATTTTACAGGTGAGGAAGCTGAGACAAAGAAGGGATAAATGACTTGCTCAGGGTCACACAGTTAGTAAGTGTCTAAGGCCAGATTTGAAATCAGGTTTTCCTTACTCTATGCCTGGCACTCTATCCATTGTAGTACCTAGCTGTTGTGTATGTGTATCGTGTCTATGTCTATGTCTCTGTGTGTATATGTATAAATGTGCATGTACATCTTTATACATATTTATATTTGTATGTATAAATATGTACACAGGTGTTTATATATGCTTTGTATATATGTATATGTTTATGCATGTATATCTGTATAAGAATATGTATCTGTATATTCACATATTTGTATATATATACACATGTGTAAGCTCTCTGTGTGCATATATGTATATCTTCATATTTGTATAGACATGTACATTTATATGCTATGTATATGCATGTGTATGTGTCTGTATATATTTCTATATGTATATACTTATGTATGTATATGCACTTATACGTATGTGTGTGGGGGTGGGTAGGTATGAATATATCTTGAATCTCACTGGCTTCCCTTTGCATTCAAAGTCATTTTCTGTTTAACCCCTCTGAAAATTGACCATGTGTCTTTTTCCTCTGTGGAAATGTTGGTAGTACTGGTGTTTTGCTCCAGCAAATTCAGAGTGTCGAAGCCAGGAATGAAAAATGTTAGTAATAAAAGCCTATTTGTCCCAAGTGTATGCTGGCTATTAACTGCGGTCAGCCACCATTAAAATGCTAGCCAGAACAAGGAAACTAGCTCATACAAAAATTCCTGTGACTACATTGTTTAATGCTACATTTTCCTTCTGTAATGCTACATCTACCTTCAGTACTATGGCTCTTTTGGGATATGACTGGTGGAGGCTGGGGTTGGAGGAGGTTTAGATTGGACTCTAAAATCCATATGAGGCACTTTATCTAGTAGGGGATTTTATTACATTCAGATTGTAGTGATCTATACTGGTTACACAAACAGGATTTCACTGATACTCAGGCTAGAAACAAAAAGCACAAAATTTCTCACCATGCAGAGAGACTCCAAAAAGAAAACAAGAATTCCAAAAAAGCCAATATATGTTTGGATGGGGACCCCACTGAGCATTAAGTGTCCCTAGTTCAAAACCAATTTTTGGTGAACCCTTGGCTATCACTATGGCTAGATGGAGGCTAGGCTTTCAGAAAAGACAAAGAGATGTGGGAAGTGAACAGCTGGTTAAGAAGATGGAGCCTGAAAACAGGATTTGGATTTCTGGACCATGGCTTAATATACCAGATGGCTAAGTTCTTGACCAAGGAACACACCTGACAAGGGATGGTCAAAACAAATTAACTTGGTAACTTGTAAACCTCTTTAGGTTGTAAAGTAAAGGGTGGGAGGAAATTGTGTGTGTATGTATGTATGTATGTATGTATGTATGTATATCTACCAAGACAGATAGCATGTAGAAGAAACACCCAGAAATGAACAGGTAACAAAATCCAAGAAAGGAGTCTGTAGTGAGGTCTATGGACTCAAATGTCTATACGAAAACGCATATAGTACAGGCAACAAGGCAACAACGACCATATTGCCTGTCAGAGAGTTGTTGCTCAGTCATTCTATTCTATCCATCTCTGTGTGATCCTGTGGACCACCCTATCCATAGGGTTATCTTAGCAAAATTATAGGAATGATTTGCCATTTCCTTCTCTTTCCTTCTCTAGCTGAGAGAATACTGGATACTTCAATGAAGCATCTAGGTTTAGAGGCGGTTAGGTGATACAGTGGTTAGAGCACCAGGTCTGTTATCAGGAAGACCTGACTTTAAATTCAACCTCAGATACTTACTGTCTGTTTGACCCTGGGCAAATCATATAATCTACGTCTGCTTTAGTTTCCTCAACTGTAAAATGGGTATGATAATTGTACTCACCTCCCAGGATTGTTGGGAGAATTAAATGAAGTAATATTTGTATTACTGGGCACATCGTAAATTACTTAAATGTTTGTTCCCTTTCCCCTTTAAGCCTAGGATAGAATCAGGGATCACGACAAAGCAATCCCATTTCCTTTTTTGTTTTGCGGGGAGGTTGTTTTGTTTTGGTTTTTGGACAGTGTTACTAAATTGATAGATGGATAGATGAGGGGAATATTATAAGTGGTCTATCTAAATTTTAGCAAAGCATTTGACAAAGTCTCATACTATTCTTGTAGACAAGATGAAGATATGAGAACTAGAAGATAGGGTAGTAACAGATTAGGAACAAATGAAATACCATATAAAAGGATTTGCATGACAAAGTGTTATAAATGCTAGCTATTATTAACTATTAATATTTGGAACTAGTTGAAGGACAGTCCAGAGGAGAATAACCAAAATGACAAAATGGATTGAGATCATACCCTAGAGGACTGGTTGCAGAGACTGGGGATGGTTAACCAAGAGAAGAGAAAACTTGAGAGGAAGGGGTAATGATGCTTGGCTACAATGTAGAAGATGGATTAGGCTTGTTACATATATTTCTAGGGCTCAGAACTATGAGCAATGGGTAGAAGCTGTGGAGATAAATTTAGGTTTTAGGTAAGGAAGACCCTTCAGAGTGGTATTGCTATCCAAAAGAGGAAAGGACTGCCTTGAATAGTAGTGGGTTTACTTTCACTAGAGGTCTTCAGGTAAAGGCTTGATGACCACTTGTTAGATATGTTGTAGAGAGTCTTGTTCATGAATGGGTTGAGCTAGATAGGATTTTACATACCTTTTGACTGAAATGCTATGATTCTATGAAATAGAAAAAGTGATCCCCTCCAGGTGTGGTGATATGAGCCTCTAATCCCAGTTATCAGAATGCTGTAGCTGGAGCATCTTTCAGACTTAGGAGTTCAGAGTGGAAGTAAAACTAAAATTGATTAGGATTGGCACTATCAGACACTAATATGTTGAGTCACCAGAAAGGTGGGGATGGGGTGGGAACCAAACTTCCTAAGTAGGGGCAAACTGGCCCAGTTAAGAAAAACAACAGGACAAAGCTCCAGTGCCAATCATTAGAGGGATTGGGTCTATGAGTGGTCGTTGAACTTTGAGTCTGCACCAGATATGGAGATTCAGACTCAAAAAAATAAAATAAAATAAGTGATCTTAATCCAAGGGTATAGCAGCGAGCACCCTAGCATACCCAGGATGGCTGCTAGCATAGGTTCTTTGATCTGCTTTTCTAAAGGAAAGCAACTCAAAAAGGGTTAACAATCTTATTTGAATCAAACATTTATCATTTACCTAGTTCAGAGGGAAAAGTAAGCACCCTGAACTTCAGAGAATATAAACAGAAGTTACAAGAGAAAATAACACAGTTCAGCAGATAAGGCTTCTAGCTGTCTAACCATTACATCCGCAACTAGTCTGTCACCAGAGAGAGAAGCACCAACATCTGGGTTTTCAAAGCTGGGGATCTCTACGGCTGCCCAGAGTCTCATCACACAACTCTTCCCAAAGCAAGCCCCAAAGCAAAACCTCACCTCAGAGGTATAGATAGCCTTCTCTAGAGTCAGAGAACATCACAACCCTTGTGACCCACTTGACCACAAAGTAACAGAAGTTATGCCTTCCTGGCACATTAGCCTATTAGGGGGCAGAGAAAGTTTTCAAATCAGGAAAGGTCCTCAAGTTCAATTTAGGCTTTTTAAGGGGCAGGGAAGATTTTCAAATGTCTATTACCAGTACAAAGGGGAAAGTTGACATCCTAAGTATCACTGAGACTTGGAAGGATGGGACCTGTGACTGGAATATGACTCTAGAAGAGCATACCATATTGAATAGGATCAGAGGAAGCAGAGAAGAGTTGTACGTCCAAAAGATACACTCAAATAAAGAAATATAGGCATCAGAGGGCAGAATGAATTGTGGGGAACATTTGTGTGAAGAACAATTTAAGCAGAAACAAAACTGATAAGATATTTACATTTGAAATTACAGGCCAATGAGCTTAACTTTGAGTTGAAGCAGAAATTCTAAAATGTATTATAGGGATGACTAGTACACAACTAGAAATAGATGCAGTGATTACAAAGAACTTCGTCAGTAACACCTCACTTCCTAATTCCCCCCCCCACTTCATGACCATATTGCTAAACTGGAGGATGAAGGGAATGCTAGAGATGTAGGCAAAATCTCTCATGCTACTTCTTGGGAAAATGTGGAGAGATGTGGGCTAGGTAAAACAGCAACTAGGTAGGTACATTCACAAGTGGTTGAAGGATAGGAACCAATGAATGGTTTCACGATAAGAGGAAATTAGGTCTCTAGCTCAATGCTGATTAACATTTTTATTAATGACTTAGATTAAAGATGACATAGTTTTCAAATTAACAAATGACACAAAACTTGGAGGGATAGCAAAGATGTTAGAATTCAGAGCCAGGATTAAAAAAGATCCTTATGGGCTAGAACTTTGGGTAGAATCTAACAGAATGAAAACTTAAGAGGGAAAAATGGAAAGTTTTTATGTCAGTTCAAAAAATAAACATAACAAATGTAAAACAGGGGACATACAGCTAAGTCTGAAAAAATTAGGGTTTTTAATGGAAGTTCAATATGAATCAGTAAAGTTAAATAGCAGCCAAAAAACCCTAATTAAAGTCCAGAAGAGGCAAAGCAGAATGGGCTGTCTAGAGGGTAGTGGGCTTGCCCTCACCCAAAGTTTTGAAGCAAAGGCTGGATGGATTATGTTGGCAAGAATTCTTGGCAGGGATTCTGGTTCTGGCAAAGGCTCCAGTCACTGGTTTCTGAGTCCTGTAGTGGAAAGAGCCCTGGGATCTACAATCCAGAGATCTAGATTTTATTTCTGGTTCCTTTACTTTTTAGCTATGTGGTTTTGGATCAACCATTTAACCCCTCTTTGGCCTCAAGTTTCTTCACTTTTAAAATGTAGATATCAATAGCTCTGCTATCTAATTCAATTGTTGTATGAAAAAAAAAAACTCTGAAAACTTGTAAAGCACCAGTTAGCATTATATGAATTGACAGTTGTTTGACCCCAGAAATCTTGGTAAAGATCAGATCATAGAGCAATAGCAATTCCCATTCTTTAGTACTTTTAAGGTTTATGCAACATTTTGCTGTTAAGAATCCTGCAAAATAAAAAAAATCAAAGTGTCATCATTCATATTTTATAGAGGAGGAAACTGAGGTGATGGAAAAACCCATTGTGATGCAAGTTGCAGGAATCTGAGCCAAATATTCTGGCCCAGTCCAGCAGCATTTCCATTAGATACTAGACTACCTCTTAATTAGCAAGGGCTGGTGATCTTTAGCCTCTCCTTCCATCATCACTTAGCAGGATGTCATTACTCCTTAGGGTGCAAATTTTATCTCCTGAAGTTTAGTTAGTGCACAGGTCGAGTTCTATCCATTAATTTCTGAAGATAAGATAATTTTTGAGGTTCTAATAATTTTCAGAGGCAGCTGGATGGCACAGTGGATAAACTACTGGGCCTGGAGTCAGGAAAACCTGAGTTCAGATTTGACCTTAGACACATAAGCAAGTCACTTAATCACTGTCTGCCTCGGTTTCCCTCAACTGTAAATTGGGGAGGAAAATAGCACCTACCTTCCAAGGCTGTTATGAGGATCAAATGAAATATTTATAAAGCACTTAGCATACTTCTTGGCACATAATAGGCACTGAAAAATGCTTGTTTCCTTCTTTCTTTTTCTACAAAGAACTGTTGATATATTTTTCAATACTGTCAAGGTAATGCTTATAGAAGAAAATTTGAAAATATGTCTTCTGACTTTTTTTTAAAGCTCTATTTCTGGGAGGCTGCTGCAGGTGAAGCCAGTCAATAAAATCAGTTAAACTCACACTCTTTTCAGGTTCTCTGCAAGTTTCACTGAGGTATTCACTCACTACAGTAAAATTAATTTACTGTTGCCCAGAAAATCTGATGCAGAAACCAGTCATAATTATAGATGTTTGAAAAGGGATTCCTTTCAAGGTAGTGAAAACTTAGTGAACACAGTGAGTGATTCCATTGTTATTTTTGTGGGCCCTAGATTTTAACATAATGGGTCTGGATATCATTAGTAATTTGTTTTTATGGAAAGAATAAATTGGAATATAATATATTTGGAATGTATTATATGATATAATTGGAATATAATATATTAAAACTTCCTAGTTTGGAATATAATATTAAAACTTCCTGGTTCTTCATCTTCATGTAACATATCGGTAACAAGGTATGTGATAGTAGAAAGGGGACAGGGTTGGAAGTGAGAAGGCCAGCTTCAGACACTTAGTAGCTATGTGACTTTGGGCTATTTGCCTTAACTATTTGCCTCAGTTTCCTCATCTGTAGAATAAGCTGAGAAGGAAATGGCAAGCCACTCCAGTATCCTTGCCAAGAAAACCCTAAATGTGGTCACGAAGAGTCAGACATGACTGAAATGACTGAACAATGACTAGTTATTCTTTTCATATTGTAGGAGTTGCGCCCAAGATCTGGAAAAATCCTTGTAAAATATTTTGGCCCTCCCTCCATACCTCAGAAAAAATCTAAATTATAATGGTAATAAAATAGAAAATATGTTGTACTATACATATATCTCATCCATTTCTGAGTATCTAAACATTTTCTGTGTTGTCTGCTGACCTTTGCATGTTGTCTGCACCTTCCACAAAACTCCCCCCAAATTCCCATTTAATTTCTTACACCAACCTGCCATATATCAAAACCCATGTATGTGTGCATGTAAACATAACATATTTCTACATTTATATACACACATTTTGCACACATGCATTTATAATGCACCATGTATGTGTGTAAATGTGTGCATGTGTGTGTGCACACATGTATGTAGATAATATATTTTCACACATTGCTTGCCAAACTGGCCTTCTTGCTGACATTCCATTTCCTGTTTCCTTATGCTTCCAGAGCTGTCTTACATGCATAGAATGCACTTTGTCCCCACCTTCTCAAATCCCTAGTTTTTTTTAGAGTTTCAGCTCAAGTAGCATCTTCTATATGAAATAATTCCCAGCTGATAGTGCCTCTCCTCTCTGCCCCTTGTGCCAAATTAGTTTGAATTTATTTTTTATGTATTATGCATATGTGAACACCTGTTGTCTCCCCTTATAAAATGTCAGCACCTACAGGGCAGAGACTTTCATTTTTGCCTTTTTATCTGTAGCATCTGGCACATTCTATATTAAGAAGGGACAGGGATTTGCCCTGTGATCGCTGGTCTAGGAAACTCCCAGATAAGGAAATTTCCTCTACCTATTCAGGTAAGCACCTTCTCTGTGTAACCCAGGCTGACCTTTTAAGCATGCCCAGTATGGCTAACATGGAGCTCCATTCGTCCCATACAATATGGGTGATATGAATGGGGGGAAAATCTCCTGCATTGCCTGTCTGTGTCTTTAAAACTGGTCAAGCAGTCATTTGCCCTTTTCATGGAACTGAAGAATTGAAAAGTAAGAGGGAAGGGACCTATAGCTCAGAGAAATGGACTGGGGGGCCGAGGGGAAAGAGGGTGGTGTTTCAGCGTTGTGTGGTTTGTCCTTAGTTTCTAGCACCAAGGCACACTGCTGGGGACCAGGTTTTCAAGTGTTGGTGACCCTGGGGCCAAGATTGTAGACTGGATGATATAGTAGCTAGGTCTGCATAGAAGAAGCCAAGGTGCCTTGGGCTTTACCCCGGAGCGGGGAGTTGGGATTTAGAACTAGTTCTTTGCCCACAGCTAGGTGGCCCTGGAGTCAGGAGGACCTAAGTTCAAATTCAGCCTCAGACACTTAACATGTATTAGTTGTGTGACCTTGGGCAAGTCACTTAACCCCAATTACCCTGCCTTCCCCCCTCCAAAAAGAAAAAAAAAAAAGAAAAAAAAGAACTAGTTCTGTGCTTGATGGAAACTGAGCTATGACTCTAATCCCCTTGTCCTCTAGGGAATCAGGAACATAGAGGGAGGAGGACTATGCCTCCCACTTTCTGGGGGAATCAGTTGGTATGTTTTTGATTATACTATTTGAAGTAATTAATGTTTACAAAAGGTCTTGTTAAATTTACAACTTGTAGTATTAGAGTAGGACACTCAAATCTAGAACCCTAATGGGTTAAATGACTTGTGTGTAGTCTCACAGTCATTGTATGTCAAAAGGCAGGCCTTGGTACCAGGTCTTCTTGGATCCAAAGTTAGTCTTCTATCCAATATGCCTCTCTATACAATGTGCTGTGCACACAGTAGGTACTTGATGAATTGGACAAATAAACATTTTTGATGAATTATTAATTATAACATTAATTGTAATTATATTATTAATTATACATATTACTATATTATATAATTAATTATAATGATTTCTCCTCCGAGAGCCTCAGGTGGTTCATCTATAAGAAGGGGTTATAAGAATGCATATTTTCATGGGCTTTTGAGTTCTACAGAGTACTCTGTATACATCAGAATATTAGAACCTCACAATATTCCTGAGAAACACCTCCTGCCACTATTTTTAATCCCTATTTTGTAGCTAAGAAAACTGAGGCTCAGAAGGGTTAGGTGCTTTGGACAGTTACCTATGCCAAAGACAGGATTCAGATCTAAATCTCCGTGAAGTCCAAAAGTCTTTCCAGTATATCTTGCTGCCTATCCAAGAATGTTTATATTGTCTAACTCATGTAAGTAAATCATAGGAGAATGGTGTACTGTATTAAAATCTTTCTGCAGCTCTAGCATACTCTATAAATATTATTATTGTAGTCCCTTAAAAATGAGTTCAGTCCAAATAACGAGTAAGCAGAATACTTTAGCAAAACAATATGTGAATATTTGGACTAATGAGACAGCAGAGCCTAGCACAGTGGGAAAATCAGGGAGCTCAGAGTCAGAAGATCTAAATCTGACTCCCCAGCTCAGCCACCTACTTTTTTTTTTTTTTGGTAGAGGAAGGCAAATGGGATGAAGTGACTTGCCTAGGGTCTCACATTAGTAAGTAAGTCCTTACTCAGGTCCTCCTGAGTCCAGGGCCAGTGCCACCTAGCCACCCCCTTTTAGGTGTATTTTAACAATAGAGGAGGAGATAGGAGGGAATTAAATGGGAAGAGAAGGAGACTGGGGATTGGGGTGGGGGAGGAGGATGAGTCAGCTGCAGCCCTGGCTCAGACAGGCATCAGTTTGTGATGCAGGTCACAGCAAGCATGTCTGATGTCAATGAAACTTTGAAGATGATACAGCTGAGGTAGTGACAGCTTTGATTTGTAAAGTGACCATAATGAATTAAAACCCTCTTCTGATGAGTGAGTTTTTCTGGATTAAACCAACACCTGCTACATTATAGGCCATATGTTTGGCTACTGAGAAATTGTCTTTCATTCCCAATGTTGGTGTTCATTTCACCCTGTCAGGAGCAGTTCTGTATTGGCCTAGTGACTGGTTCTCACAGATAATTGGATTTAGTCGAACTGATAGGAGGAAAAGTTACCAGCTCCTAAAAACCTGAGCATTGTCAGCAAGGGTGGCCACTGACATTCATTTTCTCTTCTTGCAGCAAATGAATACTATAGTAATCAATGCAGACCTTAACAAAGGAGCCTTCTGTAATAAACACAAGTAGAAGAAAATAATTATAATAATTACTAACATTTATATATTGCTTACTATGTGCCCCACACTGTGTTAAGGTGCTTTACAAATTGTTATCTCCTTTGATCCTGAGGACAATTCCATTTTACAGAGGAGGAAACTGAGGCAAAGAGAGGCCAACTGACTTGTTTGGGGTCATACAGATAATAAGGGTCTAAGGTCAAATTTGAATTCAGGTCTTCTTGACTCCAGGCCCTATTCTCTATCTGCTGAGCCACCCAGCTTCCTCCCCTTCTCCTCACCCTAATACTTTTCCAGAACAGGAAATCAGACTATATGGCATCAGACTAGACCTACCACAGCATAAAGCTGACTTTTGATGACAGCAGGAAACAGCTCTGAATGACAAGTCAATGAATATGGCTTTTGATTTGTAAGCCTGATTAGCTCTGCCAAAGCAAAATCTAGAGCTGGGGAAGTGTTTAAGTATTTCTTATCCAGGAAGATTTCTTCAGTTGCTGAGCAGAAATTACATTTTTTTTTAAAGAACTTGATGTTGTTTGTTTAATTAGAAGCATTTTTGTCAGTTTCCCTTTTTGGTTTAAAAGTTCTTACTTTAAAAAAAATCCCATTATCTAAGAAGGATACATATACCATTTATCAGTTTCCGTTCTCACCTGTCTGGGTTGGTTCCCAATAAAGAAATAATTTGTTTTTATATAAATCAAATTACCTTTTCTTCTTATATTCACTTGTTGATCAGTAAAATGGGTTAGTACTGGAAAAGACTTTCAGAGGTTGTTTAGTCCCATCCAATCCAATCCAACAAATAGTTATTAAGCACCTAATGTGTGCCTGGCAGTGTAAGTACTGGGGATACAACTAATTCAGAAGAAAGATAGTCCCTACCCTCAAAGAGCTCACCACCTAACAGAGGGAGACAACACAGAAAAGGATAAAGGAAAGCAAGAGGTGGGGAGACCAAGGGCTACTTGGCAAGGTGGGGGGAAGTTTGGAGGGGGAAATCTTGTTCAGTGAAGTTGAAACCAGGCAGGGAAGCAAATGTAAAATGGAGTGAGCAAGCCCAGTTTCTGCTGGCTATAGAGGAAGGCATTGGGAGAAATTTAGTCCTAGATCCTTCAGTGATCCAATCTGAAGGGAGAAGAGGGTGTAGTGTCAATGCAATATTCATAATGCCCACGATCACTATAAATATACCTATGGTGCTCAATTGCAAAATATAACAGACTCTCCATACAGAAGACAGAAGCAAAATATTTGTTCAGACACCAGAAAACCAAATTCCAACAGCAGGAAACCAAATCTATCATAGTGAAATAGAAGTTAATGCACCACAATGTAGTAGAGAGCCACCCCATCCTTTAGTCTTCTCACAAACCAATATTTGACCAATCTTTACTCACAAGCCTATTTGTCTCAAAACAAACTCTCCTCCTAAAGAGGTTACCCACTAAGAAGTTTAGGGTTGCTTTGGAGACCCCAAAATATCTACATGCTGGGTCCTGCCAAATTAATTCGACTCAAATTTTCTCTCAGTAAAAGTAAAGTTTATTATAAGTTCACTTGTGTTAAACACAGAGTAAGTCTGTGCTAGGTCATTCATGTGCTCTCCCACATGGCATTCTATGGTGCTCTCACCATTCTATGGAGCCCTCACAAATATGAAGACAGGATGGGGTCTTATATACAGAAGGTCATGGGAGGAATCTAGGGGTGGTCTAGGGGAGGAGTTTGGGGAGGGTCTTCAGGAGGAGTTAATAAGGTCAATGAGTGATAGGGTGGGAAGTAGTTGGAGGCTACAGACAATGGTAGGCTAGGCCAGTTCAAGATTAGTAGATGAACAATGGAGGGCTAGGCTAGTAACTAGGCTAGAGTTAGTAGTTAGTAACTGGGCTAGAGGCTTGGGCTCAGCCACAATGTAAGGTTTATTGCGTCATCAAATAGGATGATTTAATCAAGAGTCCAAGGGAGGTTCCCGGAGCCTGTACCTCAAGGATTCAAAGAGAGCTGGAGGGGGCTCCCAGAGCCCATACCTCATCACTCCCAACCATCTAGCTGCTCTGACTCCCAGCTTCCTATGATTTCTGCTGCACCCTTCAGCAAACTCTTCCCACCACGGGCTCCATGTGATTACATTCAGCCTATTAGGGGGAAGAGTATATTTTCAAATCAGGGAAGGTCTTCAAATTTCCTTAGGCTTATAATAGGGGCAGGGAAGATCTTCAAATTCCGATGGCCATTACAGAGGTTTGTGTGAGGTGGTGTTAAAGCTTGGAGTTGGGGGGGCGGGGTAAGAGGGGTGTTTGATTAGATTAGAAGTGAAGAGCTTAAACTGGAAGTGGCATCTTATTCTCCTGGAGTTAAAACCAGATGGAGGATCAAATGTTCTTATCTTGCAGAAAAGGAAATTAAGAGCCAGATAGCTGAAGTAACTTTCTCCAAGCCACAAAATTTAAGGGGTTCAATAAGTCAATAAGAATTTATAAAAACACATGCTATATGCCAGACACTGAGCTAAGCAGTGAGGATATTAAAAGGGAATTAATTTGTAAAGGGGTCAGAAGACAGCAAAAGAGTATATGAACTACTAAGAGGAATAGAGAGAAGGAAGAATTTTTCAGTAACTTGGCATTGGACATGCAATGTTTGTATTTCTGCCAAGGCCAAAAGCCTATTACTAAGGCACAATTTGCCCCCTGGTCTGCCTCTTAAATAAAAAGTGAATGGGCTCAAAGAAGCAGCTCTCTTCACTCTAGCTTTTTAGTGTTAGCTCAAAAACAGAAAGTTCTTCAGAGCAAAAGTAAGGAAGGCAAAGGGCCTGCAGAATCAGGGAATCAGGACTTACAGGCTTGACTTGGAGACCAGCATAAGGAGGAAGGGTACTGAACACTTGGAACAAATTTGAGGTCTTGATTAAAAAAAAAAAAGGCAATCGAATGCTATAAGAAGGAAGCAGCTGTTTGTCCTCCAAGGAGGGATGGTAGGGATCTGGAGATGCTGTCCAATGAGCTAGCATCTCGTAAGAGCCAGAAGAAGAGGATGGTTGGCAAACTCCTTTGGACTATGGATATCTTTGCAGCATACTGGGGCTACCGTGAATCTCTTTTGGAAAGCCAATCATTAATTTTTTAATGTAAATCAGAAAAAAACAAATTCTACAAGTCAGAGTTTGATTTATCATTTTGCTGATTGTTTAGACTGAAGAAAGTGATGGGGAAGCTGTTAATGATGCAGATTAAACTCAATAGTTTGTTATTCATGTATTTTACCCCCAGAGGGTAGCTGTTAAATATTTACAAATTTGCCTCCAGTTGCAGGTATTTGTTGACCTGGTCACAACACAAAAGTGTATTGTTTCCTTGGGGCAGGTACCCAAATCACAGGAGTGTTTGGGGTGTTCAGGGAGGCCTGGTGTGAGGGCTTGCTGAGCCCTTTACAGGGTTGCTCATTCACCTTTACTCAATTCTCTCCTGTGTCTCCAAAAAGCTATAGTATTTGCAGTGGCCACACCCCAGTAAAACCTTCTCAGCAGACAGGCTAAACCAGGTTGAGGGTAACCAATAGGCCTCAAACCCATCTCCAAATTACCTCAAACATATGAAGACTTCCTGCAGAATGCACAGATGGGAATAATCTGCTCCAGTGTTGGCTGCAATAGGCACTTAGAGTGTGGTCAGACATAGAAGACACCAAGGTCATTCACTGCATCTTGGACCACCACCAGTCATCCTGACTGTTGTTTTCCCACTAGACTTCAATGATTCTGGGAGAGAAGGTGAGGCTAATAACTATGCAATTCTGCCTCACTTAAATTAGGTCACATGCAAGTCAAGACATCAGCCTCACGATGTCATTGGTTCTTTTCTAAAAATAAAGGGCAAACAACAACAAAAAATCCAAGACATAATAGAGAACCTCCTAAGATTTGTCCAGACTAAGGTTACTACCTACTTCTTGTGATTTACAAAGGATACTGCTAGAAGCAACACAAATTGTCCCTTAAACTCTGGGGTGTCAATTTAAAGTCTGAAAGTTTTCCTGGTAACCTTTAGTTCTCCATTTATCAACCTTTTCAATTCCCCTGACCTCTATACCACCCTAGCCCCACACAGAACTAGATGGTTGTATTCTTCATTCCATCTTCACCCACAAGTGATCCACTTTAACAATCCATAAATAAAACAAAATGAAGTTCAGTAGGGGTAAGTGCAGTCTCATTGCTTCTGAAATTCATTTTTTGAATTCTGGTAGGTGATGGGAAAGGCATGATTAGATAGCCACCCATCTGAATAAGCTCTGGTGATTTGGATATATTGCAAGCACATTATAAGTCATAACAGTTATGGCAGTCAGAAAAGCTATGGGATCCTAGGTTATATTAAGAGAGGCACTACTTCTTAAAATGAGGAAGTGATAATCTCCCTATACTTGAACTCCTAGAATACTTGAAAGGATACATTGGTAAATATTTAATAACAGGGCTTTTAAGGGGGAAAAAGTGTATACACATACTTCAAAGTTTAATCTGTATTATTAACACTTTTAAAAGCCTATACAATGATGGAAACAATAATTTTTTTTTTTTTGGAGGGCAATTGGGGTTAAGTAACTTGCCCAAGGTCACATGGCTAGGTTTTTGTTTATGTGTGTTAAGTGTCTGAGGCCGGATCCAAACTCAGGTCCTTCTGACTCCAGGGCCAGCGCTCTACTCACTGCGCCACCTAGCCACCCCTGGAAACAATAATCTAAGCCCTAAATTGTAGTGCCAATTTCTGAGGTGTAAACACGCTGAAAATTTAATAATCAGTTCTTACAAGTTAGTTCAGGCTAACTCCAGCACACCCTTGAGTACTGGGTTCAGCTCTGGAGGTTACATTTTTGGGGAAAACATTGATAAGCTGAAGGGTGTCTAGAGGAGGGCAACAGGGTAGTTCAAAGACTTTGAATTCATGCCTTATAAAATTTTGTTGATGGAACTGATGAGGCTCTGGGAACCCCCTTGAACTCTGAATCTTCCCACTTGATGAGGCACTTGCCTGAGGCCATAAGCATTTCATTACAGCTAGGCCCAAATCTCCTACTCTTACTAGCCTAGCCCTCCATTGTCTGTCATCTCCAGGTAGCCTCCAGCAACTTTACTCATTTACTGGAGTCATGTTAATGGAGAGTTAATGAGGTCACCTCATTAAGACCTCATTAACTCCTCCTGAAGACCCTCTCCAAAGTCATTACTGGAGTTTGACTTCATTGACTCCTCCTGAAGACCCTCCCCAAACTCTTCATTTAGACCACCCCTAGATTCCTCCCACAACTTTTCCATATATAAGACCCCATCTTGCCTCCACATGGTGTGAGAGCATCATAGAATTTTCTAGCAGACTTGCTCTGTGTCAGATGATTCTGGCCTGCTTGTCCAAGGCAAGCATCACAGATACTGAGGCTCTTTAAGAGTCTATCCAATAAGGCGAACTTTTAATAAACTTTGATTTTCTTTGGCTGAGAGAAGACTTGAGATGAATTCATTTGGCAGGACCCAGGGCATGTTGCTATTTTTGGGTCCTAAGCACCCCTAACCCTATATCTCATCATTTTATGATGAACCTCTTCATTTTTATGGTTGCCTGACCAGGAAACACTGCTAATCTCAAGCTCTTCTCCAGCTGGGACATAAACCTCTTTCTTTCCCTATTCTCTTCTTGTTCTCCAAGTACCTTGGAGGTTTTTTTGTGTGTGTTGTTTTTGTGTGTGTTGTTTTTGTGTGTGTGTGTGTGTGTGTGTGTGTGTGTGTGTGTGTGTGTGTGTGGTGTGTGTGTGTGTGTGTGTTTGGACCTGACCTCTCAGGTCCCATTAGGTCGGACAGCTTGGATGCTGTCTCATACTCAGCCTGACACTCTGAGGTTTTCAGTCCAGTTTGGTTATGTTGGAGAACATGGACCTGGACACAGCTTCTGAAGAATGGAGGACAAGGATAGACAATGGTGGGCTAGGCCAGTTCAAGGGTGTAACAGTTGATTTGGGCATAGATAATTTGATAGGCTCAAGGGTGGGAAGTAGATGGACAATGGAGGAGGCTAGTAAGAGTAAGAGATTTTGGCCTAGCTATAATAAAAGTCTTCAAGCGTCAGGCAAATGCCTCATCAAGTGGGAAGATTCAATCAGAGTCTGAGGGGGTCCCCAAAGCCTGTACCTCATCAGAACTAGAGATGTTTCACTTAGAGAATGCTCAGGTAGTGTATCATAACTGACTTCAAATATTTGAAGGACTATCATACTGACAGAGCAAATCTAGACCTTTTGATTCTAAATCCAACTTTCTTTCCATTATACCATTTAGTGATTGGAATCTAGCTCCAAATCTGCCTTTAAAAGGCTGTGTCTCCTTAGACAAGTCACTCAGAATCTTAGTACCTTTCAGATGGAAGAAACACTCAACATGATCTGGGCAAACTATTTCATTTTACAGTTGTAAGAACTTGAGACTTCTATTTTTTGGGGTCACTATTTCCTGATATGTAAAAGAAATATTTTTATTTTTATTAATTATTGATGTGTTTATATATAGTGCTGGGAAGTTTGCAAAATTTTTTATAAACATGATATCTTAAGAATGTTTATAACTTTAAAGTCTCTAATTCTACAGATAGAAGTCGTTTACATTTTAACTAGTACAGTTGTGGCCTAGTTTTAGTATCAATAAAAATTATGGCAATATATATTAAAAGAAATGCTATTCAAAGCCTAATGTCTGGTGTATTATAGGTGCCTAATAAATGCTTATTAGTAAATGAAAGGCATACAACAAGACATATTTGGTCTTAAAAAGACTGGTAAAAACCCCTCTTCTTTCCAGTCAAATGACAAACTATTTTTGTTTCCCAAGACAGTGTAACCTACAGCAGACAAAGGAAAAGAGGAAAATTGTGACTGAGAGGTGTTTGGATGAGTGAATTAGGTCAGAGGTTGAATTTAGTGAGGAGGAATTTGGTAAATTTTTGGAAAAATTGAAGAAAATATGAAGGATAGAGAACAATCTCCAGACCCAGATACTAATCCAGTTTCTACTCCATAAGCAGGATCAAGGATATAAAATGATTAAGAAGGATTAAGGGGGATCAAGGAGGGGATTAGAGAGAAGAACCTGAAGAGTTAGACTCAAGCAGGATAAGTAAAATATAATTGATGAGACCAAGCAAAGTAAGAAAAGGCAAGTGGCCAATTAAGGTTAAGCAAATTAAGAGATTTTGTAGGTGGGGTAAACTGGGGGAAATAGGAGATTGGTATAAAACAGAAGGGGTGGTGGCTTTTGTTACAATCATAATGTTGAGATTAAGAAAAAGGAATTGACTGGGATTGTAAAATTATTAAAAGGTGATAAAAGTTTTAACTAGATGATTAGGTTATAAATCTAAGGCTGAGTAAACTCTCAAAAATATTTCAAAGAAATGAGATTTGAAAATCTCAACCATTATGGAATTGTTGTTCATTCATGTCTGATGTGACCCTGTTTGAGCTTAACAAAAATACTGGAGTGGTTTGTCATTTACTTTTTCAGCTCATTTTACAGAAGAAGAAACTAAGGCAAACAAGGTGAAGTAATTTGCCAGTGTCACACAGATTTGAATTTAGGTCAGCTTGACTCTAGACCCACACTCTATCTATTTCATCACCAAATTGTTGCAATGACTTGCAACATATGTGAGACATTTGTATCTGTTCTACAGCCAAAGGACTGTCATCTGTGTTCAAAGTACAGGGTGATCTACCTTTTGGAGAAGATAAAAAGAAATGTGTTTATTGAAGTCCCCTAATATGAGGGTAGAAGTTGAACAGGAAAGACTGAGCTAGGCACTGAATTCACCAAGGAGAAAGGGGGAGTGTCTTAGAAACTGGGAGATAATAAGTACCAAAATGTTGAGTGGGTGGTAGATATAGATTAACTAAAGAGGGTTACCAAGTGATGGGGGTAGAGCAAAAGTCTGGAAATAGCAATGGACAGTATTCTAACTTTCCCCATCTCAACCAATGAATTGGGGAAATAAGGGCAAGTACAATCAGCGCCAGGAAGCTTTACCAGGGAGGCTGTCTCAATGTAACATAATTAATTTGAATTTGAAGATCCTTTTGTGTTGGCAAAGGTAGCATGTATTTAGCACTTAGTAATGGATCAAGCCTCTGCTGGGAAACAGAAGATATAAACTCCTCTCTCCCATTGCTGACATAACAGGAAAGGGTTGGCTGAAACAGGAAGCTAATAATGTGTGCATATAAGAAAAGCCCCACAGAAGGCCTGTCAAAATTTCTTCAGATAAGAATCTGGAGGCAGAGCAGCTACAGAAGAGAAAATCGAGAACTGAGCCAGAATTTCCTGAGAACTTGTGGTGGAACTTCTTCTGAACAGGAGCCCAGGAGGCCCCTCCCCTCCCAGGCTGGATAAGGTGATTCTTATTTTTTTTTGAACGAGCTGCAGAAGACTGAGGAAGCATGACCAGGATGCAGGGACTTTGTCTGTTTGTGGCTGGGTTGAGCCTTGATTTCTGGGAGCAGAAATTGTGAAGTATTTGAGATGGACCACATCCTATGAACTTCACTGTGGAGCAGGACCTACCCAGAGGGCTGGAAAAGGAACTGGGAACTGTCTGCCATTGAACCTAGGTGACAGTCTGGTGAATCCAGGTAGAATCTGGGATCATGGAAGGGGATCCAGGGAATCTGTTCTACAGCCAAAGGACTGTCATTTGTGTTCAAAGTACAGGGTGATCTACCTTTTGTAGAAAATGAAAAGAAGTGTGTTTCATATTTCTGAGTACAGGAGAAGGGATAGACAGTTTTAGAGTATAACATCGGAGGAAGTTGAGTTGAGGGAGATGGGACTAAGGGAGTTAACAGTAGGGGATGGAGAACAGGATGTGTATAAAGACAGCCAGCAGCTCATCACTGGGGTGGGGAAGATATGGCCTTATGGCAGCTTGTTCACTGTTGCCAAAAGAGTTCAAGAGGTTTTAAAAACATGACTAGGGCTTTAGCCTGAGGGTGGTAATCCTTTCAGGATATTAGCTCAAGTGGAAGGGATAGGCAGAGAGAGCTGATGGAATAGAATTTCTCTCCTATGGTCAGGTCAGAAAAGAGAATGGAAGAGTCTAACACATGGGAGAAAGTGAAGGGAAAGGATACCTGGACATTTAAATCTCAACCACAGATTTGAGGCTCTTCCTGAGGAAGAGAGAACTAGTTGCTCTGAGAAATAAGAAGCTTCTTATCCTCCAAAGAATAACATAATATTGCCATAGAAAGGTCAGCCTGAAGAGGGTCATCATAAAATTATGAGATATAGGGCTAGGGGTGCTTGGAACCCCAAAATACCAATACACTAGGTCCTACTGAATGAATTGGACTCAAGTCTTCTCTCAGCCAAAGAAAAGCAAAGTTTATTAAAAGTTTGCCTTATTGGGGCGGAGCCAAGATGGCAGAGTAGAAACAGAATTTCCAATGTGCTCTGCCCCACACAAATTTCAAACAATGTGAAAGGGAGCTCCAAACAACTTCTGGAGCCACAGCACCCACAGAACGACACAGAGAAGCTAACCTCCTGCTGAGGACAGCCCAGCAGCCCTGCAGGGAGCGGCCAGCGCATCGCTCTGAGAACAGGCAGCACAGTGCGCTGGGAACCAACATCGCAGCCTACAGAGCCGAGCCCAGGTCCTCGGTTTTAGCCCCAGGGTGTCCGGGCCTTCAGCTGGCTGGAAGGACCCCAGAACACCAGCAATTGTGGCGATTCCAGAATTATCAGCACAGATATGCCTAGGACAAAGTGAGAGGTTAGTGCCCTATGGACTTTGGGACCAGTATTTGGGAAACACGTGGCTTCCTCCCCTGGGGGCAAAAAGCTGCTGAAGAAACAGCTGCACAGAAGCCATTTTGCAGCCTCAGTAGTGGCTCTAGCTCCTGGTCTGTGAACTGTAGGAAGATCCAGCAATCAGTCTGGGGGTTAATCGCTTTTGCTTTAAACTGCCTGGATCTGGATTGTGGTCTGGGGGGGAAGTTTGGGGTGGGTATCCAAATTGCCAGATTGTGTGGAAGCTTTACAGAGGCCACCCAACTGGCGGAAGTTGTGAAGACCCCACGTTTGGGCAGAAGCTCCCCTGTCTGGTGGCAGAGTCCTACTGTGGCAACAAGCCCCAAAATCAAGTAATTAAGTGGCAATATGCCTAGGCAAATGAAACAAAATAAACAGAAACGTTCAACATTGGACTCCTATTTTAGGGGCAAAGAGGCTCAAAGCATGGAGGAGGACCGTGAGGTCAGAACTCCTTCACCAAAAGCCCCAAATGAAAATACAAGCTGGCTACAGGCCATAGAGGACCTTAAGAAGCAGATAAGAGAAAATTTGGGAAGAGAAATGAAAAAGATGCAAGAAAAGTATGAAATGACAGTCAACAGCCTGACTGAGGAAAATAACACCTTAAAAAATAGACTAACTCAAATGGCAAAAGAGGCTCAGAAAGGCAATGAGGAGAATAATGCCTTAAAAAGTCAAATTTGCCAGATGGAAAAAGAATCTCAAAAGCTCACTGAGGAGATTCATTCCTTCAGAGTTAGACTGGAGCAAATGGAAGCTAATGACTTTATGAGAAATCAAGATGCTGTTAAGCAGATCCAAACAAATGAAAGAATAGAAGGCAATGTGAAATATCTCATGGGAAAAACCACTGACCTGGAAAATAGATCCAGGAGAGATAATTTAAAAATTATTGGACTACCTGAAAGCCATGATCAAAGAAAGAACCTAGAAATCACCCTTCAAGAAATTCTCAAAGAAAATTGCCCTGATGTTTTAGATCCAGAGGGCAAAATAGAGGTTGAAAGAATCCACCGATCACCTCCTGAAAAAGATCCCAAAAAGAAACCTCCCAGGAATATTATAGCCAGGTTCCAGAATCCCCAGATCAAGGAGAAAATACTACAAGCAGCCAGGAAGAAACAATTTCAATATTGTGGAAACACAATCAGAATAGCCCAGGACCTGGCAGCTTCTACACTGAGGGATCAAAGGGCATGGAATATGATATTCCAGAGGGCAAAAGATCTGGGAATGAACCCAAGGGTCACCTACCCAGCAAAACTGAGTATCTTGTTTCAGGGGAAAATATGGTCATTCAGTGGAATAGAGGACTTTCAAGCATTCTTGAGGAAAAAACCAGAGTTGAATAGAAAATTTGACATTCAGACACAAGAAGCAAGAGATGCTTGAGAAGGTAATCAAGGAAAAGAAATCAAAAGGAACTTATCAAAGTTGGACTATTTACATTCCTACATGGAAAAACAATAACTGTGTTTGATGAAACCTTTCTCATTATGAAAATAATTGAAGATGGGTACATAGCATATGTTCACAGGTATACATGGATAGAGGGCACAGGTTGAATTTGATGGGAAGGGATGATTATTATTTTTTTGGAGGGCAATTGGGGTTGAGTGACTTGCCCAGGTTCACGTGGCTGGGTTTTTGTTTGTGTGTTGGGTGTCTGGGGCCAGATCTGAGCTCGGGTCCTTCTGGCTCCAGGGCTGGCTCTCTGCTCGCTGTGCCACCTAGCCACCCCAAGGAAGGGATGATTCTTAAGGGATGAAGTCAAGAGGTGAGAGAGGAAAGTGGCAAGAGGAGATGGAGAGAGACAGGGTAGGGCAAACTATCTCATGTAGAGGAGGCAAGGGGAAGTAGTTGCAGGGGAGGGGAAGAACAGGAAGGCAAAAAGGCAAAAGCATATTCTCATTGAAGTTGGCTCAAGGAGAGAATCACATACATACTAAATGGAATATCTTACCCTCACTCACTCTCCTGAGTAGGGGAAAGGGGGATGAGAGGGGGGATGATGGAGGGGAGGGCATTCTGGGGGGAGGGGAGGTTAGAAGTACCCACTATCAAAGAGGGACAGGATCAAAGTAGGGAATGGACCAGGTGGGAGGTGAGACAGGTGGGAGGGAAATATAAGCAGTCTTTTACAATATATCTACTATGGTAATGTTTTGCATAGCTATACATGTACAACACATACTGAATTGCTTATCTTCTCAGAGGGAGTGGGTGACAAGGGAGAAAGGGAATGGATCTGAAAATTGAAGTTTTAAAATTAAATGTTTCATAAGATGTGCTGGCAGTGGGGCTCAGAGATTCACCTTGCCCTAATGGCATAGTCGAAGGGGGTATGGGAGAAGATATGGGAGAGAGCAGATTGGATGAGGGGATATCTAGTGGGACTGCTATTCTGGGGTTGTGGGTAGGGAAAAAATGGGGGGAAAATGTAACTCATAATCTGGTGGAAATGAATGATGTAAACCAGAAGTTAATAAAACATTTGTTTAATTAAAAAAAAAAGTTTGCCTTATTGGGTAGACTCTTAAGGAGCCTAGGTATCTGTAAGGCTTGTATTAGAAAATTCTATGGTGCTCTCACACCACATGGAGGGAAGATGGGGTCTTATTAACAGAAAGGTTGTGGGAGGAATCTAGGGGTGGTCTAGAAGAGGAGTTTGGGGAGGGTATACAGGAGGAGTTAATGAGGTCAGACTCCAGTAAATGAATGATTAAGGGTGGGAAGTTGCTGGAGGCTACCTGGAGATGAGCCACTGGAGGATCTTGGGAGGATCAAAGGTGGGAGCTAGCTCGACAAAGGAGTCTAGGCTAGTAATAGAGGTTAGGGCTAAGCCACAATCAAAGGCTTATGGCCTCAGGCAAATGCCTCATCAAATGGGAAGATTCAATTTGAGTTTAAGGGGGTTGCCAGAGCCTGTATCCCATCAATCCAATGAGGGTTGGAACAGAGTAGTAGTAGTTATTCCTTAATTTCTTGGGTACTGAGAAAGCTGTGTATTGAATTGAGAACCATAATTGAGAGGATTGTTCTCTTCCTGAGGCAATCTAATCCAGTATGTAAGAGAGAAATTCCCAAGATTTATCAAAACAAATGAAAATGACCCCTTTCCAGTGATTCTTGTGTGAACAAATGATGCTTTTAGAAGGAAGTTTAGAATAGTGTCAATAATTAGAAAACCTTGAGCAAAAACTAAAGACCATAGGGGTACAGGTTATCGTACTTATTGCTCACTGAAGGAAAGAGATACAGAAGTTAAAAAACCCCTTCAATTTAGTAAGTGAACAGCCTAATAAGAAGATGACATCTGATAATGGCTTTGGATTTTCAGATCATGATATAGGGTTGGCAGATTCCCATGCAGAGACTGACTAAACCTAACAAAAGTTGGAAAAAATGTATTTGCCAAGCAACATGCTAATATAATCAAAAGAACTTTTAAGTGTGGGGAAGGGAGAAGATGTCTTGTGTATATCTCCCAAATTAGATTCTACAGTGCGTATCCACAAAGAAGGAAAAAGAATAGCAGGTGAGACACCCAGAAATACAAAGGAGACAAAATACAAGAAAAGAGTCAGACGTAAAATTATGACTTCAAATGTAGATATATAAATGCCCAAAATTTAGACAATAACCAAGGGAACTAGAGGTCCTAATATAAGGCAGCAAATTAGACCTCATAACTAAGATTTGGTGGGCTGAAAACCATGATTAGACCATGACTCTGCATATGTATACCTTATTCAAAAGAAATGGGACAAGTAATGTTGTACCTTGATTAATGCAAGCAAGACCCAAGTAATAATTTTAGAATGGACCTTTTATTAAAACACCATGTTGGCTGATCAGGCTACCTGTCTTAAGTACAGCAATAGTAGTAGCAGCAGCCTGCAACAGCCCTGATCTGGGGCAGAACCTCAGCTTATAAAGGGGGCCTTTCGTAAGCAGTGATTGGTCAGTGCACACCTTGAAACTCCCTTGTCTGGCCCAGAAGCCCGCCCATTTCTATGCAGGTGAGCTAAGTGGGAAGGGCGGAGACCCAGTGGGGGAGGGTGGAGCTGACCTGGCAATCTGCTCACTTCCTTGATGGGGGCGGGAATGGGGAAAACCAGGCACAACAGTAAGGGGAGAAGAGTGGATTTAGGTATCACAGCATATTAAGAAAGTATATCTATGTAAGGAAATCCAGGAACCAGAGAGAGCAGTCATGATAGAGAGAATTTGGGTGAAGGTGAAAGATAAGAGAAAAAGAAGTGATTTTTGTCACTGGAGACCTGAAAAGAAAAGGGAAATAGAATGTGTGATTGATGTGCCACTGATGGGGTACAGGCTCTGGGAAACCCCTTGAACTCTGATTGAATCTTCCCAGTTGATGAGGCATTTGCCTGAGGCCATAAACCTTTCAATTCTCCTAGGCCCAAATCTCTGTTACTCTTAACCTAGCCTAGCCCTCCACTGTCCAGCTACTTCCCACCCTTGTTCTTATCAAAATATCTATATCCAAATCTGCTACCCTTAAACTAGTTTAGCCCTCCATTGTCTGTCATCTCTAGGTAGGCTTCAGCTATTTCCCACCCTTAATCTCATTACCAGAGTCTGAACTCGGTCCCTGAAAGATCCTCCTTAGACTCCTCAAGAGCCTTCCCAAACCTCTCCTCTAGACCACCCCTAGATCACTCCCACAATCTTTCTGTATATAAGATGCATCTTGCCACCATGAAGGTATCAAGAATTCAATCTAGCATGTGTCAGATTATTCTGGCCCACCTGTCAAACAAACTTCACATATACTTATCTTCTTAAGAGATAAATTATCAAGGTGAATCTTTAATAAACTCGCTTTACTTTGGCTGAAAAAGACTTGTATATATTTCATTTGGCAGGACCCAGTGTGTTGATATTTTGGGGTCTCCAGCGCCCCTACACCTTAAACCTCAACACCACTATCAGTAATATTTAATGGATCATGGGAAAGGGAAGAACTATTACAAAATTGAAGAAGGTTAAATATCCCAATTTAAAGAAAAAAGAAGAGGGGAAGAGAACAGAGTCTGAAAATCATAGGACGTGGAGCTTGACTTCAGTTCTTGAAAACACTCTGGAATGGATCATTAAGATGGTTTGTGAATAGAGATGGTCAGCAAATACCTTGGAAAGAAAAAAATTGATTATAAAGAACCAACTTCATTATGGACTAGCTCTTTGAGATTAACCTCGTTTCTGTTTTTGATGGGATTACTAAGTTAATAGAGGAGGAAAATGAGGTGGATATTGTTCAGCTTGAATTTAGCAAAGCTTTTGATAAGGCATCTCATACCTTATGTCTTATGGAAACACAGAGATGTGGATTAGATCATAATGCAATCAGATGGATCCAGAACTGGCTGAATGACCAGTCTCAAACTGCAGTGGTTAATATTCCAATGTCAACATGGAAGGGAAGTCTCTAGGGAAGATCTACACTTGGCTGTGTGCTATGTAACTTTGTTTTGGATGACTTGGTAAAGGCATAGGTAGCATGCTTATCAATTTGGAGATGACAGAGATTTGGGATGAATAACTGACACAGGTGATGACAGAGTCAGGATCCAAAAGAATCTTGACAGGTGAGAGTACTGGGATGAATCTGATAAGGTAAATTTCAATAGGGATAAAAATATAAAGTCTTAGAACTGAGTACAAAAAAGAATCAGTTTTACAAGTGTAAGACAAAAGAGGCATGGCCATACTGGGCACCAAAGTTGAAGTAAGACTTTCAAAGCTGGAGAGTGTTCAGAAGAAGGCAGCCAGAATGATAAAAGCCTTGAGTATATGCCAGACAAGTTATCAATTGAGGAACTAGGTATGATTAGCCTGGAGGAGAAAGGCCTAAGTAGGAACCGAATAAATATGCTAAAATATTCAAGAACTATAGAGTGAAGAAGGTTAGATTTGTTCTATTTGACCTCAGAAGGTCCAGAGCAAAGGGGTTGCAGAAGTTGTAAAGAAACTAATTTAGATTTGCTGTCTGAAAAACTTTCCAACAATCAGAGCTGTCCAAAAATGGAATGGGCTTTCTAGAAAGGTGAGAGATTCCCCATCCTTGGGGGGCACATAGAATAGATGACCACTTATAGGGTAAGATGTAGTAGAGATTCCACTTGTGTATGGCTTGGACTAGATGGTTGTTGAAGTAGCTTACTGATGGGGTTTAGGCTCTGGGAACCCCCTTGAATCTTCCCATTTGATAAGGCATTTGCCTAAGGCCGTGAGCCTTTCATTATAGCTAGGCCTAAATCTCTGTTACTCTTAACCTACTCTAGCCCTCCATTGTCCAGCTACTTCCCACCCTTGTTCCTATCAAAATATCTATACCCAAATATGTTGCCCTTAAACTAGTCTAGCCCTCCACTGTCTGTCATCTCCGGGTAGCCTTCAGCTATTTCCCACCCTTAATCCCATTCTCAGAGTCTGACCTCAGTTCCTCAAGACCCTCCTCAAACCCCTCCTCTATACCACCCTTAGATCCTTCCCATAGTCTTCCTGTTTGTAAGATCCATCTTGCCTCCATGAAGGTGCTGAGATTCAATCTGGCACAGACTTAGTCTGTGTCAGATTATTCTGACCTGCTTGTCCAATCCAAGAGTCACAAATACAAAGACTCCTTAAGAATCTACCAGTTATGGAGAATGTTTAATAAACTTTGTTTTACTTTGGCTGAGAAGGCTTGAGTTGAATTTGTTCAGCATGATCCAGCATGTTGGTATTTTGGGATCTCGAGTACCCCTAAACCTCAACATTACTCTCCATGATTCTGATTCTCTGAGGTCTGGTCATGAAAAATGTCTTCAAAGGTCAGAATCTAGATGCAAGAGAAGGTACTTCAAACACTGTAATTGACTGAAGCTTAGATGTCACCAGAAAAGGGGTCAGAGAATCAATGTGGTATTTTTCACTTGGAAAAATGGGAGGGCAGCTGTATCAGAGATTATCTTGGCAGCCCTGTAATTCTGTATTGCATGGTATGAGGGGCAGCTGGTACAAATCAGAGATATATTTGATGCACCTGTACCATATTCACCACTTTCACAAAAGTTCATTCAAAATGAAAGATAAATTTATCCTGGGAGGAAAATCTTTTCTTTGGAGTCAATTTCTGCACATTAACCTCTCTCATTACATTCCAGCTTCTGAACATCATTCCTTTCAGTTCACTGGTTTTTTTTAAAAAAACACACTTATAGATTCAAAGGATGATGTTTCTGAAAATAGGGAGGGCGGGGAGAAAGGGGATAGCATTAGACCCTAAGCTGCTTTTTTTTCCCTGAGATAATATTGACCAGATGTGCCAAGAAGGTAAACTATCCTTTAAAAATGCCCAAAGCATTTGCATTTATTAGGTGCTCTGAACTGAACACTAATATGTGAATGCTTTGTTCCCCTGCCACTTTCTGTGCTCTGCAATTAAAATGGAAAGAAGGTGCCATTGTGTGTGGAGCAGAGAATGGAGAATAGCAGTGCAAAGACCTTTGGAGATTGTGCTCCCTCATTAATAGGCAGCAGCTCAAAGTCAGAAGCCCTGTCAACAAAAGCAATGTGTTATTTGGCAGATGGTCAGGCAGGGTCTGGCTCTGCGGTGGAATCAAATTTCAGAACAATTAAGTCTGAAGCTATGGTCCAATCTGTTGAGACCTGCTTTCAATGTCATGTGTCTCTGTGACATTCCTGGCTAGTGTTCCATATCTAGTGGCAGGGCAAAGTCTCTCACTAATGAGTTGGATGCTCTATGGCTCAGTAGACATCTGAGGTGTGTTCGCTTGGTTTGCTATAGGCTGGTTGAAAATGGAGGGTCACTGGGATGCTAAAGTCATTGCCAGGAGGGGAAGCATATGCAAGTCAATGGTATGGGAAATGTGCAGGGTTCCAAGACTCAGTAAAGAATAAATTAAAGCCAGAAAGTGTGGAAGACTGTTGTTTCCAAAATAGGTGGAAATAACAACAGATATGGTGAGAGGAGGCAATAAAGGACGGTTACTTTCTGTTTGCACAAATTCAAACTTTCCAGAATAATGTAAGAAGGAAGTGTTTCCAGTATCAAAAGGCCAAGAAAAAGAACCATAGAAGGACTATGTATGCATGAGGCATAGTGTACTGTCATACCTTATGTAAGGCCATCCAGATACATCTGAATGCTTATAGACAGTAAAAGAACAATATCAAAACAAAGTCAACTTTTAGACATGCAATTCTGATCCAGAACAAAGTTTTAACATTGCTAAGAATAACCCTACCACATGATTGTGTTGCTACCCCTTTGTCTCATTGGAAGCTATTCTCCTTGGGAAATGGCATCTCTCCTGTGTTCCTGAATGAATGGCAACCCTCGGGCTGGGTAGGTTGTGCAGTGAATAGAGGACTGGCCCTGGAGTCAGGCCCTGAGTTCAAATCTGGCTTCAGACACTTAACACCACTAACCATGTGACCTTGGGCAAGTCACTTAACCCCAATTGCCCTGACTTCCCCTCTCCAAAAAGCAACAAAACAAAAACAAAAAAGGAATGACAATCCTGAAAAATAGTTGAAAACACTGAATTCCATCTGCAGAAATAAAAAAATAGAGAGATTACAACATAGGGTGTCATGCAGAGTATGGGGGCAAATGGAATCAATCTTAGGCAAACTGCTGAAATGTAAAATTATGAAAAATGTATATTGTTCACTTCTTCCAGGGACCTTCCATGTTATCTAGTGCAATACACACATTTTAAAGATGAGGAAACTGAAGCTCAGAGAGAAAAAAGCATTTTGCATGGGATCAAATAGTTGATTAGTGGCAGGACCACAGATAAACTGATTGCAAAACTGGTGATCTTGCTAGTATATTATGCCATCTCAAGTAGGTGAAGTTTTGGGGTTTTTTTTTGGGGGGGGTTTCATTGCATATTGAAGAGTATAGTCACATTAATTAAATAGAGGTCCAGTGTTATGTTAATTGAATTATTTGATGATCTCTACTTCTTCCAACACTCTTTTTTTTTTTAGTAAATACCCATAGCTTCCATAAAAGTTGAAATATTTTTAAAAAAACCCTCTGACAAGAATATTTATTATGGATAAAGAGAAGCCCAGAGATAAACACAGAAGAGCATAACTCTATGTTAGATAAGTAGAGCTTCAGTAAAAAGGAAAGCTTGGCTATAGGAATTCTAAGATTGCCTGGAAGAAAAAATATAAAACTAGAAGAATATGATACAATAAAAGCAAATCACCTGAAAAAAGTTTAGGACAGAGAATTTAATAATCAATACACTCCTTGAATACCACAAGCAAATAAAAATGTGGATACTGTATTTAAAAAATCATGCAAACAAAAACTTCTGAGATCTGTTAAAATCAAAGGATGAAGTAAAAAATGAAAGGATCAATCCACCAGGTACCTCTTGAGATGACCCTCAAAATGAAAGCCCCTAAGAATCTCATAGCCTAAGTCCAGAGTTTCTAGGTCAAACAAAATACACTGCAAACAGACAGAGAAAAGAGTTCAAGTTCTAAGGAGCCACAGTTACATTCACATGAGATTACAAATGAAAAAGGCTAATAAACTTCATAAAACTAAGAATAAATCTACAGGGGAATAAATATCTAGAATATAGATATACAGAATGTATCTGAATATTACATTTTACAATACATAGATGTAGAGAATATATGTGTGAAAATAATAGAAGTAACTTTCAAGCATTTCTGATTAAAAAAAAATGTCAGAGTTGGGTAGAAACTTGGAAATGAAAACAATAGAAGCCTAGATGGTAAATACATTTGACACTAAAAAGGGTTGAATGGTGATAAGGTGCTTGCACTCTACGGAGAGAAAGCCAAGTGTCCCTTCTCTCTTTTTAGGAGTCACAGAGGGAATAAAGAAAGACAAACATAAGGTGTAGAGTAGTTATGTTCTTGATGTTGGTTTTAAGAGAGTAAAGGGGAGGGAACTCTATTAGAGTATAAATGAGGAAGTAGGAGTAAGAAGGAACTTTTGATTTCAGAAGAGTATCTAAATATAGAGGATAGGGTGGGAAGAGCAGGTGATTCACCATTCTGGTTGTTATATTAACCAGATAACCAGGAGGATTAAACACTCACATGTTTTGGTATAGGAATTTGGCATGTAAATATATTCAATTCAGTAGAGAAACAAACAGGAACAGGAAAAGGAGAGAGATTTGGGAACATTAGCAGTGGCAAGGGAATAGTCATAATCAAGGCAAATTTCAGCTGCAGAGGATGAATCATAAAGGAGGTACTGAAAGGAGAGAAAGTATAACAACCAGTAAATGCATCTGGGCTGAGTGAAGAAAGGTCAGATCAGACAGGTCATACCACTTCAATTATAGATTACTAGTGGTGATCACATTCCTTTTTTTTCCCCTTGACATCTTCCTTGAAAAGAAATGGGAAAGGAAAAATTCAAAGACCATGGAATGGATGAAAAAAGCATAATTAACAATTATAATCATGGATATTAAAGGAATGTACTCACCCACAAAAGAGAGTAGGGTAGCAGAATGGATTAAAAAGTAGAATCCAACAATATGTTGTTTACAAGAAAAACATGAGATGTAAAGATTAACAGAGAGTTAAAATGATGGGTTGTAACAGAATTTATTATGCCTCAGGTAAAGTAAAAAAGAAGGGATGGCAATCAAAATCTCAGTCACAGCAACAATAAAAATGAGCATGATTAAAATAAATAAGCAGGGAATTGATATTATACTTAAAGGCACCACAAATAATAAAATATATGAACCTTCAATATATATGCACCAAATGGCATAACCTCTAAGTTTTTAGATGAAAAGCAAGAAAACTATAATAATTGGAACATCATGTAGGCCCACACAAATAAATCAAGATAAGCAAGAAAAAAAGCTAAGGACTTGGATAAAGTTTAGAAAAATTACATATGCTAGATCTCTGGAAGTTGCTGAATAGAAATATAAGAGAGCATACATATTTCTTAGCTCTATACAGTGCCTTTACAAAAATTGGCCATTAAAAGCATTACAAGTGCATTAAACCTTCATAAAGAAAAGAAGAAAAATGAAGCATAAACACATTCTTTATAGATCACAATGCAATAAAAATCGTTGTCAATAAAGGGTATTTGAATGAAAGACATACTAATGTGGAGTCTAAATATTAAAATCCTAAAGAATATGTGGATCAAGGAAACACTCATAGAAACAATATATAATTTCATCAAAGAAAATGACATCAATAAGATGATATATAAAAATTTATGCAACCAAAGCAATCTGAATCACTAAAAGCTGTACTTTCACTACCAAAAGAGAAAAAGAAATTGCCAATGAATTGAACATACAACAACTTGATAACCAACAACAAAAAAACCCAACTAAACACAAAAATAGACATTCTGAAAAATCAATATGATTATTTCTTTGCTTATCCTACCCATCCTCCTAAACCTTGCTCTTTTTCCCTGTTCTTTTTTGTTTCCCTACTGAATTCAATGCATTTCAATGACAAATTTCTATACCAAAAATGTGTGTTCAACCCTCTTTTATCTGGTTAAGTGCAATCAGAATCATGAGACACCTCCTTCTCCGACCCTATCCTCTATGTTTAGAATTTAGATCCTCTTCTTTTGGTATACCACAATTATAAGAAATAGTAAGTTCCTTTTTACTCCTGTTTCCTCATTTCTACTCTATTAAAGTCCCCCCCCCCTTTTCTTTCATCTTAAAACCAACATCAAGAAGAACATAACCACTCTACACCTTATGTTTGTCTTTCTTTACTCCTTCTGTGATTCTTTTATATATATATTTGAAACATTTAATTTTAAGACCTCGAATTTCAGATCCATTCCCTTCCTTCCTTGTCACCCATTCCCTCTGGGAAGATAAGTAATTCAGTATATGTTGTACATGTCTAGCTATGCAAAACATTATCATAGTAGATATATTGTACAAGGCTGCTTATAATTCCCTCCCACTCATCCCACCCCCCACCTGGTCCATTCCCTACATGATCCTGTCCCTCTTCTATAGTGGGTACTTCCAACCTCCCCTCCCCCCAAGGATACCTTCCCATCCATCATCCCTCCTCTCATCCCCCTTCCCCCTATTCTGCTGCAGGTTGAGATATCCCATTTAGTATGTATGTCATTCTCTCCCTGAACCAAATTCAATGACAATGTGGTTTTGCCTTTTTGCCTTCCTATTCTTCCCCTCCCTTGCAGCGTCTTCCCCTTGCTTCTTCCACATGAGATAGTTCACCCTACACTGTCTCTCCCTATCTCCTCCTGCCACTTTCCTCTCTCACTTCATAATTTTACCCCTTGAATATCCTCCCTTCCCAACAAATTCAACCTATGCCCTCTATCCATATATAACTGTAAACATATATACACACATTCACATATGTATTCATATGGCCATACACCCTTCTTCCATTATTTTCATAGTGAGAAAGATTTCCTCAGTCACAGTTATTGTTTTTCCATATAGGAATGTAAATAGTTCAACTTTGATAAGTTCCTTTTAATTTCTTTCCCCTGATTACCTTGTCGGGCAAGGTACCTTACCTTGCTTCTTGTGTCTGGATGTCAAATTTTCTATTCAACTCTGGTTTTTTCCTCAAGAATGCTTGAAAGTCCTCTATTCCACTGAATGACCATATTTTTCCCTGAGACAAAATATTCAGTTTTGCTGGGTAGGTGACCCTTGGGTTCATTCTCAGCTCTTTTGCCCTCAGGAGTATTATATTCAATGCCCTTCGATCCCTCAGTGTAGAAGCTGCCAGGTCCTGTGCTAATCTGATTGTGTTTCCACAATATTAAAATTGTTTATTCCTGGATGCTTGTAGTATTTTCTCCTTGATCTGGGGATTCTGGAACCTGGCTATAATATTCCTGGGAGTTTTCTTTTGGGGATCTCTTTTAGGAGGTGATCGGTAGATTCTTTCAACCTCTATTTTGCCCTGTGGATCTAAAACATCAGGGCAATTTTCCTTGAGAATTTCTTGAAGAGTGGTTTCTAGGTTCTTTCTTTGATCATGGCTTTCAGGTAGTCCAATAATTTTAAATTGTCTCTCCTGGATTTATTTTCCAGGTCAGTGGTTTTTCCCATGAGGTATTTCACATTGCCTTCTAATCTTTTATTTGTTTGGATCTGCTTAACAGCATCTTGATTTCTCCATTTGCTCCAGTCTAACTCTGAAGGAATGAATCTCCTCAGTGAACTTTTGAGATTCTTTTTCCATCTGGCAAATTAGACTTTTTAAGGCATCCTTCTCCTCATTGCCCTTTTGGGCCTCCTTTGCCTTTTGAGTTAGTCTATTTTTTAAGGTGTTGTTTTCCTCAGTCAGGCTGTTGACCCTCATTTCATACTTTTCCTGCATCCTTCTCATTTCTCTTCCCAATTTTTCCTCCACTTCTCTTATTTGATTTTTAAAGTCCTTCTTAAGGTCCTCTATGGCCTGTAACCGGCTCATATTTTCCTTTGGGGCTTTTGGAGCAGGATTTCTGACTTCACAGTCCTCTGACTGTTCCATGCTTCGATCCTCTTTGCCCCCAAAATAGGAGTCTAAGGTTGAATTTTTCCGTTTAATTTGTTTCCTTTGCCTTGGCATGTTGACTTTCGGGCTTGTTGCCACACTATGGCTTTAAGGCCAGATAGAGGAATTTTCGTCCCGAACGTGTGGGGGGCAACTTCCGTTTCTGGCAAGCTGTAAACCCACCCACAACTTCCACCCTAGATCACAATCCAGATCCAGAGAGGTTAAAGCAAGAGCGATTACCCCCCAAGACTGATCGCTGGATCTCCCCACGATTTGTAGGCTGGGAGCCGGAGCTGCCTCTGAAAAACTACAAAATGGCGTTTGTCCTCAGCGGCTTCTAGCCCCCAGGGGAGGGAGCTGACGCATTCCCCAAATACAGGTCCCAAAGTCCATAGGGCACTAACCTCTCACTTTGTTGATAATTCTGGAATCGCCACAGCTGCTGGTGTTCTGGGGTCCCTCCAGCCGGATGCTGGACCTGCCTCCCTGGAGCTAAAACCTCGACTCAGGCAGACCTGTGCTCAGCTCCCCGCGCTCTGGGCGCTGTGCTGCCAGCTCCCAGAGTGCTGTGCTGGTCCTTCCTGCAGGGCTGCTGGGCTTTCCTCAGTGGGAGGTTAGCTTCTCTGTGTCGTTCTGTGGGTGCTGGGGCTCCAGAAGTTGTTCAGAGTCCTCTTTTACATATTTTGGAGGTGATCTGGGGGGGAGAGTGGCTTGGATGTGCTGTTTCTACTCCGCCATCTCGGCTCCGCCTTCTATGATTCTTAAAGAGAGTGGAGGGACACTTGTTTCTCCCTCCTTATTAGAATGCAAGCACCTTATCACTATTCAGTCCTTTGCAGTGTCAAATGTATTTACCATCTAGGTTTCTATTGTGTGCATTTCCAAGCTTCTACCCAACTCTGACATTTTTTCATCAAGGATGCTTGAAAGTCAGTTCTATTATGTTACACATGTATATTCTCTACATCTATATGCAATACATTATAAAATGCAATACCCATGTACATTCTATACATCTTTAATCTATTCATTTATTTCCCTGTAGTATTATACTTAGTTTTACAAACTTTATTTACAAACTTTATTAGCCTTGTTCTTTTATAATCATATGTGATTGTTACTGTGGTTCCTTGGAACTTGAACTCTTTCTTTTTTGGCTGTTTGCAGTGTGTTTTGTTTCACCTGGGTGACTTAGGCCATGACATTTTTAGATGCTTTTGTTTTGAGGGTTTTATTAAGGAGGTTTTGACATTGTCCATTGGTCCTAAAATATCTATGAGGTTTTTGTTTGTATGATTTCTTAAATATAATAGGTGGCTAGGTGGCACAGTGAGTAGAGCACCGGCCCTGGAGTCAGGAGGACTTGACTTCAGATTCAGCCTCAGACACTTAACACACACATGCACACACACGTGTGCGCACACACACACACACACACACACACACACAATATCCAGCTTTTTATTTTTTTGTGATATTCAATGTGATATCCATTGATTATTAGGTTACCTTTCCTCAACCTATTTTCTAGGTGACTTGCTTTTATTGTAACATATTCTTCCAATTTTATATTCTTTCTTTCTGGCAGTCTTAGAATCATTGTAGCCAAGTCCTTCTTTTCTCTGAAGCTCTACTTGTGCTTAATGCAGTTATTCTTTTCTGTGTTTATCTCTTGAGCTTCTCTTTATCCATAATAATTATTCATTCTTTTCAAAGGGATTTTTCCCACTCATATCTCCAGTTTCAGTTTCTAGATTATTTCAGGACCAGGTTATTTTCTTTCTCATAGATCCTATTTAGGCCTCTCCCCAATAATCTAGAAACAACTTCCACTGAAGGTTAAGATGAGTTGACTGGGATAGGTCTTGTCCTCTTACACAAACCCTGGTTTCCATTTCCCTTTCTAGCATGCTGATGCTGCCTCGTTCTCCTTTCATATTCCCTAAGTAGGAGTAGCTCCTTTCCCCATGTGACCCCCAAAGCCCCTGGTTGGGTGCCAGGGATCATGCTGTATTCAGTCCTCTGTACTTCTATCTTCAGTACTCTGTACTTTTGTACTGTGTCTTCTGTCATGGCTCTGAAAAGAAATATTGGTTTTAGGTTTCCCTGAGAGGCCTTAGGTTTAACATTTCCTCTCCTACTCTTCCTGAGCAATGACCTACTATGAGCTAGTTCCTTTTCCTGCTTCATTTCTGAAGGCCAGCACCTAGATTCCACTGACTTCAGACCTCATATATTAGCACTCATCCTGTACTACCCGCCCCCCCCAACCCTATGCATAAACAGTTTAAATTCCGAGAGTCTTCTAGTTGTCTTTTTGTGCACTCCTGAACTGGAAGGAGTAACTTCTTGGGATTTCTCTTTAGGCTTCTTTATCATTTATTCATGTGGTGCCATTTTGAATCTTTGTTGTAGTATTGATTGGGAGTGTTGGGTTACTTTATGGTCTTTCACATTGTTATCTTAACAGGAAGACCCAAATGGCTCTAATTGTTAAGAGGTATTTCCTGTTTCAAGTCTAGATATGTCTCTTTGCAGCTTTCATCCATTGCACTGAGTTTGGCCTTCTGGAGTGTAATGGCAGTGGGAATTTGAAGATCTTCCCTGCCTCTTAATAGATGTAGGGGGAAGTTTGAAGACCTCCCTGCTCCCCTGCTTGAAGATAAACTCTGCCCCATAATAGGCTGAATGTAGTCACATGGAGTCTGTGGTGGGAGGAGTTTGCTGAAGGGAAGCAGAGCCCACAGGAAGTTGGTAGGCAGAGCTAGGGAGATGTTGGGGGAGAGAGGATGCTCATTAAGGAGATAGAGAGGTTTGTGAGTAAATATTGATCGTGTATTGGTTTGTGGGAAGGCTGAAGGATGCTATGGCTATCAGTGTTATTATGGCTTCTGAATATCTTTGGTACTATGATGGAATCAGCTTACTGGTTTTGGGATTTGTTTTTCTGATATCTAAATAAATGTTTTAGTTCTATCCTCTATGGAGAGTTTGGTCTATTTTGTGATAAAACATCATGCGATACTTATAGTCATAGCCTTTACAATGATTGTGGGTGCTGTAAATGTTGCATTGGTGCTACATGGAGCCATTGGAATAATTCTACTTTCTTCTCCCAATTCTCTCAAGTGACTGTAATATGGCATGAACTGAGGGTCTTTCACCATTCTATTTGCTTTCTTATGGACACTCTCTAGTTTATCTATATCTTTCCTAAAACATACTGTCAAGGACTAAGTTGCCCAAGATACTCCAGATATAGTCTGGCAAGGACAGAGGATAATGGGAAAATAATCTCTCTAGTCTAGGACACCAATCTTCTCTTGAGGCAGTCAGAGATTGTATTTCCTTTCTTGACTGATATATCATAATTGAATTTGAAGTTCATTAAAACCCTCAGATCTTTTTCAGATGAACTGTTTCCTAGTCATGTCACTCCTTTCTATACTTGTGAAGTTCACTTTTAAAAACTCAAATATATTTATTTCTATCCTTAATAAATTGAATCATGTGGCATATCAATATTCTAAACTGTTATTTATATTTAATATTTTGAGTTTTTTTAGCTTATGATATTTGCCCTTCCAACTTTGTGTCATTAGTACAGTCTGTTTCCTTTTAACATTTGCTATTGTCATCTTTTAACTCTGTCCTGATGGTGGCTAGGTATTATAGCTTTCAAATGTGTCCCAGAATGCAAAGCAAATAGAGGGAGTAGAGATGTCAGCAGCATAGATGAATTAGTTGCTAGTTTCAAATTGTGAAAGCTATCTTTACTAATGAGATATTTGATACGATTCTTTTTTTTTTTAATTTTTATTTTTTTTATTTTTTTTAAACAAATACTTTATTAACTTCTGTTTTACATCATTCATTTCTGCCAGATTTTGAGTTACAATCATTTTCCCCCCATTATTCCCCTACCCAACCTCCCAGAATAGCAGTCCCACAAGATATCGCTTCCTCTAATCTGCTCTCTCCCATACCTTCTCCCATACCCCCATCGACTTTTCCATTAGAGGAAGATGAATCTTTGTGTCCCAATGCCTGCACATCTTATCTCCCAATTATAGGCAAAAGAGTATTAATAATAGTATTTATATATATATTTGAAACATTTAATGTTACGACCTCGAATTTCAGATCCATTTCCTTCCTCCCTTGTCACCCATTCCTTCTTGGGAGATAAGTAATTCAGTATATGTTGTACATGTCTAGCTATGCAAAACATTATCATAGTAGATATATTGTACAAGGCTGCTTATAATTCCCTCCCACTCATACCACCCCCCACCTGGTCCATTCCCTACATGATCCTGTCCCTCTTCTATAGTGGGTACGTCCAACCTCCCCTCACCCCAAGGATGTCCTCCCATCCATCATCCCTCCTCTCATCCCCCTTCCCCCTATCCTGTTGCAGGTTGAGATATCCCATTTAGTATGTATGTCATTTTCTCCCTGAACCAAATTCAATGTGAATGTGGTTTTGCCTTTTTAGCCTTCCTTATTCTCCCCCTCCTTTGCACCCACTTCCCCTACATGAGATAGTTTACCCTACCATGTCTCTCCCCATCTCCTCTTGCCACTTTCCTCTCTCACCTCATAATTTCATCCCTTGAGTACTCTCCCTTCCCAACAAAATCAACCTATGCCCTCTATCCATATATAACTGTAACCATATACACACACATTCACATATGTATTCATATGACCACACCCCCTTCTTCCATTATTTTCATAGTGAGAAAGATATCATCAGTCACAGATATTACTTTTCCATATAGGAATGTAAATAGTTCAACTTTGATAAGTTCCTTTTGATTTCTTTTCCCTGATTACCTTCTCAGGCATCTCTTACTTCTTGTGTCTGGATGTCAAATTTTCTATTCAATTCTGGTTTTTTCCTCAAGAATGCTTGAAAGTCCTCTATTCCACTGAATGACCATATTTTCCCCTGAAACAAAATACTCAGTTTTGCTGGGTAGGTGACCCTTGGATTCATTCCCAGTTCTTTTGCCCTCTGGAATATCATATTCCATGCCCTTCGATCCCTCAGTGTAGAAGCTGCCAGGTCCTGGGCTATTCTGATTGTGTTTCCACAATATTGAAATTGTTTCTTCCTGGCTGCTTGTAGTATTTTCTCCTTGATCTGGGGATTCTGGAACCTGGCTATAATATTCCTGGGAGTTTTCTTTTTGGGATCTTTTTCAGGAGGTGATCGGTGGATTCTTTCAACCTCTATTTTGCCCTCTGGATCTAAAACATTAGGGCAGTTTTCCTTGAGAATTTCTTGAAGGGTGATTTCTAGGTTCTTTCCTTGATCATGGCTTTCAGGTAGTCCAATAATTTTTAAATTGTCTCTCCTGGATCTATTCTCCAGGTCAGTGGTTTTTCCCATGAGATATTTCACATTGCCTTCTAATCTTTCATTTGTTTGGATCTGCTTAACAGCATCTTGATTTCTCATAAAGTCATTAGCTTCCATTTGCTCCAGTCTAACTCTGAAGGAATGAATCTCCTCAGTGAACTTTTGAGATTCTTTTTCCATCTGGCAAATTTGACTTTTTAAGGCATTCTTCTCCTCATTGCCCTTTTGGGCCTCCTTTGCCATTTGAGTTAGTCTATTTTTTAAGGTGTTGTTTTCCTCAGTCAGGCTGTTGACCCTCATTTCATACTTTTCCTGCATCCTTCTCATTTCTCTTTCCAATTTTTCCTCCACTTCTCTTATTTGTTTTTAAAGTCCTTCTTAAGGTCCTCTATGGCCTGCAACCCGCTCATGTTTTCCCCTGGGGCTTTTGGAGCAGGACTTCTGACCTCACAGTCCTTTTCCCGCTCTATGCCCCCAAAATAGGAGTCTAGGGTTGCATTTTTCTGTTTCCTTTGCCTTGGCATGTTGCCACTTAATTGCTTGACTTTTGGGCTTGTTGCCACACTATGGCTTTAAGGCCAGCTAGAGGAATTTTCGTCCCGAACGTGTGGGGGGGCAACTTCCGTTTCTGGCAAGCTGTAAACCCACCCACAACTTCCACCCTAGATCACAATCCAGATCCAGGGAGGTTAAAGCAAGAGCGATTACCCCCCAAGACTGATCGCTGGATCTCCCTACGATTTGCAGGCTGGGAGCCGGAGCTGCCTCTGAAAACTACAAAATGGCGTGTCTCCTCAGTGGCTTCTAGCCCCCAGGGGAGGGAGCCGACTCATTCCCTAATACCAGTCCCAAAGTCCATAGGACACTAACCTTTTACTTTGTCCCAGGCAAGTCTATGTTGATAATTCTGGAGTCGCCACAGCTCCTGGTGTTCTGGGGTTCCTCCAGCTGGCTGCTGGCCCTGCCGCCCTCGGGCTAAAACCTCGGCTCATGCGGACCTGGGCTCGGCTCGGCTCCTGCGCTCTGCGCGCTGCACACTGCCAGGTCCCAGACCACTGCGCTGGTCCTTCCTGCAGGGCTGCTGGGCTGTCCTCAGCGGGAGTTTAGCTTCTCTGTGTCGTTCTGTGGGTGCTGGGGCTCCAGAAGTTGTTCAGAGTCCCCTTTTACATCGTTTGGGGGGAATCTATACTAGATGATTTCTGAGGTCCTTTGAAAACCAGAGATTCTTTGATTCCCTCGTTGTTTCAGCTTTTGGGAATGAATAGACATTGAAAAGACAGACAGTTGATAGGAGACAGCTTAAGTATTGTTGTCCCAAAGGGGCCTAGATTTCAGGAAAGAACTTTAGTAACTATAACTTTATCCTGTTTACATCTTCAGTAATGCAAGTAATATGGATGTTCCAATACTTCTAGGAAGAAGGTCTCAGAGAGAACAACTATTGCATAGGGCTCATGGGAGACCAAATGTAGTGTAATGGAAAGAACACTGGAGTCAAGAAACCTTGGTTCTAGAACAAAGAACTGAGTAGCTATGTGGCCTTCAGCAAATCACTTTCCCTATTAGTTTCATTATCAGGATCATGAAGGGTTTGTACTAGGTATTTTGTAGGGCACTCCTATTTAGTTAGTGGCTGCTGTTTGTGACAATGGTTCAAGGGTTTCAGCCTTAAAATTATTTAACGGTGCCTGAAGCATGTAAATAATTGCTCATTTATGTTATAAATATGTTTTTCTCTGTGACAAGCATGTGCATATTTGAAACATTATAGATTTGTTTTAAAAATTCTTATAGAATATCCACATAAAATATTCATAATCAGTTTATAATCAGTTTTATAATTTTATATTTAGAATTTTAATAATTATAGGTAAAATAAAATTCCATTTATTTATTTAATAATAGTTATTATAGATTATAAATTTTAATTTGGAGCTTTGGCAACAAAAATTATTATTTTATTTATATGCACTTACTGAATAAATTGAAACAATGTTATGAGAAGTATATTAAATTACTCTGGGGGTTCAAACACATTTATTGTTGCTGAAAGGGGTTCACAGAACAAGAAAAAATAATGGGAACCACTCACTAGAGGAACCTTAAGATCTCTTTTACATTTTACAAGTCTATGACATTCCATTACCAAAAGCAACAAATTAACTGCACAGTCACACTTAGGAGCCCTATGAAGCTTCCCAATTCTCCTTGTGAATGAGCTTTATTCCCTTTTCACCTATTCATACATTCTACTTAGAAGCATGGATTTGAAGGTGGAAGAGATATTATGGATCATCTAGTACCTGCCTAGCTGCTCATGAGGAGAAACACTGTCAAAAGTCTACCTCCTGGATACAAGATCTGTGGCCCCAATCCCTATTCTATAATTCTATGGGGAGAGAGATGAGGTTGGATAAACAAAATCCATAGACAATTCCCAGACCTCATGTTAGTAATTGATTTGCATTTTCTTTCCCTAACAAACCTTTATATGCATTGCTAATAAGCAAAAGACCAACTGATTTCAGTTTCCCCTTCCTTGAGTAACCTCCAACAATGGTGCCAGTGAATTGTGAAATTTGCCCAAGATAGAGAGCAAAAGGAAAGACTTGGTAGAGTATCTAAAAGTCTAGGTGACACCCATGGACCCTAGAGCTCTGCTTGTTATCCTCCTTAATCAAAACAGATACATTGCAACTGTTATCTGTTGACCCTGGTATAATTAAATATCTCATTACAGTTAATCAATCCATAAGCATTCATTGTGTCTGCTATGTACTAGGCATTGTGCTGGATGCTGGGAATGCAAAGACCAAAATAAAACAGTCCCTGCCCCCAAGGAACATACTGTTGAGGGAGACAATATCTCCCTCATTATCATATATATATGCATTATCATATATACAAAATTATCATTATCATATATACACGTTATCATATATACAAAATAATACAAAGAAATTGGAGAAGGGGGGCACTAGAAGAGGGAGGGGTGGGGATAAGGAAAGGCTTCCAATAGGAAGTAGTGTTTCTAATGAACTTTGAAGCAAAAGAGGGTGTGTTTTTTAAAATGTTATTTTATTCCCCTCCAATTACATGTTAAAATAATTTTAACATTTTTTTTTAAAGTTTTGACTTCCAAATTCTATTCCCCCTTCCCCTCCCCTCTACCTGAGATCATAAGTGATCCAATATAGGTTTTGTATGAGAAGGTTCAAATAAAAAAAAAAAGAAAGAAAAAAGAAGGAAAGAAATTAGAAAGAGGGGGAGAGAGAGAGAGAAGGAAGGAAGGAAGAAAGGAAGGAAGGAAGGAAGGAAAGAAAGAAAGAAAGAAAGAAAGAAAGAAAGAAAGAAAGAAAGAAAGAAAGAAAGAAAGAAAGAAAGGAAGGAAGGAAGGAAGGAAGGAAGGAAGGAAGGAAGGAAGGAAGGAAGAAAGAAAGGATCATATGCTTCAGTCTGTATTCAGATAATACTGGTTATTTCTTTAGAGGTGGAAAGCAAGTTTTATCATGAGTCCTATGGGATTATCTTGAATCATTATATTTCTGAGAATAACTAAGTGATTCATAATTCTTCATTGTACAATATTGCTGTTACTGTGTAAATTGTTCTCCTGGTTTTGCTCACTCCACTTTGTATCAATTCATATAAGTCTTTCTAGGTTTTTCTGAAATTGTCCTGTTATTTATTTTTATTTTTTTTTTTGCTTTTTGGAGGGCAATTGGGATTAAGTAACTTGCCCAAGGTACACGGCTAGGTTTTTGTTTGTGTGTGTTAAGTGTCTGAGGCTGGATCTGAACTCAGGTCCTTCTGACTCCAGGGCCAGCGCTCTACTCACTGCGCCACCTAGCCGCCCCTAGTCCTGTTATTTTTGATAGCACAATAATAGTCCATCACAATTATATACTGCAACTTGTTCAGCCATTCCTCCATTGATAGGCATCCCCTCAGTGACCAATTCTTAGCCACCACAAAAGAGAATTGTTATAAATATTTTCATACATGTACGTCCTCCCTCCCCCATTTAAAAAAGAAATCTCTTTGGGATATAGACCTAATAGTGTTATTGTTGGATCAAAGGGTATGTACAGTTTTATAGCTCTTTGGGCATAGTTCCAAATTGCTCTCCGGAAAGGTTGGATCAATTCACAATTCCACCAACAAGGCATTAGTGTCCCAGTTTTCCCACATCCCCTCCAACATTTATAATTTTCCTTTTTTTGTCATATCAGCCAATCTGATAGGTATGATGTGATACTTCAGAGTTGGAAAACAGGGATTCTAAAGGGAAATGTCATGAAATCATAGATTTATTGTTATCTAAGTCAACTTCTATCCAAAGCTTGAAACCTATCTACAAATATCTGGTCAGGTGGCTTCCTCCTGAGCAATAACAATAATAAGGAAAATATTTACCCCGCTAAGGAATCCCATAACATTTTTTGACACTTCTAGTTAGTGAACTTAGTCCTATGTTGAAATATTTTCTCCTATGGTAAATAAGTCTACCTTCTGGGACCAAGTCTAATATCTCCTTGAAGAAGTGATTATTGGTCCAAGGTGCTCTTGAAAGAGTCACATATGACTCAAAAGCCCAGGGTATGAATATCTTTGCTATGAATGAACTAACAGACTCATTAAATCCTGAACAATAAAGTTAATTACAAGGTTGAAAATGAATATATAGAAAGAGTAGGAGAGAAGGAGGGTGGCTGTTGATTTCAAGTCATTGGTATAGCCTTCAAGAACCCAGGGTCATCTTTATGGTACAATAAAGCCTTGGAGGAAGACTTCAGTAGAGGGCTTCCACCTCACCTCTTTATCCATAAAAATGAATGTTGACCTATGACTATTATCAGAGTTGTACTGGTAAATGTTTCATTTGGTGCTCTGAAAAAAAAGTATGCAGGACACATTTTAAATTTTAATCTGCATTAGTAACATTTACTTTAATTTATCACTATCTTAAATCTAGAAAGTGAAAAAGCAACAAATCAAGCCTTGATTTGTAGAAACTGACAATTTATAAGTTGTAGATACTCATACTGAAAATTTTTAAATGGGCTCTTACTAACCAATTTAACTGGACTCTAGGACATCCCTGAGTATAACCTCACTTTGTATTCTGTTAAACCCGATTCTTGTTCAAAATAAAAGGACCTGGTCAGTTGTCCAAAGATCATTCAATTCAATGAAAAAAAGTCAGTCAAATTTGGCTTCAGCTTTAGAGCTTGAGTATCTTTAGTGCTGAGAGCCCATGTTGACTTAGGGCAAGCATCTTCCTGAATATACAGCTTCACATGCCAAAGACAGACTGGAAAAAAATGTCATTTCCCCTGAAATCACAGCCTATTTATTATATTTCCAGGTTGCATTTACTGATATCTGAGCATTTTGTTGCTTCTGAAATAGTATAAGTTTCTTGAGGACAGGGTTTGTTTCATTTTTATCTTTGAATACTTTGCACCTATCACACAACCTGTGAGACAACAAGTGACTTAATAATCTTTGTTGAATTGAATGAAATACAATGAAAATGGAATGGAGGAGCTTTCATGTATGTTATTTCATTGGCATTTAATTGTCCTTTTCTGAGAGCAAAGTCTCTAGCAAGATCTCAGGCTTCCAGAGGCAAACAACATATTGCTCTGAGATCTTTCATATAATTGTTCCTGATGTAATCTGTGAATGGGCTGAAGATAAAGGGTTTTTCAATGATCTATGGTGATTTTGTTGGCAATTTAGTTAAATCTTACAGCCCAGCATTGTCTTAAGTCAGGAAAATTAATGTACATTTTAGTGATATACTTAGCAGATGAAAGATGACAGAGACAAAACTTCAGTTAACATAGTTAGTACATGGCTGGGGGCAGGGTTTTAAAAGCATCTTCACATTTCTCTGGACTTTCACACGAGTATCACCTAAATTCCCTCATAAGTTTACCAGCACGAAGAGGACAAAGATTTTTAAATATTGAGACTTTGTGCCTTTGGGATATTTTTCCTTTGAACCACAGAAAACTCAGGTTTTAAAGGAATGGAGGGGAGCAGACACCCAGCTAATCCAATCCACTTTAGACCAAACAATGAAGTCATATCATAAAGATGAAGCTCCAGAAGAATTTTCAGTTCCAGCCTTCTTTCCCTCTGCTCTATTTCCTGTTGTTCTGTTTTTCCTAGCCTTGGAAGAGGTTCACTAGAAGTATGGATTGTTTGACACTTGAAACTCCAACTGCTTTCCTTTTTTGTGGGGAGTGGGGGTGTTGTGCCAGAATGGAATGAGACAAAAGATCCCCAAGAGTAAAATTTGGAAGTGGATTTTATTACTGTGGGACTGCTTGGGGTCACATACCCAGATCAGACAATGAGTTGGCATGGACAATGTGCCAGTTTTTAAAGTGATCCCAATAGTCAGGTTACATAAGCCACGACTACAATCAGTGATTGGACAGTGTATATTTGAATTTCCTGTGCACACGAAGTTTGCCCTAGGCTGAGGGAGAGGAAACCTAGAATGAGCAGAGATGGGGAAGATCCGGTGGGGGCAGGGGGCAAGGGATGGAGAAATATCTGGCAGGGGGGCCAGAGAGAGAATGGAGAAATATCCAGCAGGGATTTTACCCTAGGCTCATGAATCAGTTGGGGGAGGGAAGGGTGGAGTTGTGCTCAACAGGGGTGGGAAGGGAGATTCTCAAACCTAAGGAAGTATAATAAGTCTGGAAAAATATATAGGTATCTCAGGTAAGTGGAGGTCCATCAGGATAATGATTTCATTGTTTATGGGTTCCAGCATAGGTCATCTTGTACTTTTTGGTAGATGAAATAAAGCCTGTCTCTCTTCTATATTTAAACTCAGACATGGGAACTTTTATGGAAATTTTTGATTTTTGACTTATTAACCTCACCTGACCAAAATCTGATTCATGAAATAATAAGGGAAGATCAGGGCCATTTTTCCTTTTTGAGAGGTTGTTGAGTTAACCAAAACCTGTGCCTTGGGTTTTTAAAAAATTTATTGAAATATTATTTAGGCCTTAAATATTACTGAGATAAAAGGCCAGAGGAATCTCAACCATCCCTAACTCTTCAGCCATATATAAAGCTTCCTCCTCAATGAGACCATTTGTGAACCCTCTAAATGTAGTTTAATCTGAAATCTGACTTAGTTTGTCTATAGAGTTTGTTTAGCAAGGTTTGCTTCCTTAGGGGACGGATGAGATTATGACTCTAACTAAATCTGGTAAATTTTTTATGACATTGAAATAAGCATACACATCTATTTTTTCTTTAATTTTTATGGCCTACAAAGAAAAGATTTCAGTATGTAAAAGAATTATTTCTCTATTATTTTGATATAATTTTGCCTATAAGAGGACTTTTGAGAATCCTTATAGGAGTCCAGATTCTCTCTGAGGCCTGAATCTGTGCTTGGGTATAATAATAAAACTAAGATTTCTACTTGTATAATTTCTGCATTGCAACAAATATATTTTGGCAGCAGTTACCGACAACATCAATTCAGAGATAAAGTATTTCTCCCATAACAGAACTAACAGTCCTTTCTTCATCCTTTTGCAGAGACTAAGACATGAACACACTGTTCCCAGGGGAAACCCAGTGTGGAGGGATAAACCAAAGAGGTATTTTTGCATTATTCTCCCAAGATTAAACCAGGTCTGTGTAAAGTTAAAGTCTTCAATTCTGGGTCACAGGTTACAGTTATGAAACCAGGTGAGCAAATGCACTCCAAGGATTGTAGTTCAGAATTAGGCTGGTAGAGAAGCCAAAATTTATCAGTAAGGAAGACAGTCTTAGGTCTGAATGGATCAGACCAGGATCTGCAATAAAGGCAGCCTAAAGATAAATTGTGTTGTGAGGGAGGAAAAGTGCCCCTGCTCTCTTAAGGCGAAGAACAAGTTATAGGTCCTGACTTCAGCTCAGCTAAAGGAAGGGCTTGCATTTACAATGCAGATTTACATCCTACTATAGGGTATGTTTTGAGCTATCATTTCTTAGATGAAATTTGTCTTTTCTTTAACGGGCCCTAGAGCTGGGAAGGTGGTTAAAATTTGCATTTCAAATGGTTTCTCATGCAAAGCAAATAAGAGTTGCTGGAGAGCTATAATTAAGCTGTTTTGGAGCTATGAATAGTGAGTATCCCAGATATCAACAAGGCAAATATTTAAAAAGAGGAGGTGGTAACAGTCAGTAGGTTTAAAAGCAAGATTTGCCAAGCATACAGCTGCAGATAATGGAGAGTGAACTATATTTCCTTGCCAATTCAAATATCTTTTCCAGTTATAACTATGAGATAAGAAAGTGATTAAAGCATTTACCTCCTTTTTGCTATTAGAGGAAACCTAAATTATTATTAATAATAATAACTTTCATGGGAGGAGGTTCTAACATGGAAAAAGTGCTTTACATGTTCTCATTTGGTTCTAACAGCAACCCTGCTTATCTTAAATGTTATTTTGAAGAAAGGGAAAATCAGAAAGTTTTAGTCAAGGTCACAGTCACTTAATTAGCATTTATTAGGCACCTAATATTTACTAGACATAGCACTAATGCTGGAAATACCCCCTAAAAAGTGTTACAAAAGACAGTCCCTGATCTCTAGGAGCTCACAGTCTAGTGTGAGAGAACACTATGTACAAACAATATGTATACAGGATAAATTGGAGATAATAAACAGAAGAAAGACATTGGCATTAACGAGGTTTGGGAAAGACTTCCTGCAGAAGGTGGGATTTTAGCTGGGACTTGAAGGAAGCCAGGGAAGCTAAGGAGGGAAAAAGAAGGAAGGAGAGAATTCCAGGCATTGAGAGGACACTGGTTGGAGTTGGGAGATAGAGTGTATTTTGTATGTATACCATCATTTGTATGTATGTATATATACCATACCATTTGTATGTATGTACACCATCATTTCCTGTTCTGCACCATTATTTCTAAAATTGCTATTAAGTGAAAAAATAAAGAGAACTTTTCATATCACTTCAGCATTTCTTCTTCCTTTGACTAACCCACAGATTGTACAAGTACTATGTGGCATTCATGATTGATGTAGATAGCTGGTCTGTATTTATTTCCTCTTTGCATGTATTGTATGGAGAATAACAAAGAGGACAGTCACTGGATGGTAGAGTAGAGGCCAGTAAGGTATAAGAAGACTAGAAAGGTAGGAAGGAGTCAAGTGATGAAGGACTTTGAAAACCAGAGAGAGGATTGTCTATTTGATCCTGAAGGGGAGAAGGACACACTGGGAGCTGAGTATAAAGTGGTGTAGTGTGTTCGACATCGTTAGCTCTGTCTTTTAGGAAGATCAATTTGACAGCCAAGTGGAGGATGGATTTGATTGGAAAGAGATGAGGTAGGGAGACCAGCCAGCAACTGCAAACCCAAGGGTTATGTAAAACATAAGTGAAGGAGAAGGCCACCAAAGTCACCAGAAAAGTCAAAATGGCTTGAACTTCCCTGGTTCACAGTTCAGTCTTCCAGGAGGTAAAGCTATTGTAGTATACTCATCTGAGGGATATAAATGTTATGCCCAGCAAACAGGATACTTTAAAATATCCAACAACTTTGAGGCAGCAATATGATCCTGATGCCGTCTGCTGAGAAACAGCAGCAGCAGTCACCTGACTATGTCTGTTTGAAGTAATCAGAGATGGCTCCACATAGTGCTGACCATATGGTCACCAGAAAGGATGGGCCATAAGGCAACAGCTGTAGCCATTAGAGTATGGACTTTGCAGGTGACAAGGATAGATTATAGGACTAGCCATAGTAACTATCTTCATTCATTCTCATTGGCATGCACAGAGTCTGCAGTCTGCCCTCAGTTATCCGTAGGTCTATTATATGTATTTGGTCAGTTGCCACCTGACCACAACAACTGGTTTCTGCTTTGGCAACAGAAAGACTTTGGATACAGATGAGGGGTGTGTGTGTGTGTGTGTGTGTGTGTGTGTGTGTGTGTGTGTGTGTGTGTGTAATGAAAGAGACAGATGGAAAGAGACAGAGAGAATGTCTGTATCCGCACAAGATTGACTATGCCAATGATTTTCATCCAAATGGACATTTAGACAACTGGATTTTTCCATTTACTTTCAGATGTTTTGCAACATAACCTATATATGAGTCTGGCTATATTAAAAAGTAAGAAATTACATATTTGTTCAACCAGATGTTTTCAATTAACCATACATATGTGCTCTTTTTAGAATATTAACTGACTCAAGTTTTATATTAAAATCTTTTTTTAGCTTTTAAGGAATGAAAAATATAACCATCATTTCATGTTCTATATCATTATTTCTAAAATTGCTACAAAGTGAAAAAAACAGAGAACTTTCCATATTATTTCAGCATTTCTTCTTCCTATGACTAACACACAGATTGTAAAAATACTATGTGGCATTCATGATTGAGGTAAATCCTGGTCTGTGTTTATTTCCTCTTTGCATATGTAACAAAATAAGAGACTTCTTTTTTTTGGTAAGGATAGTTATTGTTTCAAGTTCTACAAAATGTTATCTTCTCTATAATCACTTTGAGATTACTTACTCAAGGTTTGGGTCATTATTATAAAACATGATATGAATGTGGTAGGCAACCAATAAATATTTGTTGATTAGTGATGTTGGGTGTATAAATGCAGGCACTATTCTAGTTTCTTATTGTTAGTGATGAAGATACATTAATGAGATCTTTATCTGGCACTGAAAATATTTTCATAAACACTGTATAAAGATACCATTGCCATCTCATCTGAAGATGAGATGGCAATGGTTAGTCATACAGCAGAGTTATGCCATAGACTTGGCCTTTAAAAGTGAGCTTGAAATGCAAGGATCTAAGACAACTCTAAAAGACACATGATAGAAAATGCTATCCACATTATGGAGTCTGAATGCAGATTGCAGCATACTATTTGCTCTCTCTCTGTTTTTTTCTTTGCTTCTTCTCTCTCCATGATTCCTCCCATTGGTTCTAACTCCTCTTCACAACATGACTAATGTGAAAATATGTTTAATATGAATTAATATGTAGAGCTTATATCAGCTTACATGTCATCTTGGGGTGGGGGGAGAAGAGGGAGGGAGAGAAAATTTGGAACTCAAAATCTTATGGAAGTGAATGGTGAAAAAAAAATATATATGTATCATATATTTATATTTAAAATGAAATTTATATTTAAAATGAATTTAAAAATATATATATGTATCATATATTTATATTTAAAATGAACAGTAGGAGAGGTACTATACAGAGAAGCTAATTTGGTTCCCTGGGGTAAGTTACACATCTGGAAGACTCCTGATAGGAATCACATAGTCCCCAGAGAAGAAAGAATCAGATGGTACAAAGACAGCAATGGCGGGAGTTGCTCAGGGATTCAGACATGAGTTTTCATTGTTTTGCATTTTCTCTCAGATGAAATAAAGATTGTCTTACGTTTGATAGATTATCAGCCTGAATGCCTGAATAGAAACTTAAAATCCCTTACTTTTTCTACAGTGACCTAGACAGAGGGTTGTAGAGCTAGCTCTAGCCAGATTGCCCAGAGCTGATTGTTAAAATGTACACTGTAAGCATTTATGCCTCAGAAAAATTAGAAATCTGCACAAATCAGGATTTGCTTTATTGTTTTATTAATTGTCTAGACTTAAAATATTAATTATATAGATTAAACTTAAAATTATTTTATATGTATGTAAATATACACATGTAAATATATATGTGTATATGTGCACATAATACATTACATACATAGATGTATACACACATATCTGAATGTGTATATGTGTGTACATCATATGTGCATATACATATGTATGTATATATATATTTATATATATATACACACGCAATTAGGAGAGGCTCTTCAACAGCTGAAAGTTGATTACATTTTTAGCATCTCTTCTAGGCCAACTTCCCTATCATAAAGGGTTTATAATCAGAGTTGGTAGAAGTACCTACACTCATGAGTGAACAGGTCTTGGAAATAGGGAAGTAATATATTGCTCTCTTCAAGAAGGTATCACAGGTCCTGGCAGCTGTCTTCCAAGTAAAATTGGAATTTTTAAAAGTCTGGAGATGGAAGATGACTATAAGTGTTTTCCTGTCCAAGTCTAAAATCATTTAAAAAAATATATCTGGGATCATTAAAATGCTGAGAGAGAGAGAGAGAGAGAGAGAGAGAGAGAGAGAGAGAGAGAGAGAGAGAGAGAGAGAGTTTCCCCTAAGAGGCTAGTTATTAAACATTTATCAGTATATGCTATATCGGTCTATAAAAATTTCTTGAGTTCAGCCAGAGTATAATAAAAGGCTGAGGAAATTAAGCCATCACCAGACTGAAGACCTGGTGACTGTAGGCTAAATAATAATGCTAATAATATGAATAACTGGTATTTAGAGTTTTACTGTTTGCAAAGTGCTTTGTGTCCATTTTCTCATTTGATTCTGACAATTTCTCTGACTAAACATTAACCAAATTGATATCACAACAGGAAATCCTATATGGGAGCCAAAGAGAGTGATTTATAAGAAGTCCTTAAGACTGAACCATAAAGTTTCATTTCTGGACTATGGGCCATAATTGATTAACTAAGATAAGCTATCAACATTGTCCACTATTTGTTCTACTCTAAAAAAGTCATCTAATACCTCATTATGCCATGGAGGCAACTCTGGGTTCTTAAAGACAACACCAGTGGAACATAAGTTTGAACATATTTTGCCAAGCTTGAAGGGAGTCAAATGTAAGCCAAGTAACACATTTTGTCTGTCATCCAAGGACCAGCCTTGCACAATTAATAGAGACTCTTCAACAGCTGAAAGATGGTTACATTTTTGGTTGTAGCATCTTTTCTAGGCCAACTTCCCAATCATAAAGGGTTTATAATCAGGGTTGGTAGAAGAAGTACCTACACTCATGAATGAACAGGTCTTGGAAGTAGGGAAAGAATATATTGCTCTCTTCAAGAAGGTATCACAGGTCCTGGCAGCTGTCTTCCAAGTAGAATGGGAATTTTAACAAATCTGGAGATGGAAGATGACTATAGATATTTTCCTGTCCAAATCCAAAATCATTAAAAAATATATATCTGGAATCATTTAAATGCTTTAAACATTGACAAGCAATACAACATCTTCATTTAAAATCTATAGTGTTCCCATAATTGTGTTAGGTGCTGTGGAGGATACAAAAGTATAATACATGGTGTTTTACTCATATTCCTCCATAAAGTGCTTCTCCAAAACCTCATTGTGATAAAGAGATGATCCAGGATTCTTGAAAGCTATGACAACAGAGCCTATAGGCTTAGGTAGGTTCTATTGTGCTGAACAGGCATCAGACATGGTATAGCAATAGACAAAATGTGTTTTCTGAGTGCCAAGCTAAATAACTATGGAGAACATCACCCATAGGTTTGCCTTCTGGTGATTAATATTTCTGGGGGAGAAGATATCATGGCAGCCCATGAAACAGAATATAGCCCTGCTTCTATCCAAGCCTGCGGTGACCTTCCTAGGAGACAGCCCTGTGACTGGTACTGTACACATATAAGGGGATGTGACACCTAACTGGCTGAGATAATACTGATTTGCAATTCTGTAGGGAGAAGGGACTTTATTAGGATGGAATATACTTCCAGATAGAACCTAGAAAGGAGGAGGTCAAGAGAAAAATGAGGCTGCCTGGAGCTTTGAGTCACAGATGTGTTAAGGAGAGCTATTTCTCCTCACCCTTCCCTGTCCCTTAACTTTTAGCTTCTACAGTCCTAGAGATCAGATACTTCTTGGTGAGCTCTTTGGTAAGTTGAAATTTTATTTCACTCCCAGATGAAAATCACCCTTACTCTTGTGTATTCTTTGGCATATTCTAATCTACATTCTTTCTGGTTTTTCTTTGCTGCTTCATTTGATTACAAAGCTCCAGTAGCTATTCATGATGGTCTTTTGTGTAACCACAGTTTAGTTGGAAAAGGCTAAGTTGGTGAGTGTAAATTAAAGGTTATCTCCCCTCTTAAAAAGAATCAGGGAAAAAACTTTCTTTCTGAACCCAGACCCTAGACTAGTGAGTGATATTTGAGGGGTGACAGAAATTTACAGCTCAATATCTTGGAGAGTAGATGAGAGATTGCCCAGACTCGACAGTCTTGAATCCTACCTCCCCCCCACCCACACCCCTGTTTGGCTATATATAGGCAGTATAAGCATGGCTTTGATACTCTGTAAAGATGGCCAGGCCTCAAATCATAGCTAGCTATGCAACTTGTGTGCTGTGTCTTCTTTAGCATGTATATACACACACACATATTTGACAAAAGAAAAACCAAATATCGTCCACCCCTCAGTCCTATGAAGCCTCCTTGCATTTCTGAAGCAACAGTGGCAGACTGGTGGGAAATAAGGCAGGGTGTACTGTCACATAGCTTTTAGATAATTGATTTTAATTTGACTACTAGTATTATAAGCATGAGATCTTCATCCAATTTTGAAGCAATAGACTCTACAGGAGGAGCTAAATCATATTAATCCTTCTATTCTTGTTATAAATGAAACCAGAGGAAAGAAAGCATTTATAACTAAATGGATGAATAGCTCATAGGTGCTCCTTGAAGGAGCAAAGAAAGGACATGGCAGAGTGAGTTTTATTGTTTGCCCAAGGGCAACATGAAACTCTATTTCATGGACTATTTATTTGTTCACTTTTTTTGTAGTACTAATGAGAAGTATTTGCAAAAAAAGACCATCATGAAAATAATTGCAACTTATTCATTAGCATTAGTGCTGAGAATGAAGTGATAGAAAAATTCTACCCAGAACTTGATGACAGAGAACCTCAAAAAATAAATCAAGATACGATTTATAATATTTATATAGTGTTATAAGGTTTTTACAGGATCTTATTTTAGCTATTGCTATTCACATTTTACAGATGAAGAAACTGAGGTAAAGAGATATTAAATGATGGGGTAGCTAGGTGGTGCAGTGAATAGAGAGCACTGGCCCTGGAGTTAGGAGGATCTGAGTTCAAATTCAGCCTCAGACACTTAACACTTACTAGCTGTGTGACCTTGGGCAAGTCATTTAACCCTAATTGCCCAGCCTTCCCCCCTCCAAAAAGCAAAAAAATTACAACAACAATCCACAAGAGATATTAAGTGATTTGTCAAGAATCACACAGCAAGTATCTGAAGCCAGATTTGAACTCCATCATTCTAACTTCAAATCTAATATTCTACTCAAAGTGCCACCTATCTTGCCTCAAAACAATAGTTGGCTTTTACATAGCACTTGAAGGTTAGCAAAGTGCTTTGCATATATTATTTCATTTGATCTTCATAACAACTTTGTGAAGTAAGTACTATTATCTTCCCCATTATGCAAAAGAATCTAAGACTAAAAGGGCTTGTGATTGCCCAGGATCACCCAGCCAGTGGGTATCTGAGGCTTGGTTCAAACCTAGGATTCTCCTGATTCCACTCTGTCTTTCCTTCTCCCCATCTAACTCCTCCTAGGTCTCCTTTGCTGAGTCTTTATCCAGATCATGCCTGCTAGTCATGAGTAGCCCATGAGGATCTGGCCTGTGCCCTTTTCTCTTCTTCCTTTGCTTTTCAACTCAGTGATTTCATCTCCCACTGATTCAGTTATCTTCTCTGTGCTGATGATTCTCAGATCTACTTTTCCAGGCTTAACTTCTCCCCTAACTTCCAGATTTACACCTCCAACTCTCTATTAAACATTTGGAATTGGATGTCCTTAGATCTCTTGACTCAAGATGTCCACACCAACACGTTATTTTTTTACCCCAAACAGGGGTGGGGAACCCGAAGCTTCCAGGCCACACATGGCCCCCTACGTCCTCAAATTGACCCTTTGACTGAATCCAAACTTCACATTTTTGTTCTATGAAGTTTGGATTCAGTCAAAGGCTGCACTTGAGAACCTAGAGGGCCACATGAGGCCCTGAAGCCACAGGTTTCCCACCCCTGTGAAACCTTTTTTTTTCTGACCTCTGATTTTCTGACTTATTACTATAATAATCACCATCCTAATCATCCAGGCTTGCAATTTAGGTGTCATGCTCAACTCTCCAATCTCTCTTGCAACCATAGCTAATCTTTTGCCAATTCCTGTACATTTTAACTTCATTGTATGTCTCATATCACCTCTTATGCCTCCTTATCACCACTGACACTGCTATCTTCTGGTGCCTGCCCTCATCACTTCTTGGCCAGATTTTTGCAATAGCCTATTGATTGGTTTTCCTGCTTCAAATCTCCTACCACTCCCCTCCACCCTCCTCTCAGCTGTCAAATTAATCTTCCTACAGTACAGGTCTGACCATGTCACTTCCACACCCCTATTTAGTATATTGCAGTGACTCCCTATTCTAGGATCAAATACAAAATTGTCTATTTGACAATCAAAGTGTTTTATAACCTGGCTCTTTCCTCCCTTTCTAGCCTTCTTACATCTTACTCTTCCCCACATATGCTGCAAACCAGTGATTTTGGCTTATTTGCTTGTTCCTCACATACAATACTGGGCTTTTTTCCCCCCTTGCTATCCTCAGTACGTAGAATTCTCTCCCATTTCATTTTGTTTCTGCCTCTTGGCTTCCCTGACTTTTTTCAACTTTCAAAATTCCCCTTTCTTCAAAAAGTCTTTTTCCAAATCTCCATCAATGCTTGTGCCTTCCCTCTGCTAATTGTCTTCAGTTTAACTTGTATTTATCTTGTTTGTACGCAGTTGTTTGCATATTTTCTCATTTGACTATGAACTCCTAGAAAGCAGGTTTTGTCCTTTCCTTTTCTTTTTTTATCCCCAGCATTTAACCACGTTGCTTGATACAGAGTAAGTGCTTGATAAATATTTCTTGACCTGATTTGACTCGACTCTCTCCACTGTGCCAATTGAGGCAGAGTGGATAGAGTCAAAAGAAGTCGTATTTCCTACCTTAATATTCTCTGCTACCTGGTATACATGCAAAGGTGAGAAAAAGTGAGAATAAGAAGAAATGCATGGGAAGGTATGGTTCAGAAGGAAGGAATGGGAGAATCCAAAGACTTGTTGATTTGCAGAGAATCCCCAGGCCCATTTTCTTTGGAAAACTAAAAAAAAATATATTACTAGGCACTGTATTTGGCAAGCACCAAACAATGCAATAAAGAAGGATCAGATTAACTTTTAACAGACAGGAAGACACTTGTTACTGATGTGGATGTTACCCTAATGCATTCTATCTGCATATATTAAGACCACTGAGTCATTAGAGCTAAGATCAGAATAATTTTTTTCAAAGGAAAAATAATGAGAAAAGTATATGGTGCATAAATGCAATGGATTAACTCTGAAATATTAAAAAATGAATTGGAAAATTAAAAAGGGAAATGGGCAATAGAAATGACTGACTCAGATCATTTTCTTCAGAAATTTAAACAATGTACATTAATTACCACAACAAGGAGCCCAAAAGAGCCCAGAATATGCCTTAGTCAGTGAAGATCCAGTAGATTAGGTCCTTGAATTGGGGTAGGAGGTTGTTTGCCTTCCTTACTGTCTGAGGCACAAAAGGCTCTACCTCCAGTAGTTTGAGTCTAATTCTCATTGCTTGCTTGGGATTCCTTTCTGATCTATTGTTACTAATGATCATGACTACTAGAGCCAAAAGAGAGTGAAATTTTTTTAGTCAACATTCTTATGACTTTAAGACTTTCATCATCATCATCATCATCATCATCATTATTGCTTTTTGAAGGGGGGAAGGTAGGGCAATTGGGGTTAAGTGACTTGCCCAAGGTCACACAGCTAGTTTTTGTGTTAAGTGTCTGAAGTCAAATTTGAACTCACATCTTCCCTACTCTAGGCTGGTGCTCTATTCAGTGAGCCACTTAGCTGCCCCAAGTTATATTATTTTTGATCAAAGTAAATTTTTAAAAATTATATTTTATGATCCACAAGTGCCTAATCGCTTCTTAATTCTAAGAACGAATTACTGAATTAACTTAACTTAGGCTGGGCTCAGAATATCTATTTAGCTCTTGGATGGTAACCATCATAAAACATCATAAAACAGGGAGTTGAATGCTCATCAATATGATTCACTACTGTGAAAGTGGAGAGCCACCAGAATCTAAGCTGAAGTGTAATTCTCTGTGAATAATGAGGTCTTCCAGGTACTCCTGTATTCATTTAACATTATGCTGATTTCATCAAATCCCAGAGAATTGTAGAACCTTCAAGAAGAGATCTATAATCCCCAAAGTAGCTTGTTCTGTTCATCCATAGAGGAAAGATCAAATATATGAAAAGTGCCTATTTTTGGATTTCACCACTTATTTGGATGGATACCCATCAATGCTTGCCAGTCACTATGTATGTTAGGGACAAACAGTACAGATGGACAATGAGTTGGCTCAGAATTGAAAAGGATTTGAAGAGACTGCATTGGATTGCCTTCCAGAAATTACAAAAACCCTTTAATGACTCTAAGCTTCACATGAAAGCCAAGATCCATCTTTTCAATTCTAACATTCACAATGAATATCACACTGAGAACAATGGATGAGGTGCATGATAGATGTGAGCAACTGTACCATGAAGCCAATGAGGAGCTCTGAATAATCAAAATAAAAGATGCCATCAAGGGATTATATGTTAGGAAGAGAAAATGGATTGGCCATGTTGCAAGAATGATATATGATAGGAAGATAGCCTGAGTACCCCCACTGTTACCTTCAAAAGGTCAAGAGAAATTGAAAAAGTCCTCCAGCATGTTGAGTGGACACTGAGGACCAAATTAATAGAAGCACATATCTAGGAGTTGCAAAAGATGGCAGGCATGGATATGATCTATATTTTTGGCTGAGACTCCCAAATTAAAAAAATCTCAAATCAGTTTGAATCTTTGGGTATACTTGCCTCAAAGAATCTGTTTTAGATTCTAGGAAATTTTGACTTTACATTGGAGTAAATGTTTTCACCCTTCATTTTCACTGTATTATTTCTAAATGTTCCTTTTTGTACCAGTTTAAATTAGTCCTTTCTCCTTGAGCTTAAATTTCTGTGATAATTATAATGTCACTTCTTCCTACTCTATCATTTATCTAAGATGGACATAATCAGTTGCTTTATACTTTTCTCATGTCACTGCATTAATAATTTAAAAATGTTCTATGTCTTCATGAAATTCTTATTCATTAGATTATCATCAGCTAGTGTCAAGGTATCTTTTAGTTAGTGTCATATTTAAAATATTTTGATCAAAGCAAGGAGATTGCTGTTTATCTGTTCCAAAAGGGTACATATTTGTATTTCACCTGTGAGAATAAAAGCCATTTAATTGACAAATCATATTATATTTACTAGCCATTTATAATGTTTGATATGCCATATATCCCAAGCTGATCTTCATTTGTCCTCTTTATCCAGGAGAACTTTCCTGAAATTTGGTTCTATTTCCTTAGTTGATAAACTTTACTTTCATAAGTTTTTATAACTAACATTGATCTACATTTGGTTCATTCCTAATACTACTCTGTGGTCTCTTGTGCTAATAAGGTTTAGGACTTTAAGAAACAAAATAAAAGTTTAGGGTTATATTACTATTGGAAAATAGGATTCAATTCAATTGCATTCAGTAAACATTTTAGATACCTATTATGTGCCAAACACCAGGCTAAGTGTTGGGGATACAAAAATAAAATTGAGAACATGCTCTGCCCTCAAAAAAGCTTACATTCTACTGAACCATAGCTTTAGAGCTGAAGGGAACTTAGAAGTAAATCATCTAGGTTACTTTCTCATTTTAAAGACAGAAAAACTGAGGCCCAGATGGAACAATGACTGTCTTAGGTTTACACAAGCTTTATGTCATAGAATCATGAACCCAAGTTGTCTGATTCCACATCTAGTGCTATTTTTCACCACATCATGTTACAGGATTTATTGAATAATATACAAATTACATGGACATACTCAGAATAGAAGGGTGTAGAAAGACATGTACTTTCCATTTCTTTGCTACTCAATGGGTTACTATTCTTGTTTGGTCCTGGAAAATGTAGATGTACCAAGGAAATCACCTCTATACCAAGAAAGCCCAATCAAAGAATGACCTGCAGATATTAGGGAATTTACAATTTGGTAATAAAGTAGACAAAGAGAGTTATAGTCTCCTAAAATGCCTTAATCTTAAAGAGGCCTGATAGAGCTAAGTGCAGAAGTTGGTAGAATCCCTTTGAAATCAGCAACTGAATAGCTCACATTTACCATTTCACTTTGTGCCATTTAAAAGGTTTGAGAGATATAATTTCTGGGTAATTAGTAATTTTGTTAATAATGATAGCATTTTAACAAAATAGGTCAGTGGCACTCTTGAATGGTGGCAGGCTCATGGCTTATGTGCTCTTGGAAGAGGAGTATTCTTGAGTGTGGCAATCAACTCTGATTAGTTAATAATTAATGAGAGAATGAATATTACAATGAGGGGCTGGACCTATTCTAATGAACTTTGATTATGTCACTTACTTCTGAATTACCCAGCCTTGGGCAATCTGTTCAGGGAATTTATCCCCTTCCAAACCTAAGTAGAAGGTTTAATAGGATATGACCAAGATTGAGGAGAGTTCATTTAATATTATTATCAGTAATGTCCTTTAAGAGACTGAACTTTAAAATGAGAACTATAGAAAAAAGGGAACTCTGAATCTGCTCCCCTCCCCGCCAAATCATTGGTTGTTAATAACCATATAATCATTTCTCTCAACTCTATGTTTCACCATCTCCTCTGGGTGAAAGAGATTGATCTAAGCAGGCTGAATTTTTTTTTTTTTGCATATTTTCTTCATGAAATTTTTCGATCATAGTACTGAAGAAACAACTTATCAAGTGGTCCCCTAGCAATTGTAGAAAAGTTAATGTATTTTCAACAGTTGCCAAACTTAAAAGCAGGGGATAGATAAATCATCAGGATAATAGAGTTTTAGAGCAGGAGTGTATTTTAGAGGACCCATATAGTCCATTCCTCTAATTTTATGGTTGAGGACCATGAGAGGTTGAGGACCCAAGAAAGTAAGATTTTGTCCAAGGTCATATGTCTAATACATAATGGAATTGGAATTCAAACCCAGATTTTTGGCTCCAAATTTGGTGTTCTCCTACTATACCATATCACCTCTGGGAGATGTTGATTTTGCATTCCTTTGTGAACATTTTCAAAGTTCAATCTAGGATCAGTTGGTAATATTCACTTTCTATTTCTAGATAATTCACATAACACTTTCCAATTTTCACAAAACCACTAAAGCATTATGTAGTGGGACATGAATTTATATTAACTAAGATGAAATAGGTTCTGAGAGGTCAGGAGAGATTTACCTCGAGTAAGTTGGATCTGAGATTAGATGTTGAATTCCCTATTCTTGCCTATACTTGGCTAGTTTCTTGTATTTCATAGTAGTGTGGATATTAGGTTACTCCTGCCTCATTACTTTCATCAGTGTAGTGCTGCAGAAGAACATTGGATGTGAATTCAGAGGACCAAGATTCCAAATCAGCTTACTGGCTGTGTCAATCAGTCAACAGCCAATAAGCATTCATTAGATCTTAACTCTGTGCCAGGCACTGTGCTAATCACCAAGGATATATTTTGACCTTGGAAAAGAGAATCATTCTGAAAATGGGGGATGCTAGATGCTTTGAGAAAGAAGTACATCCTTTTCACCCTAGGAATTATATTTTAGATCAATAGGTAAGAATTAGAAGAAGGCCAGAAGAAAGCTAATTATTGGTAACTCCCTGGATAGGGAAACTGAAACAACTCTTTGTTGATTGGATATGACAAAAATAGAGTCCTCTATTGTCTTCCTGGAGCTCTTACCTAAGACATAAGTGAACCTCTCAATATTTGCTGAAACAGGGTCAGCTAGGTGACACAGTGAATTGAGCACTGGTCCTTAAGTCAGGAGAACCTGAGTTCAAATCCGGCCTCAGACACTTGATACTTAGCTAGCTGTGTGACCTTGGGTAAGTGACTTAACCCCAATTTCCTTGCCTTCACCCCTCCAAAAAATTTGCTGAAATAGGTGACCATTAGGCACTTCTGGTGATTCATTGTTGTTAGTAGTTTTTAGTCAAATCCCAATTTGGGGTTTTCTTGGCAAAGATACTGAAAGGTTTGCAAATGAGAAACTGAGGCAAACAGGATTAAATGACTTGGCCAGGGTCACATAACTAGTAAATGTAAAAAGAAAAAATAAAGGCCAGATTTGAACTCATAAAGATGAATTTCCCTGACTCCAGACTCAGCATGCTCTCCACTGTACCATCTAACTGCTCTTACCTAAAGAGGAAGGGAATAAAAGGTGAGGCAAAGGACTGAGGCCTGTTTTCATAGTGACACATGTCAGCTTCAGCAAGCACAAAGTCTTTTCTTTAATCATCAATTTTCACTAGACAGCATCAGGAAAAAACTGAAGCTAAGTCAAGGAAAATACACTTTGGCCTTAAAAGGACAGAACAAAGATGTCTCACAGGGAGTTGGGATCAAAGATAAGTAAAGAGATAGTAAGGGACCAACTTGTTGCCCTTGAATAATTCAAGTCTCTTGACCAACATAAACTACATTATTGGATACTGTAAGAAGTAACAGATGTGATTGCTGAGTCACTGTCATTGATATTTGAAAAAACATGGTCAACAGGAACAGTACTATAGGACTGAAGAAGGGCAAATATCTTGGTTTTCAAAAGGGAGGAAAAGAATGGAATCTGCGAATATTAGAACAGTCAACCTGATTTCAATTTCTGAAAAATTTTTAGAATGTAGCATTAAGGAAATGGTGAGCATCTAGAACAAAGAATTGGTGATCAAAAATAATTATCACAGATTGATCAAGACCATGTCATGCCAATATTACCTTACTTTTTTATGATACATTTACTAAACCAATATCTCAGGGGAATACTATAGATATAATCTACTAAAAAATTTAGCAAAGTGTTTGCTATAGTTTCTTCTTGTAGACAAAATGGAATGCTGTGGTCTAGAAAATAATTTACTTAGATTTGGAATGGATTAGATGATTAGACTCAAAGAATAAATTTTAATGGTCCTGTCTCAAAGTGGCAATACATATGCAGTGAAGGGACCTAGGGATCTCTGCATTACCCTGTTCTCTTTTACATTTTTATCAGTGACTTGGATAAAGGCACAGATAACCTCTTTATGAAATTTATAGATGCTACAAAGTCAACAAAGATAGTTAAAACCCTGGATGGAAGGGTCAGGATACAAAAAAAGAAAGTGTGCTTAACATGCTAAAGCAATGAATTCAACCTGAAAAGATGAAATTTATTGGAGATAGAGGTAGTCTTACATTTAGACTTAAAAATTGACTTAAGAAGTTCAAGATGGTAGAAGCATTGTTGAACAACAGGTAGAAAAAGGCCTGGAAGTTTTGGTGAATGGCAATGTCAATATGAGAGTGTTATGTGTCATCCAAAAGTTGATGTGACCTTAGGTTCCATTAAAAGAGCATAGCTCCCAGCAGTTAATAATCTTGATGTTCTGTGTGTGGTCAGACCATATCTAGAGTATTATGCTCATTTCTGGGTGCCTAATTTTAGGAAGGACATTGATAAACTGAACACCATGCAGATAATGTAATTAGAATGATGAAGGGCCTTGGTTGAAGGAAGTAGGAATATTAACCATAGAGAAGAGAAAGCTCCAGAGAGACATGATATCTGTCTTCAAGTATTTGAAATACTTTTATGTAAAAGAGGGACTTAACTTATTCTGTTCTACCAGAGAGGGAAGGATTAAGAGTAAAGATTAGAAGTTGAAGAGACAGATTTAGACAATGTAAGAGAGGAAAAAAAAACTTTCTTTGTTGTCTCCCCCAATAGATTGTGAGCTCCCTTAGGTTATGGATTATCTTTTATGTGTTTTTCGTTTTGGGGGGTTTTTTGTATCCTTAGCACTCAGCACAGTGCCACGCACATAGGAAGTGCTTAATAAAATACTGGTTGATTTCTCACAATTAGATCTATCAAAAAGTGGAATGGATTGCCTCTGAAGGTAATGGGCTCCTTTTAACTAGAGATCTTCAAGAAATGGTTGAATGACTGTGGATCAAGATGAATAGAGTGCTAGACCTGGAGTTTGGAAGAGTTGAGTTCAAATTTTTACCTCAGGCACTTACTGGCTGTGTGACCCTGGGAAGTATAATGGTAATGGTAATTTGAAAATCTTCCCTGCCCCTTAATACACCAAATGTAATTACAGGGAGCCTGTGGTGGAAGAAGTTTGATGAAGGGTGCAGCATAGCTGAGAAGAAGCTGGGAGTTAGAGCAGTTAGAATTGGAGGGAGGAGAGTGGATGCAGGCAAGGAGACAGCTAATTTTGTGAGTCTTTGTGGGAAGGTTTTGGGATGGTGTTGCTCTCTGCAGTGTTATTGTATATACATTTCTTTGTTGCTATGATGAATTCGGTTTTCTGGTATTGGGATTTGGCTTTCTGGTGTCTGAATAAATATTTTGCTTCTGTCTTCTATATGGAGAGTCTGCTATATTTTGCAATTGAGAATTATACTGGCATATTCCCAACAATTTACTTAGTCTCTGTCTGCCTTAGTTTTCCCATCTATAGGGATGATAATAATAGCACCTACCTCATAGGGTAGTTTAGTGAGTATAAAGTATAAAGTGAAATTTGAAAAGTCATTTGCAAAACTTCAGTGCTATATAAAAGTACTATATACATGCTAGCTCTTATCATTATCTACATAACATTTCTTTTTGGGTAAGCATTGAACTGCATGGCCACTGCATGGCCTTCCAATTCTGAAATTTTGTGATTCTATTAATAATAACAACAAAACAACTTTGCCATATCTCTCAATAGAAATGTTTCACATTTACTTAAAATTTTAATATTTACAGATTGCTTTCCTGTCAAAAGTCCTATGTTGTAGCTTGCATTTTATTACTAAGAAAATCCAGATTCAGAGAAGCTAATAACTTTTCGTATGAACTCTACGTGTCCTATTCAAAGCCAATATCATTTCTGGTATTTCACACCAGAGTGGTAGTATAACCATCATATAAATTATACCAATTAGGATGTGCCTTCTTATCTGTTTTACTCAGGATTGTTGTATTTGTTGTTATTTGTCCTTCAATTTTTAAGAGGACCAATGAAATCATGGGATGATATCTTCAATGATGGGTGAGCCAGATTTAAATGAGTCATAGTTGCACAGTCATAACTCTCCCTCTCTCTTCCAGAATTACTGAAGCACAGTGGCAAGACAAAAGTCAAGACTACTGGTGACATCCTGGGATGCACCTTGGCATCTTCAATGTCTGACCAAGCTCTAAGTGTTCTATAGAGCCTTCTACAGCTTCTTGGATTGATATGTGAGATTTGAGTACCAGGTAAACACCAAAGGTAGATGAACAACCCTGACAAGATCTCATCAAACCTTCACATGAGAAGGGTTAATCCTTCTTGGACACACCACATACCCAAGTGTATTTGTAAAGCATTCCTGAGTAGCTTGTTTACTCCAGGAAATAAAGAAGAGTATGCCCCTAGAGAGCCTCATTCAACTTGTGCCCAGCCTGAAGTGCTGAGCAGCCCTGGAAAATACCAGGCTAGATTCCATGCATGCTGGGGCACACCCCAGCATCAGGAAAAAAGACAGGGCCATAGGGTGGCATTATAGCAGAAGTGTACATATCTCTGCTGAGTCTTTGGGTTGATATAAATAAATCATAGTCAGACAAGTTCACTGAACATAAGCAGTGTTTCTCCCCTTTGAACTCCTAATTGAACCATTAAGGAAGCAAACCAACAAATCAACAAGTATGGTAAGTGCCATCAAATATGGAAGCTGAAGCTTAAATGTTTTGGCCACATAATGAGAAAATGGATTTCTTTGGAAAAGATCCTGATGATGGGAAAGATTGACGTCAGAGAATGAGATGGCTAGATAGTATTATGGAAATAATGAAGATGAACAGGCCTTGAGAGAAAGTGGAGGATAGAAAGACCTGGGGTGCTATGGTTCATGGGGTCACAAAGAGGTGGACAGGATTGAATAACTGAATAACACTCTTTGGGAAGCAAAGAAGAAAATGAAACACTCCCTTCTATCAAGAACATTGCAGTGTATTAGGGGAGACATGCAGAAAACATATAAATATATAGCAGATTCATTCTACTAAAGGGGAATACATGAAAGTAGAGGTAGTGAGTCAGTCTCATAAGACAAAAACATCAAGTAGGTAAGATTGTAAGGCAACTATTCTACAATTTATAGCCTTAATATTAAAGGATTACTCAAGGGCACTCAGAAATCAGTCAGCAAACATTTATTAAATGCCTACTATATGCCAACCACTGTGCTAAGTGTTAGGATACAAAAAACAAGCAAAAGAAAGTCTCTAACCTCAAGGAGTTTACAATCTAATGGGGGAGATAACAAGCAAACATATTTTGACAAACATGCTATATACAGGGTAAATAGGAAGTCATTGAGAGAGAAAACATTAGAATTAAAAGGGACTGGGAAAGGCTTCCTGTAGAAGATGGAGTTTTAGTTGGGATTTAAAGGAAGTCAGGGCAAACAGTGGGCAGAGATGAGGAGGGAGAATATTCAAGGCATGGAGGACAGACAGCCAGAGAAATTGACTGGAGCCAAGAGATGAAGTATCTTTTCATGGAACAGTCAGGAGGCAAGTGTGACTGGATCAAAGAATCCGTGGTGGGGAGCAAGATATAAGAAGACTGTAGTAAGAGGATGCTAGATTAAGAAGAGTTTTGAATGTTAAATAGAGAATTTTGTAATTGTTCCTGGAGGCAATACGAAGCCACTGGAGTCTATTGAGAGGGGGAGGGGTGACTTGGTCAGACTTGCACTTTAGGGAAATTAATTTGGTGATTGGAGGAGGCCTTAGAGTGGGGAGATACTTGAGGCAGGCAGAACCATCATCAGGCTATCACAATAGTCAAGCCCTGAAGTGATGAGGCCCTGTACAGGAAGGGTAGTGACAGTATCAAAGGAGAGAAGAGGGCATATCCAAAAGATGCTCCAAAGATAAAATTGGCAGGTCTTGGCAACATATTGGATAAAGGGTGAAAAATAGTGAGGAGTCAAGGATGCCACATAGGTTGTGAGCCTGGAAGACTGGGAGCTAATATTGCCCTCGACAGTAACAGGGAAGGTGCAGGGTGAGGGTGGGGGAAGAATGAAATGAAATGAAGTGACTCTGCCAGTGTTACATGGTTAGTAGGGATCAGACTTGAACCCAGGTCTCCCCAAGGCTAGCTCTCTGTCTACTCTGTTATGCCACCTTTGTTATATAGAAAATATCTATAAAATAAATATAAGCCTTTTTGTAGGATGGGATGGAGGGAGGCATTAACAGCTGGGATAGAAGTTTCCATTGATGATGGTTGACTCCAAATCTGATTGGTTTGTCTCTTGTCTGAAAGTAAAGCTTTGAGGCGTCTTCTATTTCTCTCTCTCTCTCTCTCTCTCTCTCTCTCTCTCTCTCTCTTTTTGCTTTTTGGAGGGCAATTGGGTTAAGTAACTTGCCCAAGGTCACATGGCTAGGTTTTTATTTGTGTGCCTTAAGTGTCTGAGGCCGGAACCGAACTCAGGTCCTTCTGACTCCAGGGCCGACGCTCTACTCACTGCGCCACCTAGCCACCCCTATTTTTATCTCTTAAGTACCACATTATATAGAATCTAGTAGAAGATAGTGTCCCTGAAATGTTTGGGGACTTGCAAACTACCCTCTCTGTACTACACAATCTCTGGAAATACAGACATGATTTTGCTAGCCACAGTGCCATTTATGTGATATTTTCTTCAGCTGAGGAAGTTTCATTAATTTTTCCTGACTCATTTGAGAAGCCATAAAAAGGCATCTGGTATTTTCTAATTGAACATGGCACTTAATTGGTCATTCTTTAGCCACCACATTTCCCTATGTAGAAATTCTCAATTCCATGCCCTTTCTGCCTCTAAGCAAAACATCCATCAGGAAAGCAACACTTAGGGTTGTTTTCCAAGACACCTGGCATAAGTCATTAACAAACAGTAGGGATGCTGTCAGCATCTGTAGGATAGAAGAATGAGTGACAAAGCTGGAGCCAAATCTGAGGGGGAGAATACTTTGGAATCCCCCACTCCAAATGAGCTGTGGTGCAATGCATTCACATTTATTTCCACTTCACTTTAGCAACTGTGAGAAAGAAAGATTTTAAATGCTTTTCTCTTCCTTTTGTTTATTCCCTTTTCAAACAATGACACCAAACTGCACTGCAGGACATCTACATGGTTTGTAGCTTGCTCAAGGTAGCCTTGCATAAATCCAGGAGCCAAGAAGTTGTGTTTCTAGAAATTTCTAGGATTTGTTTTGAGGTTTTATTTAACTGGAAAGAGACTTCAAAATCTAAACAATGGGAATCAGCAGCATCTCTCTGTCTCTGTCTCTCTCTCTGTCTCTGTCTCTCTCTGTCTCTGTCTCTCTCTGTCTCTGTCTCTCTCTCTGTCTCTCCTCTTTCTGTCTCTCTGTCTCTGTCTCTCTGTCTCTGTCTTTCTCTCTCATTCCTATCTTTCTCTCTCTCCCTCCCTCCCTCTCTGTCTCTCTTTTGCACTCTTTCTCTCTCTGTCTTTCTTTGCTCTTTCTCTCTCTCTCTTTGTCTCTCTCTGTCTCTGTCTCTCTCTTCTGTCACTCCCTCTCTGTTGCTTTGTCTTCTGTCTCTGTCTCTCTTTAAAATTATACCTATAAAAAATGCTAGAAGGAAACAGGGGCCACTAGTCAAGATCTACTTAGGAAAGAATTGAATGGTCTCAAGAAAGGATGTTAGGAACCATTTTAAAAAAATCATCAGTGGATAAGGGATGGAAAATTGAGTTTAGCCATAATATTCCAAATGTGTTTTGGAGGGCAAGGGTCAACACCAAAGGTGTCAAACATGTGGCCCACTGAACCAGTTTGACCTAGATTAAAATGTAATTTGGAAACATTTAACAAAATAAATGAAAATACAACAAAACATAGATAATATTGCATTAAAAACTAATTCAATATTTAGCTTTTATTGTTGTTTAGTCATTTCAGTCATATCTGATTCTTTGTGATACCATTTAAGGTTTTCTTGGCAAAGAAACTAGAGTGGTTTGCCATTTCCTTCTTCAACTCATTTTATAGATGAGGAAATGGAGCCAAACAGGGTTAGATGACTTGTCCAGGGTCACACAGCTAGTGAGTATCTGAGGCTGGATTTGAACTCAGGTTTTCTTGACTCTAGTCCTGGCATTCTATCCATTGCACAACCTAGCTGTGCTCAATATGTAGCTACAGGCCTACAGGGATCCTTATGTATGGATTAATGGACCCTGATTCTATTTGAGTTTCACAACACTGGCAAATGATAAGGCAACCTCAGACAATAATGATGGGTGCATAAAAACCAATTTCACATATAAACCAAACAATGACATAGATAAAAACTGAAAATAATGTGTTTCTTGGCACAGCTGCCTGACTTAAAGTAGATGTGCCTAGATTTCTTCCCTGGCCTCATTATTTATTGCTGACTTGGGGGTCAGGAAGTTAAACCATTAATACACCTTGCCCTTGATTCTATATAAAACAAACCAAACCACATTTTGCACATATAAGTTAAAATAAAAAGTGCTTATGCCAGTTTGGAGGAGGATTACTTGTATAATTTTTTTCTTCTTTGCTTTTCTTCTCACACTTTCAATTACTTCTCTTACTTTTTCTTTCCCTTACTTTCTTCTTCTCTACCTATCCATATCTTACCCATTTTTTAAGAACAACTTCATGTCAGATCTCTAAGAAATCTTCCCCTTTCAGCCATAGGTTTTCATGATTCTGTTCTTCTCTGCATTCTTTTATAGCCACAATCTAACACATAGACACATAAAATATGTTGTTGTTGTTCCATCATTTTTAAGTTGTGTCTAATACTTCGTGACCCCTTTTGGGTTATTCTTGGCAAAGATGGTTTGCCATATCCTTCTACAGCTCATTTTACAGATGAGAAACTGAGGCAAAAGGTGTTAAGTGACTTGCCCAGGGTCACATAGCTATTGTCTGAGGCCACATTTGAACTCAGGTCTTCCTGACTCCCAGCCTGGCATTCTATCCACTGTGCCATCTAGCTGTTCTAGACACATAACATATAGACACAATCTAACACTTGATCATCATCTGATGTATTTTCTCCAGTGATTTCTTATGTGATCATCTTCTTTTGGCAAAAAAAAGTGTAAACTACTTGGTACTGAGGGTTCTGTCTTTTACTTCTATGATCCTCAGTAAATGCTTAAGTCATTTCTGGAGTACAAATTACTTCTTTCTTTGATGACTTTTTCAAAGGCCACGCCCACAGAGTGAAAGCTCTAGCAATCCTCCAGGCCATACTGTCTGCCTTAACTAAATAGAGAATGGCTCATCACCATAAGATTATTTATGAGGTGATATTCTTTTGGATACAGAAACTCATGGAGCTCATTCACTAAGAAATACCCAGAGTGACAAAATTTTTTTGAATTATTAAAATTGTTAAGGAAAATAAGTTTTGGAGTCAAGAGGTCTTGATACTATTTTCACATTATACTAGAAGGAGTTGACAAGAACATGCAATAGATAAAAATAATCATCTGTAATGGAAATGCAGATTTAAAGATCTTCCCTGCCCCTAGGCCCTTTGATTGGTTTAAGAGACTCTGAAAACCTTCCTTGATTTGAAAATATACTCTGCCTCCTAATAGGCTGAATGTGGTCACATGGAGCCTGTGGTAGGAGGCTTGGTTTTCAGGAATGACCACACCTTGATGCTGTGTGATTGGGCAGTGGGTCAAGAGGGTGGTTACTGTGTCAAGAGGGTGGTTACATTCTCTGAGCCAGGAGAAGACTACATAATCCCTGATTTGAGGCTTTGCTTTGGAGCTCACTTTGAGAAGTGTTGTGTGATTTGACCAGATGAGACTCTGGGAAGCCGTTGTTGAGAGCCCCCCGGCTTTGAAAACCTAGATGTTGATGCTTCCCTCTCTGGTAACTGTGATTTGGTATTGATATAATGGTTGGACAGTTTGGAAGCCTGTCTGTTTGATCTGTAAGTTCTGTAACTCTGAAGTTCAGGGTGCTGACCTTTTCCCCCTGAACTAGGTAATATATGTTTGTTTGATTAAAGTAAGCTTGTTAATCCATTTTGAATTGCTTTCCTTTTGAAAAGCAGATCTAAGAACTTGTGTTGGCAGTCACCCTGGGGATATTGGGGTGCTTGCTGCTACATCATCACACTGATAATTTACTTTTCTATAATGTCTTACCAGCTAGTTAGATGGTACAGTGGAAGGAGCACTGGTCTTAGATTCAGGAAAAGCAGAGTTCAAATCTGGCCTCAAACACTTACTAGCTATGTGACCCTGGGCAAGTCACTAAATCTCTATTTGCCTCAGTTCCTCATCTGCAAAATGGGGATAAACTGGAGAAGGAAATGACAAACCATTTCAATATCTTTGCCAAGAAAACTCCATGCATTTTGTCCATAGGGTCACTAACATTAGACAGGATTGGCCAACAAATGTTTTATAAGTCTTTTGCAAGATAATTTAAACTGAGGTGATAAAAATGGATCTGGAGCTTATGTAGCTAAACTGGAAAGAAGTCATCTAAAGGAAACATACAGCCATCAATCTTTTTGCTGTTGTTTTGTGAGCTGCTTTTGTGAAATCTTTTCATAATCAATGTTTCACAAATCATGAGTGTTTATGATTGTTTAGGGACATGAGCTTCAATTGCTTACTTTCAAAAGTTATTATGTCTATGAAGAAGACATAGGGAGCATGAACTTCATTCACTGCAGTCAGGTACCCTAAGGGATTATGTACAACCTTCCCAAAGGATTATTGGTCCCTGAGAGGGAACATGAATAGGAAGTATTGTCAAACAAGTCTTGTCTCATAGGTAAGGTATCAACACCAGTGATAATTAGCTTGAGTTATGGTATTAAATCTGGAAGGGAGTAGTGCTAGAAGTACCATGTCATCACATCAAATGATTGGAACTCCCAGGGGTGAGGAACCTGTGGCCTCGAGGCCACATGTGGCTCTCTAGGTCCTCAAGTGTAGCCCTATGACCGAATCCAAACTTCACAGAACAAACATTTGGATTCAGTCAAAGGGCCACACTTGAGCACCTAGAGGACCACATGTGGCCTCGAGGCCACAGGTTCCTCACCCCTGTTAGACTCTTCCCAGCATTCACATATGTAACATACATTGACTTTGGTACTTTGATGTATCTATGATCTCACTGTTATGTTCATTCTCTCAGCTGGCACAGATAGCAGATTCAAGATTTCCTTTGGCAGAGTGGGCAGATGAGAACAATTTGTTCCAACGGCCATGAAGGCAGCTTAAGCAGGCCCTGTGAAGTACTTTGAGCTTGTTCAGGAATTAAAAACACCCAGACCATCCACTGCGTCCCGGGGTATTAATTTTTGTCTTGTCCCTGGAAAAGACTGGAAAAGAGTGAGACTGAGACTTTACATGACTTTGCCTCACTTAAATCCAATTCATGTGTGGGTGAGGATATCACTCTGTGATGTTATTGGTCTGCTTCAAAAACAAAGGATGAATGACAATGATTTTTGTCCATGTTTTCCCCTAAATTTCCCTAGAACAGCCGCCCAACACATTCAATGTTTTCTTGGTGTTTTAATATTGTGGGGACACTACTCAGGCTGTCCATTTGCAGTCTCTAATTCATCATGCTACCTGCCTGTCTCACCTCTTTGCTCACACTTGTTCCCAATAATGTATTTCACCATTGACCATTCAAATCCATTCACCAGTACAGACTTAGAGCTAGGAGGGACATTAGAAGTCATCTAGTCCAACTCAATTTTTATAGATGAGGAAATTGATGCATTAGGATATTCAAGAACTTGCTGAAGATCAGGCACTAAATTATTTGGACCCAGGTCCTCTGTTAGTGCTCTTTCCACTGCACTACCTTAACTCCTTAATTATGTACAAAAGGGGATGGGTAACCTGCTGCAATAACCTTCTTATGTCAGCTGTGCATCTTTCTATTGTCATTTGCATTACTTGTAAACTTTATTCTTTTGAGATTAAGGTTTTCCATAATTCATGGCCACATATCATCACTGGGGGATGATTGGTGTTAAAGAGATGAGATTTTATGGCAATGAACTGTTTAGAATTCAAAAGCACTACAATTTCCCCAGTTTGATTCAGCTCAAACTCTTATTATTCAAATTTGGTCCCAGTTTAGTATTCATATTCAGCATGTGTTCAAGATTATATGTGTGGGTACCACACACATACACATACACCCAGAGAGTACAACCTACCTGAACTCTTATATCAGCCTTAGAGAATCCAGGGTCACCTTGGCCTCATGCAAAGGTGCCAGAGGAGCACTTTGGTTTCCTGTTGAGGAACTAATTGAACAGATTGCCCATGCAGATTGCATGCCATAGTCTAGGCAACATTTCCTACTTCAGAATTTCAGTGGGGCTATGATCTCATCACAGTAAGGATTATCTTCATTAATGGAGATTGTGACTCATCCATGGCTTTTCATCCTGTGTGATTCTTGTCATGTTTTCCCATAGATTCCTCCCAAAGGATCTATTCCTTCCTGTAGGTCTTTATACATTACATGGTCAGCAGTGATGCAGCACTCAAATTGTCCATCTGTAATATTTCATTCTGACCACATGATTCTCTCTCCCCTTTTTTTCCCAACCAAATGTTTCCAACCAGTTATTTCCTAAGAGGCATTGCTCTTGCCAGTTCTTGAACCTAGGACATCATTGGCCATATAACTAACTTGCACCCACCAAACACTAAAAAATCACCTACAACTTAAGATTCCTCAGAGATTGTATTTTTTCCCCAGATATATCATATAACATCAATAAGGGAGAATGTTGGTAGTGAAAAGATATATTTCTGCATGAAGAAGCACCTGGAGATTGTTGTTTTTTTGTTTTTTTTTTTTAAATTGTAACTTCCCAGATATAATCTAGCTTGCTCACTTCTTCCAGTTCAGGTTTGGGCTCATTTTATTGTCCATTTGAAAATGCTATATCTGATTCATGTGTTAATGTGTTCATTTGATGTACTGGTCTTCCAATATGTTATATGCTGGACAATAAACATTAGACTTCAATTTAGTTTTACTTGTATTCATTGTTAACTTCGTCTTTTTTGAATAATCATGAATCTCATTGAGGAAGGAATAAAGAGAAGGGAATAAACATTTACTTAGTACGTATGTGCCAGATACTGTGCTAAGTGTTTAAAAATGTTGCCTTGTTCGATCCTCACAACAACCTTGTAAGGTAAATACTATTGCTACCCTCATTTTACAGTTGAGGAAACTGAGGCAAACAGAGGTTAAATGACTTGCTGAGGATCACACAGCTGGAATTGTCTGAGATCAGATTCAAACTTAGGTCTTCTTGACTCCAAGCCAAGTAAAATAAATAATAATAACCCATCTATATATCACTTTAAGGTTTTCAAAATGTTTTACACATATTACCTCATTTGATCTCCTACAACCCCATTAGGCAAGTACTGCAGATATTAACTTCATTTTACAGGTGTGGAAATTGTACCTGGGAGAGATTAAATGACTTGCCTAGAGTTACAGAGCTAGTAAATAACAGAAGTGCAATTCAAATCCATTTCTTCCCGGCTGACTCCAGCTCTCTATCCATTATACCACACTGCCTCTTTGATTACACTGATGCAATCAACACACTATTATCTGTAAAAAGAAGTAGCTGAATGAATTTATTATTTACAGGTATCCCTTCCTTCATTTGGACCTTATGCAAGAAAGCCTTCAAAACACTCTTGGAGAACCTACTTACCTGTTTCTTCCTTGATGATAATAATTGAAAGGTTGTTGAATAGTTAACCCTGTGGTTGCATTTGAAAGTACCTTGTGTGATCTCTACATATTATGAGACACAAACTCCCTAAGGGTAATTTTTAAAAGCTGTGTTTGGTCTCTAGCATAAAACACCTTTTATTTTTCCTTTTGCAATCAATGAACATCAGGACTTGTATTTCCTGTATGGGTATCAATTTAATTATATAGTTTGCTGTAGAACATAATTTGTGAAAGCCTTGCTGCTTCCCTTCCCAAGTCTTCATCAAGGATGCCCTGATGAATATTGTAGATTATTTCAAAAATATTTTGTAGAAATGGAGAAGTAGAACTATAGGTCATTACATATTGGCATTTCTACAGTTATTATTTTTATAATAAGGCATATGTATTTTCTTTTCTAAATTTTATTTATTTTATTTTTAATTTATAAAATAAGACAAACATATCCATAACATGGTAGAATTGCACATGAAACTGCAAATCTATTGCATACACCTTGCTATTCCTTTTAAATATATAAGAAATTTGTCATGTAAATTTCTGTTTTATTTTTTTCTTCTTTCCTACACCCTAGATATGACTACCATTACATTACATAACAATATTATATGTATATATATATTCTATATATGGAAAATCATTTTATAATACTTCCATTCATCAATTTTTTCTCTGGATGTGGATAGTGTTTTTATATATTCTTTGTAGTTAATTTGGGCATTTATAATATAATACATTTTATATATAATAAATATAATAAAATTTTGACAAATGACTTAGTCATCCAAAGTTGTTCTTAAAACAATATTGCTATTACTGTATACAGTGTTCATTTAACTTTTCATTATTTCATGAATTACTTCCATTTGAAATGTCTTAGGAAGCTTCTGAAGATCATCTGGCAGGATAAGATATCAGACTCTGAGATCCTTTCTTGAGCTGAACTGCCAAGCATTCAAATTACTGAAGAGAGTATAACTCTGATGGGCTGGCCACAGTGTTAGAATGCCAAACATATGCTTGCCTAAAAGACTATTTTATGGAGAACTTACACATGGTAAATGCTCACATGTTGATCAGAAGAAGCAATACAAAGACACTCGCAAAGTTTCTCTTAAGAATTTTGGAATCGATTGTGTGATATGGGAAACACTGGTATAGAACTGCTAAACATGGCATGCCCTCATCAGGGAAGGTTCTGTGCTCTATGAGCAAAGCAGAATTGAAGTAGTTCAAAAGAAACATGAGGTGTGTAAATTTAGATAATCCACCCCAAATATTCATATGGACTATTTGTGCCTGACATGTGGTAGAACATTCCAAGATCATTATTGATCTGATAAGTCACAGTCAGACACACTGCAACTTGACTCTAGCATAGTGATGTCATTTTGGTCCTTTTTGAGGATGAAGGACAACAACCAAGCAACCAACCAAAATCAACAAACTCATCATTTCTTATAACACAGTAGTAATCCATAATGATCATATACCACAACTTCTTAGTAATTGGAAAGAACAGAAATTTTGGGGATGCCCATCAATTGGGAAATGGTTGAACAAGGTGCATTTTCTAAGCATTTGTTATACTCCTCTTTTTCAGATTTCTTGGCAATAGATCCCTTAATAACTTCAAAATTATGTCACCTCTGTCATGGACTTCTTCTGTATATAATTGTTCTGGTCCAACTGCTTTTCCTATTTTTTTGTTTTTTTTTAGTGCCATTTCTATTTTCTCAAGCACTACATTAGGGACTCTGATGTTAGAGTCCAAATACAGTGGCTAAACTTGGACTGATGCAGACAGCAATTTATCTAAATCATTATAGATCTTTTCCATTTTTCATCTATTCCTTGTCCTTCCAGTTTCATCTATAAATGTTCTCAGGATGATCTGATTTGTTTTGGACCCTCACTGTGCTTGATGTAAACTAGTTTTTTGTTGCTTTTTCCTACTTAGTGAGGCAATATTGCCCTCAATCACCCACCATAATTTTCAGAAAGATTTAATGAATGTTTGTTCTAAACATATATTACCTTTGGCTGTCTTGAATCTCTGTCAAGGAAATCAAGTATTTGCTAGATAAGGCTGTTCCTAGGCTCTATTTGTCTCTTCATTGTAGTGATCAATTTATATGGGTTAATCTTAATGAAAAAAATGACTAATCCATTTTTATATCCATTATCATTTTTTATTGGGAGGCATTAAAAATTGTTTAAATAGGTCAGTTTTGAGTTGACTCAATTGAGTTCCAATTCCTTGCATTTTTATTCTTTCTTCTAATTTGGTATTGATTTTTATTTTTACTCCAAGAAGTTGATAGTCTGATGTACATGGATCACTGATTCAGAAATGGCATCTATGTTAGTTCCAATCTTTTTCTGTGCATTAAAACACAGTTTCATTATTTGTGATGTGATTTGGTGCTCATCACGTCCAGCCCCTTCTAATTTCTTCTTTTGAATAAAGTACTCATGATATATAGATGTAAGGATTTTTTTTTAAACTATGGTCCTTTAACTTCTTTCTTTTATTATTCTTGAATATGGTTTCCAACATATGTGTTCCTCAAAGCACACCTTGTGCATTGCAATCATTAAGTACTAACATGTATGTTGATCTAGTTTGTAGGGAGTTAATTTTTTTCATCAAATTTCTCTGTCCTCTTATCCATTGAAACAGATATTACACAATAAGCTGCAAATGCATCTTCAAGGTTGTTCATTGCAAATGCTTGTCATAAATACAGCAATATAGGATGACCAAATATGCCACAAAATGATGGCTTTTTTTGCTGTCTTTAACACATAATAAAACCAACTCTGCCAAGTCTGTTTTCCTCTCCAAAGAGAATCTATGGGCCATCCTTTCAGTTAGTTCCAACTTGCTTTTTTTTGTTTGTTTCACTTATAGTGAGAATGTTAGGGGTACTTTGATTCAGGTTCTGAAACATTATGTCCTCTCAGTGGTCACTGGATAAAAACCACATAGAGTAAAAAAATTGATGTCTATAGATTTTTATAATTTCTTTTATTCCTATTATGATATAGACTGAAAATTCCTTATGAATGGATTGAACTGACTTTAAATCTGACAAAATAAAAATATACAAAACAGCATCCTAAGAAGTTAAACTGATATATCCCTTTGTTAAAAATAGATCCTTTGATAAATGAGTGGAGCCAGGTTCTGACTGGTGCTCATATTCTCTCCACTAATGCACACATCAATCCCATGGAGTCTTTTCATTCTATATGATAGGTGTCTACAAATCCTGCCTAGAGCATCCCCTCAGTGTGCTGAAAGCTTTCCTATAGTTCTTCTTAATAATATTTCAGGAGTAGTATACAGCACCCAAGTCATCCATTTATCATCTCTTAATCTTGTTATATAACAGGCTCACCTCCTTCTTTGGTCATATATGCCCTTGACATTGTCTTTTTATACCATTGGTAATATATTGCATTCAATCTAACCTCTATAATATTGCTCTTGGCAAAACCTATTGAGAAGATTAAGATTGGTCCTGTATCATTTATTTATTGATCCTCTTTCTTTCATTGCTTTTGTCCTGTTAACTGCTTAAGTCATAGCAATTGTATCTTTGAACTTAGTTCAGAATCTGCTGGTCTGTTATGAGTTAAGTCCAGAAGTCCTGCTCTCCTGCTAATCACTGATCTATTCTTGCTCCCAAAGAATTTAATTGATCTTGGAGTATGAATGTGAACATGAGAGAGTTGGACTTGATATCTTTACACTACCAAGTTGTCCTTTTGGTTTGTTGTCCAAAAATTTGGGCCACTATCTTGCACTTGCATCCAAATAATTAGAACTTCTTAGCCTCACGAGAGAAGAAGGGGGGTTGTTGCTAGCTTCCATTCCCAAACTTCTACCAATTGGGTTGTTCCATGAACCTCAGTTCTGTAATCAATCATGTTGCCTACAATCCCATGATGTTATCTACCCTGTTCTATTCTTTATTCTGTACTCCCCAAAAACTATATAAGAAAAACTGTCCTTTTGCTAAGGGTCTTTGGCATTAATGGAGAAAAGCCCTTGACCCATTTTATTGACAGTCATCATGCCCCTGTGTAGCAGCAAGCACCCCAGCATCCCCAGAGTGGCTGCCAACACAGGTTCTTAGATCTGCTTTTCAAAAGGAAAGCAACTCAAAATCAGTTAACAAGCTCACTTTAATCAAACAAACATATATTACCTAGGTCAGGGGGAAAGGTCAGCACCCCGAACTTCAGAGTATACAGACAGATCAAACAGACAGGCTTCCAAACTGTCCAACCATTATCAATACCAAAATCACAGTTACCAGAGAGGGAAGCATCAACATTTGGGTTTTCAAAGCCGGGGGCTCTCAACAGCTGCCCAGAGTCTCATCTGGTCAAATCACACAACACTTCTCAAAGTGAGCACCCAAGCAAAGCCTCACGTTAGGAATTATATAGCCTTCTCCTGGGTCAGAGAATGTAACCACCCTCTTGACCCACTACCCAATCACACAACATCAAGGTGTGGTTATTCCTGATAACCAAGCCTCCTACCACAGGCTCCATGTGACCACATTCAGCCTATTAGGGGGCATAGTATATTTTCAAATTAAAGAAGGTTTTCAGAGTCACTTAAGCCAATCAAAGGGCCTAGGGGCAGGGAAGATCTTCAAATCTGCATTTCCAATACACCCTACTAATAAATATTATCTTTTTTGAAGTTTTGCCTCAGTTTACCCTTTTGTTAAATTTAAATTGTGGCACTACAAAAATTAGTTATTTAAGTGGAAAGAGTTGACTCAGAGAGCAGTAGTTTTCCCTCTCACGGAAAGTCTCCAAGGCAAGACTGAATGATGACTTATCAAATATGTTGTAGAGGGATTTCTTATTCAAGTATAGGATGGAGTAGATGGCCTCAGAGACCCCTTTCAATTCAGAGATCCTCTGAGATTATGGCATTATAAGACTCACAGTTATATAGCATCACAGAGAGAATACTGCTATTAAAAATTGAGATTTTGGGGGCGGCTAGGTGGAGCAGTGAAGTAGAGCGTCGGCCCTGGAGTCAGAAGGACCTGAGTTCGGATCCGGCCTCAGACACTTAACACACACAAACAAAAACCTACCCGTGTGACCTTGGGCAAGTTACTTAACCCCAATTGCCCTCCAAAAAGCAAAAAAAAAAAATTGAGATTTGATATCAGAGCAGCCTGGAACCATTAGTAGTGTCCTGAAATGTCCAAAAGGCAACCCAGCCCAATTTCTTTCCATTGTATGACCAACTTATTGACTAGCTGCATTGCCTATACTTGTATATAAATAGATGTTTATATGTGCAAAAATATGTGCTTCTCTCTACAAGTATATATGTGTGTATATGTTGTAAACTAACTTTAAATTAGGGAAATATCTATTTCAAGAAGTCATCATACACATGCTGTATATATGGTTACATATTCACACGTACACTGATAAACTAACAACCAGTTGTGTAAAAAATTCCATGTTATAATCTGAGCAGTATATGTTTATTTATTTAATTTTTCTAGGGTGGGTTACAGTATCATAGGATTACAATATCAAAGATTTAGAACTAGGAGGAACCTCAAAGGCTTACAACGCCAATCCCCCTAATTTTACAGAAAGGCAAAATTATATAGTAGATAGAGCTCTAGACCTGGAGTCAGAAAGATCTGAGTTTGAATCCTGTCTCAGACACTTGTTAGTTCTATGACCCTGGAAAAAGTCATCTACTCTTAGAGTTAGTCTTCTTATTTGTAAAATGGGGACAATAATTGTTGTGAAGATCAAATAACATAATATATGTTAAGATACTTTGCAAAACTTAAGGACTGCCTTCTCTTGTATGGGATGGGGAGAGAGACAAGGAGATAGGAGACAGTTCAAAACTTAAAATATAACAAAAATAAATAAATAAAACCAAAAGCACTATATCAAGGCTAGTCATCATCATCACAGATGGGGAGGGCCAGGGAAGTTAAGTAATTTGTCTAATGTCACATAGCTAGAAAGTGGTGGAGGGATTTGAATACATTCTCTGACTCCAAAGCTAAACCCACGATTAGTGCTAGGCAGCTTTCTCTCAAATGTCAGTAAATTTCTTTGAGAGAATTTTGTTGTGGCTCAAGGTTTAATACAATAGGTACAAATTAATTTGTAATACAATAATTTGGAAAGCCTCCTAATAGGGAATCCTTCCCTTTGAACTTTGCAGTATTCAAACTCTTTCAAGACATAGGCACACACTTTAGGTGAGTATATGTTATCCTGTTTCATACATTGCTTAATGTTGGTATTCAGAAGATCATTGAACCCACTTGTATCTTTGTAGTCACATCTGTTAAAGAAACTTAAGAGAATTTTGTGCTATCAAAGAAAAAAAAAACATCAGTAAACAACAGACACTATGGGATCTTATATTCTCTACATTAATCAGTCAGTTGTGTGGATATAAGAATACGATCTGCTCTAAAAAGTTATTAGCAAAAGCCTGCCTGTTTCCTGCTCACATTTTTATTGAAGCTTCCTTTCATATATGTATAATCATATAGATTTTATAAAAATGATAAAATAGGTATATATATATGGTAGTTGCCAGTACCTTCTTGGTCTTTTTTTTTTTTTTGTAAATTGCCAATTGTGACCTCTATTCTTTCAGAATTTTCCATTATTTGAGAGGTTTTGAAAATTGGTCCCTGAATACCTTTAAAATCTTGTTACCTCTAACACCTATTTCTTATACATTTACTTAGTCAAGTACAGTTGTGTGCCTCTATTTTATCTTCTGAAGTATTATTGCTTCCTCCTAAAATAAAATATTGTATACTGAAGTGATGGAAGCTAAGTGTGTTGGTTCTACTATAGGTGCTGATGAGAATAGACCACTATAAAATGCAAGAATATCTGTTAAATTATATGTCTATTTTTGTTCTTCTATTTTCATCTCCAAGTATTCTCCAAATATGATGGATTTGCTGGATCAATGACAAACACCTCTATAGACCCATATTTGTCCCAATTTTTGTTCCTTTATGGAGTTTTCCTGCTCCTGTTCTTCCATCATGCTCTCCCATTCTCATATACTCTAATGAATCTCTGATATTGTCAATTCAAGAGTTCTCTTTTACACTACTAATAAATGCCCATCCATGCCTACACATCTTCTAAGACTTGACGTTTTCATGTTCTCCCTAATGTTCACCACTAGGGGTCCACCTGATGTGATGGAGATTTTACTCATTTTCTCCCAATGGTACAAAGGTACTAGTGGAGCACTCTGGCCATCCATCTGTAATTCATTGCTCTTTCCATGTAATCAGCCTATCTTCTCCTCCTATCATAGAATTCTTTGATGACATCCTTTACCCTCGCCCTTTTGGATTCTTCACTGGTAATATCTTGAAACCTACTGACGTGCCCCACTCACTTTATTTTTCTGTATTTGATACTCATCTTTAATTGTTTGCAGGAGATGCTGTTTCACATATTTCTGTCATGTAGAAACACTGTTAACACATTAACATTGAAAAGATAGACTTTTTTTCATAAGAAGCTTTATCTAATAGTTCTGCTCTTTCCACAAAGTCATCAAGCCTCCTTTCTTTCTTTCTCTTGCTGAAAGGAAGCAAGTAGGTGGCACAGTGGATTTATCAGTGAACCTGGAATCAGGGAGACTTTTGTTCAAACCTGGTCTCACATATTTATTTGTTGTGTGTGGGTAAACTACTTAACCTTTCTGCCTCAGTTTCCTCAACTATAAAGTGGGAGTTGTAAAGCACCTACCTCACATAGCTGTTATGAGGATAAAATAATATTTGTCAAGTACCTAAAACAGGGCTTGGTACATAGTAGGCACTTAAAATGCATTTTTACCTTTCCTTTCTCCCTTTCCCTCTGCATCAGTTGCACTCTAGGTCCAGATTACAGCCCATCTGAACTATCTGTCAGGACAAACCCTTTAAAGGGTCCATTCAAATGCATAAAGAAATCTAAGCAATAGGCATTCTTCACCTCCTTGGTCTTTCCTGTACAGATAGGCAAACTCCTTTGAGTGATTATGTATCTTTTCCAGGAGGCTTTGCCATGTTCTGGGGCTTGATACAATCAACACACAATGTCATCCACAAATAGAAGTTGTCTGGAGAATATCACCATCCACAGGGAATTTATCTTTGACCTGGAATTTACTATAGACTCCAATTAGAGTGGCATATGGTTTCCATGAGGGTTATTTCCTATTTTATTTCTCTCCTCATGTTTGTCATCAGTTTATTGAACAGAGTTATTTCTGTTGTTGCAACCCTCCTCCTTGATAATGGTCTACAATACTATGTCATTGCTTAGAAAGGAGATCAGGTGCCTGCTTGCTGAAGTGGCTTCTTAAATAGATATTTTTCTCAATTTCCAAGTCCTTTCTTTAAGTTTTGAAATTAGGGTAATTTTAGGTTATTCAGTAATTTTGAAAACATTAATGTTAAATTTCAACATATTACTTATGGTATTTAAGCTTATGAGTTTTCATAAAAAGATACAAGGCTTCTTCTAGTATAGTATTATTTGTCATTTATATCCTAAATTATTGCAGAAAAAGACAAGAGTGAATTTTTAATATCTTAAATCACATAGAAATCTTTTCTGTGTACAGTATTAATTAGGCTATTCAATGTTGAGGAGCAAATAGGACTAATTCTTAAATGATATGAATAGTTATATTAAATAGGAAGAATGACAATTAAAAACAATTTTCAGGGGTTTATCTATGATGTCAGAAGAGAAATTTCTTTTCTTTACTAAAAATGGTTTCTATCTTCCAATGAATTAATTTATTAGCTAACTGTAGAAATTTAGGGAGGAAGTTATTATTATATTGGTTTTATATTGAAATAAAATTTTATTTCAGAGCAGAAAATGAAAACCAACAAAAAAGACAGATTAAAGGAAGATCCTGTCTACATTAATACTTCTTCTGGGAGCATTTTGTAGAAAGGAGTTCTGAATTTTGTATCATAGGCAAAAATGTATTTGCCAAAATATTTCTTCATACTTCCATCTTTGGAAAATCCTTCACCAAGTACATATAAATATTTTATTTCTTGTAAACTGCCATTAATTTCTCATAGTGCACATGCTCACAGGCACATTTATCAAATTGCAGTGAAATTCACTTAGAAAATGACCATTATTTTCAAAGTGAAATCCAGCTCCAGAGTATGAGAGACATATAAACCCATCTCATATAGATTCATAGATGTTTTTCCGAAGTGTTGCCAGAAATGTAGCTTTATTGGGATTTAGAACCGTAAGGAAACTTAGAAATGATTTGATTGAACACCATCATTTTACAGATAAGGAAACCTAGGGCCAAGGGAAGTGAAGTGATTTGGCCAAGTGAGCCAAGTCAGTGAGCTAGAAGCAGAGCAGGAATTCAAAGCAAGATTCTATGACTGTAAAATATATCACTTCAGAGCCATTTCAAATAATCAGCAAGTAATCATAGCTCTTCCTCTCCAGGACTAATGGAACTTTCGCTCCAACTCAGCTCTACTACAGGGATATGTGAAGGAAATCTACGACAGTCACAGGGCTGATTGTGGAACAGTAGATTTTTGTTTACTTTCCTTTAGCCATTAGACATCATGTTGATTTTCCATTACTACTCACCCATTCCACACCAGGGGTGGAGATCCTGCAGCCTCCAGGCCACATGTGGCCTTCTAGGTCCTCAAGCACAGCCCTTTGACTGAATCCAAACTTCACAGAACAAATCCCTTCAACAAAAGAATTTGTCCATTTGTCCTATACCCTTCCTATATGCATTCTACTCTTTCCTCAGGTGTTCATTGAACTTATGCTTCCTCTTAGCTACTTAGGACTTTCCTCTATGACATCTGACCTCAGCTTTTAGGTGGTGTGGTCGATGGAATGTGGGCTTCTAGTCAGGAAGACCTGAGTTCAAATTTGACCTCAGACACTTACTACGTGGACAAGTTATTTAATTTGTTTGTATCAATTTCCTCAACTGTAAGATGGAGATAATAGCACTTGCTTACAGTATTACTGTAAGGATTGAATGAGATAGTATGTATAAAGCACTTTATATCTAATAGACACTATATAAGTGCTAGGTTTTATTGTTATGTTGACTCGCAATCATTTTTTTTACCTTTACTCCAATCAAAATAATAGTTAATTTTGCAACTTTTGCAAAGTACTTTACATTTATTATGTTATTCACAATAACCCTGCAAGATAGTGCTATAATTATTCACATTTTTAAAATATGGAAACTGACACTGAGAAAAGTTAAGTAATTTATCCAGGGTCACAAAGCTTACAGGTTTCAGAGGCAGGATTTGGGCTTATGTCTCCTTGACTCCAGGGCTATTATCTAACTTTTTACACCATATTCCATTTCCTTGGGTCCTCTCTATAATGCCTTTGTTTCTATTGATGTCATAACCATCCTCCCAATCACCTAGGTTTGAATCTTAAAAGTCATTTTTTACTCTTTTTTTCAACCTCATTCTCCACATGATATCTCTTGCCAAGTGCTATTAAATCTCCCTCTATCATTTGCATCTCTGTCCATTCCTTTCTATTCCTACTGCAACTACACTAATTCAAGCCCTTATTAACCTCAAAAATTCTATTATTCTAATAGCCTTCTAAATGGTCTTTCTGCCTCCACTTTTATCTGCACCAGTCCATTTTTCACAATAGGTTAAAAGTAATCCTCCCAATAAACCATTCTAAGAATAAAATTTCTCTACCCTAAATCCTTCAATGTTGCTGCATTTTTTATCAGATAAAATATATTCTTATGTTGACATTCAAGGTCTTCTCTAATCTCCCTTTCTATAATTGTCTCAAGTGCTCTTTTCTAGTCAAACTGTACTACTTCTTATCCTCTGTTTTAATCCTAATATCTCAAATCTTTATGCTATTTCCTTTTCCAACTAAATTGTATTACTAGTTATTGCCTGTTCCCACCTTGACCTCTCAACACCTCACCCCTAGATTATTTTGGTAGCATTTTAATTGGTCTCCATTCCTTGAAGACTCTGCCTTCTCTAGTCCATGCTCTAACCATGCTCTAATCAGCAATCAAATTGAACTTCTTAAAGTAGAGGAGGAACCATGTCAAACCCACTACATTCAATAAACTCCAGTAGCTCCCAATTACCTTTAAGGCCAAATGTAAAATCTTGTTTGGCATTCAAACCCTTCATTTTCTTGTCCCTCCCAACCTTTCCAGTCTTCTTACACATTAATTACCCACATGCACTCTGCATTCTAGTGATGTTGGCCTTCTATTTCTCACACAAGATACTCTTGTCTCCTGACTATGGGCATTTTCACTGGCTATCACTCCTGTCTATCATTCTCTTCCTTCTCATTGATACCTAGATTTTCTGGCTTCCTTAAAATCCCATCTAAAATCTTACCTTTCAGGGAAGCTATGTGACAGTGGACAGACTAGTGGCTCTAGAGTCAAGAGAACCTGAGTTCAAATCTGGCCTCACATACAAGCTGTGTGACCCTTGGCAAGTCACTTAAACCTAATTGCCTCCAAAAATAAAATCTTGCCTTCTACAAGAAACTTTTGTAACTCCTCTTAATGTTAATGCCTTCGAATTTATTCTGTATAAAACTTGTTTATACATGGTTATTTGTATGTTCTTCCTCCATTATTCTGTGAATTCCTTGAAAGCAGGAACAGTCTTTTGCCTTTCTTTATATCTCCAGCATAGTACAGTATCTGTCATGTAGTACATGCTTAATAAATGCTTATTAATTGAGTCACTGTGCTGTTGCTGATTATGCCTAAAATGGACATTTCTACTGAACTATTAAATCCTTCCAAGGCCAACTAGGGTATTTTCTACCCCCCAAAAGCCTTATTTAATCACCCCAATATCCCTAATGACTCTGTCCTCAAATTTCTCATAACACTTTGGATAACTCAATCATACTTTTCGCTGTCTGTTATCATACTTATTCACATACATGACTCAATGTTCTCTTCCCTAATAGAACATACTTCTTTAGTGAAAAGTCTATATAATCATGTACCATTTCAACTTTGTACTTATAGTGGTACACACAAGGACTTCTACATAATAATCACATTAGAAATACTGAATTAAATTGAATTGCTGGTAGGTAATTTACAATCTAATTTGAAAAACTAATTCTTGCTAAGGCATTTAATTTTTTTCCTCAATCAGCAAAAATCTTTCCTCTCTCCCTCCCATCTCACCTCCCACCCAATCGAGGATGAAAGAAAAACAAAACTCTCAATGTAGGTAACATGTTTATAATCAGGCCTCTGGAATCATGACTGGTCATTATGCTGATCAGAGTTTCTAAATCTTTCAAATTTGCTTATCTTTACAAAATTGTTATTACTGTATAAATTGTTCTCTTGGTGCTGTTCATTTCACTTTAAATCAGTTCATAAAGTCTCCCCAGGTTTCTCTGAAACCATCCCGTTCATAATTTATTATATCATAACAGCACTCCATATATTGTATACCATATAATATATTCCATAAAACAAAACCTGTTCAGCCATTCCTCAACTGATGGGCCACCCCACTTAGATTCTAATTTTTTGCTACCTTAAGGGCTATAAATAATTTCGTATGCCCTTAGTTAGAATTTGTATAGCACTAATCCCTCCCTTAATACAACCGCCCTATAATGGCACAGTATCCTTTTTCCCCTATCCCACTTATCTCCTTATTGAGTGAAATGTTCTGTACCCACCTGAATACATGTTCTTCCTTCCTTTTACCAGGTCAAATGAGAGCAAGGTTCAAGGGTCAGTTGCCCTTACCCTACACAACCTACATATTAGTATAGAATTCTATTTGCATCCCCCCCATTATGTGAGAAAATTTCTCCTGATTTTCCTTCCTCACCCCAATCCCTAGTATACTCCTCTTTCCTTCCCTTTCCATTCTTCTTTTAAGATCATTTAGGCATAGCAGAACCACTCTCAGGCTTTCTTTCTCATTAGACTTCTTCTATGACCTCTTACAATGAAAAGATTCATGGGAGGACAGATTTACCATTCTCTCCTATTAGAATGTAAGTAGTTTATCCTTGTTTAGTCCTTTGTCATTGCTTGTTTGTGTTTACTTTTTTCTCTTTCTTTTAACTCTTTCATTTCAACTTCAAATTTCCTATGTAAATCTAGACTTCTCATCAGGGCTACTTGGAAGTCCTCCACTTCATTAAAAACCCACTTTCTCCATCTATAAGATCATATTTAGTGTTGCTGGGTATGTCATTCCTAGATAAAGCCTACATCTTTTGTTTTAAGGAATAATATATTCCAAATTATCTTACCCTGTATAGTGGTGGCTTCTAAATCACATGGATTCTGTGTCTCCTTGATACTTAAATTCTTTCTTTATGATTTCTTGAAATATTCTTTCATTGTTCTAATATTCCTAGGAGTTTTCAGTTTGGCATTTGTTTATATTTTTCCATTCTACCTTCTGGTTCCCAGAAATCTGGGCAGTTTTCTTTGAAAAATTTATTGAAATATGATGTTAAGGCCTTCTTCTTCTTCTTCTTCTTCTTCTTCTTCTTCTTCTTCTTCTTCTTCTTCTTCTTCTTCTTCTTCTTCTTCTTCTTCTTCTTCTTCTTCTTCTTCTCCTCCTCCTCCTCCTCCTGATGTTAAGGTCTTTCTTTCTTTCTTTTTTCTTTCTCCTCCTCCTCCTCCTCCTCCTTCTTCTTCTTCCTCTTCTTCCTCTTGATGTTAAGGTCTTTCTTTCTTTCTTCTTCTTCTTACTCGTGTTGTTGTTGTTGTTGTTCTTCTTCTTCCTCTTGATGTTAAGGTCTTTCTTTCTCCTTCTTCTTCTCCTCCTCCTCCTTCTTCTTTTCTTCTTCTTCTTCTCTTCTTCTTCTTCTTCTTCTTCTTCATGAAGGTCTTCCTTCCTTCCTTCCTTTTTCTTTCTTTCTCTCTCTCTCTCTTTCTTTCTTGTTCTTCTTCTTCTTGTTTTCCTTGTTCTTCTTGTTCTTGTTCTTCTTGTTCTTCTTCATCATCATCATCATCATCATAGCTTTCATGTAGTTCAATGATTCTTAATTTTTTGTCCTCTATTTTGCATGCCATGGTGTTGTTTGTTTTGTTTTTGCAGTGAGATACTTGTGTATCAATTTTTTAAAAGTGTTTTGACTTTGTTTTAATATTTTTTGTTGTCTCATGGAGTCATTGCCTTCTATTTGGTTCTTACTAATTTGTAAGGAGTTTTGGTTTGGGGGATTTTTTTTTTTTGCTTGGGCAAGGTTTTGTAATTTTGATATTAAGCTGCTAATAATACACTTCTCCTCATGGAATAGCAGTATAAGAACATTTGCATTAGTCCAAGATCTCAAGGAGAGCTCAGGTTGGGTATCTGAAAGCTTTCAGTGCTCTCAATGGTCTGATATAGGACAAAAGTATGATTACTGCCATCTTAATCTGAACTTTGTGAGTTTTTGAACTGGATTTGGATGTGAGCAAAAGTAAACTGCTACTTACTTGCCTTAGCTTTTTTTTAGTCATTTGGCAAGTTGTACTGGTTTATAGTGATAGAGCTGCAAGATTCCCATTGGTCCATGATTCCTGCCCTGGTTGTTCATCAGCAGGCTTCAAACTGGGCAGAAAGCTAGAACTGAGGTCATATCTCGAGCCTGGAGTCCAAGGTACATGACTGCTCTTCTGAACTTCCTTCTTGATAGGTTAACTGCTTAGAGATTGGGCTGCTTTTGACCCCCTCCTTAATTTGCTCCTGGTCTGTGACATGGGACTGAATCTGGTCACCTGTTCCTACATCCTAAATAACTTATTTAGTCTGTGTCTAGGACCTTCTTTTCTTCTGGAGCATAAATACTCCTTGTGCTAGAGTATTCTGGCACTGTACTCCTGACCAGACCCTGTATCCAGGCTCCACAGACCTCTCTGCATGACTCTTTATAACAGCCTTAGCTCGAAACAGGTCTCATCATACTTTATGTTGTATTTTCCTCATATAATGAGTGTGTTAGCACTCTGACCTTTCCATCTCCTGCTGGCATTGCATGTCCCCTGAGAAAATCTGCTAGAGGCCTATACAGGGATTTTCCACCTATCCCAAAGCAACCATTTCCATCTGTACCGGCACAAGGCATCTTCTATCTCCCGGTACCAGCCCAACATTCCAAATGTGATTTCGAGAACCACTAGTACAAAGAACAAACCTCCCTTTGATTTCAAGTGTCCCAGCCCTTTCTTCACTTGTCCTGTGAGGATAGAGGAGTGATACCCTTCACTCAATGATGAACATTCTTATGCTTGGTCATATACTTCACATCCCAGGGGTAGTGAGCTCCTATACATGATCATCCAAATAGCTTTCAACACCTCTTGCTACCTGATTTCCTCTTTCCCATCCTTTTCAACCTTCTCACCACAAAATTCCATCCAAAATTCATCCAGCCTTTCCTCTGTGACTTCTAATATGTCTGCCGTAGGCAACAAGCTTTCCTTCTTCTTAAATCTATTCCTCTCCCATTCCTTCAATCTATCACCTCTTTCCCCTGATGATACAGCCTCTCTGGTCATTCTTTCTAGTAATGGATTCACCTTCGCTCATTATTTTCAGCTCATCGTTCAAGGCAGAGCAGTTGGTTTGCTCTGTTTTGCTCCCCATTGCCACCTCCAGGCTCTTCCTCTTCTTCTTTCACTCAATAACCTCTTCCTTTGAGGTTCGTGCTGTTCATGTCTACTATCTAATCGAAATCCTGCTAGCTTGTGTCTATAGATTTCCAGGCCACCTCTTCTTCCCCAGTGACTTCAATAACCGCCTTATAATTTTTCTCTCCTCCCAACTCTTGCCCTCACACTAGGGAATTCCAGCATTCATAGTGATTCTCCCTCAAATACCCTAAGCACTCATTTCCCCAAATTGCTCTTCTGTCATGAGCTATTTCACCCCACTTCAGCCACACACAAAGATGGCCATACCTTTGATTTTGCCATCACTCACAAATGTAGAACCCCTCTTAATTCTTTTTTTTTTTAAAGCAATTGGGGTTAAGTAACTTGCTCAAGGTTACACGGCTAGTCATTATTTATGTGTGGGTGCTCATTTTCTGAGGCCGGATTTGACCTCGGGTCATCCCAACTCCGAGGCCGGCGCTCTTACTCACTGCGCCACCTAGCCGCCCCTTTAGGGCAATTGGGGTTAAGTAACTTGCCCAAGGTTACACGGCTAGGTTTTTGTTTGTGTGGATTAAGTGTCTGAGGCCAGCTCCGAACTCAGGTCCTTCTGATTCCAGGGCCGGCGCTCTATTCACTGCGTCACCTAGCCGCCCCAACCCCTCTTAATTCTAGTGATTTCCCTCTCAATGATCTCCTATTTATCCTTTTTGTCTTTGTATATTTAGCCTATTTGTCAATAGCTGTTTACTTGTTCTCTCCCCCATTAGATTGTAATCTTCTTGAGGACAAGAACTATCTTTTCTCTCTTTTTGTATCCCCAGAGGTTAGTACAGTGCCTGGCACATAATATACACTTAAATATTTATTGAATGAATGAATTTCCCCAACAGGATTGTCTGGTGCATTTTCTAGCTCTGTTTAGAGGAGTGTGTGGGTAGGTGGGCGGGGGGGGAGGGGCAGGAGTGCTGTATTTCTTCCAGTTACTCTGCTACCCTTTCTAGCATGTTAATGGGCAATAAGAGCTTAATGTGTTACATTTCTCAGATGACATGTTTGCATTTTAACTACATGAAAAAATGACTAAGGTGAACATTTCAGGCAGGTAAGTAGGATTGACCTGGATATTTGCAGTGGCCCTGGAGTATAATAATTACCCTCTGACAAGCTGATGTATAGAATAAGAAGAGAATGGGGGAGAAGCACTAATTCATTCAGTGTGACATCACTAGTGGGTACTAGAGAGATCAATTTGAAGCACAGTAATAAAGTGATGCATTTGTATTCAAAGAAAGACACTGTACACTTCTTTAAGCTTTAAAGACAAGCCTGTAAAAAGATCTTACAAGTGTACTCAGGAGAAAAAAAAACTTGACTTTAATTTTACATATATTTATTGAGTGACTACTTTGTTCAAGGCACTGTTAGTCTTAAATAGTCTCTCAGTCATATCCACAGATAATACATTAGTAAGACCTACAGTTATATCATATTAAATATAAATATCAATAACATTTTGCTTGCAAAAGAATTATGCTTTTTAACAAATTAAGCAAATTGATAAATAAGGGATTTATAATGTAGATAATTATGTCCTTTTGCTAATTAGTTTTTTAAAATCCTAAATTTGAAGTATTGATGTAGTAGCAACATGAGACTAATGACTATGGCAATAACTCAAAAGAATGATTAAGGTGGGATGGCTAGGTGGCGCAGTGAGTAGAGTGTCGGCCCTAGAGTCAGAAGGACCTGAGTTCGGATCCGGCCTCAGACGCTTAATGCACACACAAACAAAAACCTAGCTGTGTAACCTTGGGCAAGTAACTTAACCCTAATTGCCCTCCAGAAAGCAAAAAAAAAAAAAAAAAAAAAAAAGAATGATTAAGGTGGAAATTTCAGGCAAACTAGTGGGGACTGGAATATGGTTGTATTGGTTTTGCTGTTCAATTTTGTCTTTTTTTGCATGAAATAAAGTGCATTCAAATTTTCTCTCAGTTTCATGTCAGTAAACAGTTACTTTTCTACTTCCTAAGTATCTCACTACAATGAGAGTATTTGATAAGGTGATTTGAGAACACTAGTTGAAAGGCACTGTGATTTACCATTCTACTTTCTCTGTCTCTGTGATTGGATATATATGTACATACACATGTATATATGTAAGTATATGCATACATGTGTATATGTACATATACACACATATATGCATGTATCATATACACACACAAATTTTATACAGATATACACAATGCATGTTTTTATATGCAGATGCCATTTAGCACTACAGCCAATAGAAAAAATGAAAGTAAAAACTACCAGCCAAAGATATTTAAATTCACTTTAAACTGCAAGTGAAATTTTTGACAGTGATGGATTTCCTTTTTTTTTTTTTAGTTTTTTTTTCTTGATATTACTGATGTTAGTGACAAATGGAATGGCAGAGAAGTAGGAAATCTAATAGTGAAAGATGAATAAACCTCATGATTGCAAGCTCTTTGAGGGCAGGGATTATGTCCTGTTTATTTTAGTGTTTCTTTATTTCTTGACACAAGGGCTTTGCTCATGGGAAGCACCTACCAAATGTTTATTAGGTGGATGAATGAAAGAAAAGGGAATCAGTCAGACAGTAGAAAAGGTAGTTGGGTTGCCATTAAAGTTATTTAAATGCAATATATAATGTCATTTTAGAATTGTTTGAATAAAATATTTATAAACTGCCCCTTCATTAAATCTTTGTATGCCCCAAATTCATGTGTTTCCCCTATCCTATTACGTATTATTCCCTATCCCCTATTCCTTAGAAATTTTACATGTATTGACCCTTTGTTTTTTTCAACCTTAATATATACAACTAACTAAATCATGATTTAGACTGGAACATTATTAAGGGATGACAAGAGTTCCTTTCTGACTGCCTAGGATATTCAAGCTAACTCCCAGTGATAGCTTACTTTGATTACATGCTGGCAGAATCCTAGATCCTTAAATAACCCCAATGATAAGGATTATAGAGTACATTTTAAAAGCATGAAGGAGAAGTCCCAGTTCTCCCTGTCCCAGACATTACAGATAGAGTCTACTAACAGGACGTACTGAAAATATTAGGAGGATTTTAGGACCCAGGGGAAAGCAGGCTTTCCTGTGGAAGGAGAGAGACTCGGGTGCACACGCCTCCTACCAAAATCACAGCCCCGTGGAGCTGGGGCTTTCATTCACAGCTTTCTAGAGAGATCTGAGCCTGAACCTGCCAGCAAAGGGGATCTCACCCACCCAGCTCAACAGCGAGGACACCTGCAGATAAACATACCCCAAAGCAAGGTTGTGCAGCCGTGTGAAGGTATTTCATTTTCTTTTCTGTATTTGCAGCGCCTCCCAGTCCCTTTCCCTCAACCCCGTTGCAAAACCATGGCTGCGGCGTTTCAGCACTTCTGTTCATGGACAGCTCTCATCTGCAATCCCTCTGCACTTCATTCTTTCAGTCCCCTCTCTGCCTCAGCTGTTCATCTATCTTCTCTTGGCACTTGCTCAGTCTGTGCTCCCACGGATCATCACCATCACCATCACCATCATCATCACTATCTCCATCACCATCACCATCATCATCCCCGAAACAACAATCACCACAACTATGTCATGTCATTCAGACAAAGCCCCGGATCACGGCTTGCAGAGGAAGCACAAGTTTTTAGGGATGGAAGGAAAGTTCAGATGAATTGCTCCTCCTAAAACAAAGAGAGAAGCCTGATTGGGAGAAAGGGAAAGTGAAGGCAAGCGAGAAAGACGGCCAGCTAGGCAAAGACAGATGGGGCACTTGCCAAAGACCAGCAGTTAGCCAGCTGCCTTTCAGCATATTTACGGACTGTTTAAGTTCAGGGTATTAACACTGGCCAGAAGCATAGTGGCGTTACGATTATGTATTTATGTATGTATATATGTATGTTCGGGCACACACACAAAAGCTCTACTGTTTCTGGTTTTCCAATGAAGATTCATCAGGGAGGAGGGTGGGGGTGGCTGATGAGTCATTTTCACCCACACTTCCCTGTTTTCCTTCCTAAGCATTTACCGCAGAAACTCGGGAATTAAGTTTTGCTGATTTTTTTTTTCAGATAGAGACATTAAATGCTAACTCTCAAGCCCAAATAAAAATAATGGTGATGATGACAGTTAAGTGGAGACTGTTTTCCCTGGGAAGTGGCCTCTGTTAGAAAGGTTTCCTCATTGTTACTTGAGCTTCATTTCAGACCTTAGAATCTTAAACCTTTGTTTGAATCAGAGATTCTTAAATATTTGCTTAAATAGTCCAAGTAGTAATGATATTCAGGAGCAGATGGCCAGGCTTTGTTCCCCACTAGTCAGTGCCTGGATCACAATTGGGAGTAAAAGACTCTGTGTGCTTTCTCAGGAATCAGCCAATAACACCATTTTTCTATAATAGTAAAGGGTAATAGACTGCAAAAAAAGGAAAAGGCATTTTATGTAACTGTATCCTGTCAGACTGTGTTTTCTTTTTTCTTTTTGTCTTGCCAAAAAGTAAGTTTGATCATCTTAAAAGTCTCATACTGATTTGTAGTTTAGGGTTCAAATACAAGTTCACAAGGGTACATTTGCTTTAGCCAGGGTCATCTTTCTTAAAAAGCATTAACCAACATTAACTCAAGGATTCTACTGGATCATTTCCATTCCAGAAATCTTTGAGTGAGTGAGACTGACATACTGAATAATATGAACAAATAAAAGCAATTAGAGATTGCGAATCTTAAGACCTTTAGGGAGGAATATACTTCACATTTTGTACATTTTCACTTTTTTCTTTTTCATTGAAGACAAAGGCCCCTTTTAACAATTAAGTGTCTATATTTTCTATATAATTAGCACCTTATTTAAAAATTAGAATTGTGGATTTCTTTTAAAGAACAGTGTCAGGTACCATTTGGCTATTGCTACTCAATTTAAAACAAAGCACAGTAAAGGTCAGTTAAAACCATAGCATAATTTGTTTGGCTATGCCTAAAGCAAGTTTAATATGAAACCATTACTTCAGCATTAGAGATTAAATTAAATAATCTGTGATCTTGTTCAGTTCTAATCCTTGTGATCCTAGAAATGTGTAGAAAACAAAAAGATGTATTTTCCCCAAATAAACAAGACTTTTAAGGTTATCCAATACTTTTGGGATGAATAGGAATATTAAATTGAAAGTCATCTTTTAAAATATAATATTACCAATTATATACATACACATATCATTTCATTGGCCCCTGAATTGCAGTCACTTCCAGGGTGGAAGAAAACAGCTAAGAGAACTAAAGCAGAGTGCTCATCACATTAGTTATTTGGGGGCAGTAGAAGAAAGACATTTTCTGAAAAGGACATGAGGGAAATCCTTCCATCTTCCCCAAAGTGTCCTTGGATCTGTAGTGTCTATGAAGAGCAGATAATACCTCCATATTTAAAGCCCCTGTGCAATACGATGCAGATAACTCAATTTATCTGCTTTCAAAGGATGATTCAGCCCTGCCAATATTTTAAACTGGCTTGTAGAGAATAATCTATCTGTTTCCAAGAAGATACACAGATCAGGAGACCAATGCCTCAAGTGCTGTTTTTTTTTTTTTGTATTTAATAAAATTTTTTGACATTAAGGAAATTACAGAATAATACTGCTTTAGTGAGATTTGCAGGATCACATATTACAAGGCAATCCTTCTTCTGGCTAGAAATAAAAGCTCTGAGTTTATTAATTTTTATGGAATGTATGTCTCTACCTTTTTCATTCATTGTCCTGGAAACCATCCATTTCCCACACCTGTAACAATAGAACTTTATCATAACCTGAATAAAGTTTTAAAAAGTAAATGGGAAATGTCATTTTCCAGGAATAAAAAAGAATATATTGTGCAAACTACCAGCATGATCCCCCTTCCCTTTTTATAGCACACACCAAAGTTTAGTCATTTTAAAATCACTAAAGAAAGGTATGGTGTTAAGAAATAATAAAAAAATCTGGCTTCAAATCCTGGGTCTGATAAAGCTTATGTTATGTTATTTTGGGAAGGTTGTTACTTTATTTCTCTGCCTCAGTTTCCCTACCTATATAGAGGCAACTACTAGAGCAATGAATAGAGTACTGGGCCTGGAGTCAGGAGGACATGAGTTCAAATCTGGTTTCAGATATTTACTAAATATGTGTCTGTGGGCAAGTCATTTAACTTCTGTTTGCCTTAGTATCCTCAACTGTAAAATAAGGCTAACAATATCGATATTTCTCAGGATTATTGTTAGAATAAAATGAGACAATACATACTGCCTGGTGCATGATAGGCACTATATAGCTGCTTATTCCTTTCCCTTGTCAAAAAGAAGATAATAATACTTTCCCTATCTACTTTACAAGGTGATTGGAAAGAAAACACTATATAAATTTTAAAGTGCTCTCTCTCCCTCCTTCTCTCTCTCTCTCTCTCTCTCTCTCTCTCTCTCTCTCTCTCTCTCTCTCTCTCTCTCTCTGTCTCTCTCTCTTCCTCTCCATATATACATATGTATATATGTGTATATGTATGTATGTATACACACACAAACTTTCTGTCATCGAATCATAAAGCTAGAAGGTCCTAGAAAGACAATTTAGTCTAGCTTCTTCCCAAGAGAAAGATGAATATATAATCTATCCTGTACTGTATATTATTTTTTAAAGATGTAAAAAAGGAAGATTCCTTAACTTTCATGAGTAGCTCCTTCCAGTTCTTTACCACCTTAAATTAGGAAATTTTTCCTTGCCAAACAAGGTGGATATCCTGGGCCTTACACTTTGTGGGTACAATATTGCATGTAATCAGTAGAGAGGTAGACTTGATATGGATAAAAGAGTGGTTTAACTAGCAAGGTCTAAAAGAATTTGTGGCTCCTCACAATGTAGTTAGATTTCCACCTTCACTGAGGCAAAAGTCCTACCTCCTTTCTTAATCCTATCACCCAAACAATTGTTTTCTGCCCATTTTGCACCTTTCTTTCTCCTTAAAAGGAATTGAAAATGTTTAGTTCTACCTTATTTCACTTAGATAAAAATTCTGGGACCAGAGAGCAAGGGAAGGGTTGAACCCACATTATACTATACCAAGGATGATGCTAATCTCATGTCTCCCTTTCCCTGAAATCATCATGCTTATACCTAGCCAAATTTTATCTAGTTCAGATCCATTTTTTGTTTCATCCATCTTGAATATGGAGAATAGATGATCAGCAATTTCCTGACAAAATCCCTTTAAACACTTCATCAGTAATCAGATCATGCCTCATACATCTATAAATAAGTAATCCTTGTTATTGAATTATTTCCTTTCAGGATAGGAGAATGATTGGTATGTCAGGTCAGACACAATGGGTGACAGAGGATGAAATCTCTTGTAGGTTTTTCTCCATTCTTGAGGCAAATAGGGATTTCTTGGTACTCCATTTTTTCTATTATTCTCCATGGCTCTAGGTCCTCACTTTTCTACCAATTTGGGGGATAGGAAGAGGAAGGAGGAGCAATCATAGATAAACCTCTTCCTTAGATGAACCCTGAAAAAAATAGCATCAAGTCCGTAAGGCCTTTCTCTTCATTCACAATCCAGCTTAAAGATGTAACAGCTCAGATCTAGTTCACATTTCTGGCATCTCTACATTTCATATGTTCCTTACTCATCTGTGTATAAGAATGCACTGTCCTTGGTATACATTAACTGAGTTCGTGGAAGAAACAGGAGGGGGATCTGAAAATTGGAGCTGCATGACTCTAAAAAGCTGTTCAGTTTGAGGAAGGGAGGGGAGAAAATGATGCAAACTTCAGGCTGTCTCCATAGGTCATCACCTCATCTTTTAGGCTGTCTCCTTCCATTGGGATATTTTTTCTTTTTCTTTTTTTGGAGGAAGAGGTAATATGGGGACATGAGGATGTATATAAACCTTCTGCAAGGTTTTGGAATGAAAAAAGTTTTAGAGTTGCCACTCCTCTTGCCTGATACATAATTCATACATTGCATTTATGTATATATGTATATTTGTTTGTTTGTGTGTATTTAGGGAAAATCCCATGTTCCCTATGAATCTGCATGCCTATGCTACATAAAGAGAGTGTCAGCTATCATACTGATATGTGGCAAGGGGGCCAATATATAATTCATTCTCTCTAGTGATTAACAAACCAGTTTCACTGCAAGTACCAGAAAAAAATCTTTTCTATGAGATGTTTGGAATCCTTAAGAATTACAGCTATATATTTAAGGCATTGTTGCTTATTGTCCACTCTTGTTTTAGAGATCATTTAGGGATACTTAATAAGTTATTGGCCTATTTTCTACAATATTTACCACCAGTAATCCCAGTTTGTCTTACTTTTAGTCATCTGTTTTATATCATAATTGTTTGTGAATTTATCTTGTTATATTACTAGTATTAAGCTCCAGAAATGCAAGAACCTGATCATATTGTTTCCATCTTTTTTGGTTTGGGTCTTTGATTTAATCAGTGTAGAGAACTTCCAGTAAGAGAACTTCCTCTAACAATATCAGATATGCAACTATATTGCATCTTATAATATTAGAAGATTGTCTGGGGTGGGGTACTAAGAGGTATCAATCAGTCAACATGCCTTATTAAGTGCATACTTTCTGTTAGGGCACTGTGATTGGTAATATATTAAGTGACCTACCCAAGGTTAAACAACCAGCATGTGTCAGAAATAGGATTTGAACTTGGGTCTTCCTGATTCTAGGCTAGACCACTTGTTAATCTTCTTGTCTCCTGCTGGGCTAGCATGGTGTCATAGACATCCAGGGATGTTGTTAAAGTCAAGTGATACAAAATATATAAAATACATTGCAAACTTTAAGATGTTATGTTTTTGGTACTGACACTTAAATATGTATTGCATTACATTGAAGCAAGGTACTGTATTTCACATGCAATGAAATATAATGTGAATTCTATCCTAAATAACAAATATCTACCTCAGTGAAGAAGAAAACTCTCATGTTATAGCCAGGAGTCATTACTGTTCTTAACTCACCATAATGCTTCCTAATAATCAACCCACTGGAATTGAACAATTAGACTCAGTCCAATCTTTTCATTGAAAGAAGACATTTTGATGCATCATTTCTATGCTCATCATGTAGAAAGCTCTGGGCACAGCTTTACCTGACACTTTTACTGGGCATATTCACATTAATTAGCTCTTCCTACCTTTTGTTATTTAGCTTTAGCATTTTTTAAAATAAGAGATCTCTCCATTTCTACCTGTGTTGGAACTGGTGCCTGCCTCACAGTTACCTTATTAGCAAATGCAAAAGCAAGTCCAAGCAGATGATTTTGTGCCTGGTTACTAAGTTAGAGCATAGTTTTAATGTACAGGGAGGTAATATCCATGAGTATTTATGCTGTAAGGGGAGCGGTGAGCTGGTCTGTGACAAGAGTGGCAGATGGAGGTACCAGTGAGCCAGGGGATGGATTCTGCCCACTTTGATGGAAGGTGCCTCCACAAAAGCAGAGATAAAGGTTATCTACAAGGTTGATAGCATTAGCTCTTTCACCCATCATAAAGAGGGTGAACTAAGAATCAGGAGCCACTCCATAACTGACAGGGAGAACTTCTACTACTTACATGAATAGAAGACATGATAATGCTTTCATTAGAAAATGATTCTTTTCCATCAGGTCCAAAGAGTCTCTGAATGAGATGTCCTCAGAGAGGAGTGATAGAGCACAAGATCCTCCAAACAGGAATTTAGGTAAAGCTGTCCTTAAACAAGAAGGTCAGAGTTCTCCCATGTGACTCCCCAGTTTTCCTCTAGAAATATCAGTGGTCCATTTTAACTTCCTTTAGAAGAAAGCTACCAGAAATATTTTATTTCTAAGGAAATAGCTTATACTCTCCCTTAAACACATTTTTGTAGCACTTTAAAGTACTTCACATATCCTATCTCATTTGATCCTCACAGCAACTGTATGAGGTAGGTACTATTATTATTCCCATTTTACAGATGAAGAAACTAAGGCTGGAAGAAGTTAAGTGACTTGTCCAGGATCACATAGCTATTAAGTGTCTGAAGTAGCATTGGAATGCTAGTCTTGCTGACTCTCTATTTAATGCTTTATCTACTCACTGTGTCACACAGATTCTCCAAATAACACATGAGTTTGAGAAGTCTTGCAAAGCAGATAAATTCATTGTAAATATAAGACGAGGGAAAGCAAATTCCACCAATATGGAAAGACCAGGCAGCCAGCTTTATTTGCTTGTAGGACATTTGGGTCAGTTGATTCCATCATGAGTGTATATGATTAATCTCATGGTTTTATGTTGATAATCAAATTCATATATAATTTCCTTTTTTATTAATGTATTGAAATTTTCACATCCATGATCCATGCAACATACTGACTTGCTTTTAAACTATTGAATATTCTTTTAAATGAATTTCAATGTGTTAAATGCTAGAATGACTTTTTCCACTTCTAAGAAATGCTGACTCTGAGCTTGGGCTAGCTACTTGCCAAGGTTTCAATGGAGGGTGGGAGAGACATTTAATGATGACCAAAATTCAGAAAGTTTATCTTATTTATTCATAAATCAAACTGGGAAATGACCTATCTCTCCAGACTATATAGTGGTAATAGAATAGGATAAATTATATGAGCATGTGTTGAAATAGAAATTAGTATATAAATACAAAGGTCTCATAGCTATAAGAAGATGTAATCTCCCTCAAAGTAAGGACTAGTTCCTTTTTCATCTTTTTATACTTAGCACCTGAGTACTTCAAATAATAAGGCATTTAATAAATTTTTTATTTGTTTAGTTGTTTTTCAGTCATTTCCAATTCTTTGTGACCCCATTTGTGGTTTTCTGGGCAAAGATACTGGAGTGGTTTATCATTTCTTTCTCCAATTCACTTTAAAGATGAGGATACGGAGGCAAACAGGGTGAAGTGACTTGCCCAGGATCACACAGTTAGAGTCTGAGCTCAAATTTTAACACATGAAGATGAATCTTCCTGACTCCAGGCCTAGCACTATATGAACCTTAGCTGCTTCCCAATACGTGTTTACTGAATTCAAATAAAACGTTATGATTGCTTCTTACATTTAATTATTTCTTCATTTGTTCTATAAGTTCAAATAAAACGTTATGATTGCTTCTTACATTTAATTATTTCTTCATTTGTTCTATAGGTATTTGTAAACTTATTACTATAGAAATAATCCTACATATGTTGAGAACTAGGGGAGACTCAAAGGTAAACAAGGCTATCTAATAATTGACTGAGTTAACAGGAAAGAGAAATCACTTCTCACTTGGAGAATCAGGAAGACAGGCATTTTAGATTTGCTTTGAATAACAGATAAGACTTTAATAGATTAAGATGGGAAAGAAGGACATTCTAGGCATAAAGAATGGTATTAGCAAAGATGTGAAGTAAGAATACTGGTGCTAATAATAACTGATATTTACATAATGCTTTAAATTTTTCCAAAGTGCTTTATGGACATTAATTCACTTTGCCAAGAAATAACTCTGAAGGGTAGTTACCAAAGGTATTATTATCATCACAGTTTTACAGATAAGGAAACTGAGTCCAGAAAGATTAAGTTACTTACATAGTTAGTAATTATTAGTAATTAGCAATTAAAATGCAGTTTATAAAGGACTTTTAAAAACAGAGGTTGGGTTTTTTTTTAAACAAATGCTTTATTAATTTCTGTTTTACATCATTCATTTCCGCCAGATTTTGAGTTACAGTCATTTCCCCCCTGTTATTCCCCTACCCAACCTCCCAGAATAGCAGTCCCACAAGATATCTCTTCCTCCAATCTGCTCCCTCCCATACCTTCTCCCATACCCCCTTCGACTTTTCCATTAGAGGAAGGTGAATCTTTGTGTCCCAATGCCTGCACATCTTATCTCCCAATTACAAGCAAAATAGTATTAATAATGGTATTTATATATATTTGAAACATTTAATGTTAAGGCCTCGAATTTCAGATCCATTTCCTTACTCCCTTGTCACCCATTCCCTCTGGGGAGATAAGTAATTCAGTATATGTTGTACATGTCTAGCTATGCAAAACATTATCATAGTAGATATATTGTACAAGGCTGCTTATAATTCCCTCCCATTCATCCCACCCCCCACCTGGTCCATTCCCTACTTGATCCTGTCCCTCTTCTATAGTGGGTACTTCCAGCCTCCCCTCCCCCCAAAGATGCCCTCCCATCCATCATCCCTCCTCTCCTCCCCCTTCCCTCTATTCTGCTGCAGGTTGAGATATCCCATTTAGTATGTATGTCATTCTCTCCCTGAACCAAATTCAATGAGAATGTGGTTTTGCCTTTTTTGCCTTCTTATTCTTCCCCCTCCCTTGCAACCACTTCCCCTTGCTTCTTCTACATGAGATAGTTTACCCTACCCTGTCTCTCCCCATCTCCTCTTGCCACTTTCCTCTCTCACCTCATAATTTCATCCCTTGAGTATTCTTCCTTCCCAACAAATTCAATCTATGCCCTCTATCCATATATAACTGTAACCATATACACACACATTCACATATGTATTCATATGACCACACACGCTTCTTCCATTATTTTCATAGTGAGAAAGATATCATCAGTCACAGTTATTGCTTTTCAATATAGGAATGTAAATAGTTCAACTTTGATAAGTTCCTTTTGATTTCTTTTCCCTGATTACCTTCTCAGGCATCTCTTGCTTCTTGTGTCTGGATGTCAAATTTTCTATTCAATTCTGGTTTTTCCTCAAGAATGCTTGAAAGTCCTCTATTCCACTGAATGACCATATTTTCCCCTGAAACAAAATACTCAGTTTTGCTGGGTAGGTGACCCTTGGGTTCATTCCCAGTTCTTTTGCCCTCTGGAATATCATCATATTCCATGCCCTTCGATCCCTCAGTGTAGAAGCCGCCAGGTCCTGGGCTATTCTGATTGTGTTTCCACAATATTGAAATTGTTTCTTCCTGGCTGCTTGTCATATTTTCTCCTTGATCTGGGGATTCTGGAACCTGGCTATAATATTCCTGGGAGTTTTCTTTTTGGGATCTTTTTCAGGAGGTGATCAGTGGAGTCTTTCAACCTCTATTTTGCCCTCTGCATCTAAAACATCAGGGCAGTTTTCCTTGAGAATTTCTTGAAGGGTGATTTCTAGGTTCTTTCTTTGATCATGGCTTTCGGGTAGTCCAATACTTTTTAAATTGTCTCTCCTGGATCTATTCTCCAGGTCAGTGGTTTTTCCCATGAGATATTTCACATTGCCTTCTAATCTTTAATTTGTTTGGATCTGCTTAACAGCATCTTGATTTCTCATAAAGTCATTAGCTTCCATTTGCTCCAGTCTAACTCTGAAGGAATGAATCTCCTCAGTGAACTTTTGAGATTCTTTTCCATCTGGCAAATTCAACTTTTTAAGGCATTCTTCTCCTCATTGCCCTTTTGGGACTCCTTTGCCATTTGAGTTAGTCTATTTTTTAAGGTGTTGTTTTCCTCAGTCAGGCTGTTGACCCTCATTTCATACTTTTCCTGCATCCTTCTCATTTCTCTTCCCAATTTTTCCTCCACTTCTCTAATTTGATTTTTAAAGTCCTTCTTAAAGTCCTCTATGGCCTGCGACCCACTCATGTTTTCCCCTGGGGCTTTTGGAGCAGGACTTCTGACCTCACAGTCCTTTTCCTGCTCTATGCCCCCAAAATAGGAGTCTAGGTTTGCATTTTTCTATTTCCTTTGCCTTGGCATGTTGCCACTTGATTACCTGACTTTTGGGCTTGTTGCCACACTATGGCTTTAAGGCCACATAGAGGAATTTTTGTCCCGAATGTGTGGGGGGCAACTTCCGTTTCTGGCAAGCTGTAAACCCACCCACGACTTCCACCCTAGATCACAATCCAGATCCAAGGAGGTTAAAGCAAGAGTGATTACCCCCCCAAGACTGATTGCTGGATCTCCCTACAATTCGCAGGCCAGGAGCTGGAGCTGCCTCTGAAAACTACAAAATGGTGGGTCTCCTCAGTGGCTTCTAGCCTCCAGGGGAGGGAGCTGACGTATTCCCCAAATACTGGTTCCAAAGTCCATAGGACACTAACCTCTTACTTTGTCCTAGGCATGTCTATGTTGATAATTCTGGAGTCACCACAGCTGCTGGTGTTCTGGGGTCTCTCCAGCCAGCTGCTGGCCTTGCCGCCCTGGGGCTAAAGCCTTGGCTCATGTGGACCTGGGCTCGGCTTGGCTACCCGAGCTCTGTGTGCTGCACGCTGCCGGCTCCCAGACCTCTGCGCTGGTCCTTCCTGCAGGGCTGCTGGGCTGTCCTCAGCGGGAGGTTAGCTTCTCTTCTTCATTCTGTGGCTGCTGGGGCTCCAGAAGTTGTTCAGAGTCCCCTTTTACATAGTTTGGGGGGAATCTGGGGGCAGAGTGGCTTGGATAAACTGTTTCTACTCCGCCATCTTGGCTCCACCCCTGAGGTTGGTTTTTTTTTTTTTTTTGGTCTTAGAATCAATAGGAAGCTAAGAGAGTTTATTGAATGGGAGGGGGAGGATGGAGGGGACCTGCACCATGGTGGTGGCAGTGTCAGAGGACAGAAAGAACCATATTTGAGAGATATTACACAAAATCAACAGGTGTTGGCAAAGACAGGTGAAGGAAAATGAGGAGTCAAGGATGATGGCAAGGTTGTGAGCTAGAAGGGGAGAATGATGGTGCCTCTGGTAGTGGCAGGGAAGTTTGGAAGGGGGTGGGGATTTGGGTGGAAAGACAGAGTTCAGTTTTAGATATCTGTAGTATATTCAGTTTGATATTCAATAGGCAGTAGGAGATGCAACACTGAAGATCAGTGGAAAGGTTAGAGCTAGATAAGACCTGAGAATCATCAACATAGAGATGACAACTGGAGTGCAGGAGTTGATGAGAAATAATATAGAGGGAGAAAAGGGAAGGGTCCAGGACAAAGCCTTGTGGGACATCCACAGTAAGCAGACGTGATATGAATGAAGATCAGCAAAGAAGACTGAGAAGGAGCAGTCCAATAGGTAGGAGGAGAATCAGGAGAAACATGTTATAAAAACCTAGAGAGGGGGCAGCTAGGTGATGCAGTGAATAGAGCACTGGAGTCAGGAGGACCTGAGTTCAAATCCAGCCTCAGACGCTTGACACACTTACTAGCCTTGTGACTTGGACAAGTCACTTAACCCCAATTGCCCTCCAAAAATCAAAAAACAAACAAAAACAAAAAACCTAGAGAGAAGAGAGTATCAAGGGAAAGTGAGCAATTGATAGAAGCAAAGATTCAAAGACCTCAGGGAGGATGGGGACTAAGAAGAGACCATTAGTATGAATTCAAGTTATCTGGCCCAGATTCAATTTACATCCTTGAACCTGAAAGAACTTGTAGCTCTGATTGCTGAGCCCCCGAAAATGATATTTGAACGATTATGGAAAATTAGAAATTTAACACAGGACTGGAGAAGGAGAAATACTGTTAGGATTTTGGTGAGTAGAGAGAAGAATCTGCAAACTACTGTTTCAATTCCTGGTGGAATTTGAGATCACTAAAGAGATGGTTGGTAAATATTTAGAAATGGAAATGGTGAATGAAAAGCATAAGCATGACTTTATCAAGAATCAGTCGTGCCAGACTAACCTCATTTCCTTTTTGTTCAGTTTATTAAACTAGTAAATACCTTTGACTGCTGTGTAAACAGCTTACCTAAATTTTGCAAAGCTATTTTTAAAAGCTTAAAAAAAAATAAGGCAGCTGAGTAGAACAATGGGTAGAGCACTGGGCCTGGAACCAGGAAGACAAGTTCAAATCCAGCCTTAGATATTGACTAGCTGTGTGGTTCTAAGAAAGTCTCTCAATTTCTTTTTGCCTCAGGTTCCTTAACTGTGAAATGGAGATAATAACAGCACATGCCTCCCAGGGTTGCTGTGCAAACCAAATGAGATAATATTTATGATTCACTTAGTACAACAAAATGCACCAGCACATAGTAGGTACTTATAAGTAATTATTTCTTACCCCCCCCCCCCCTTATGACATGCCATTATTGTGGGGAAGATAGGTACAATCACATGAATTCATAATTGGTTGGGTGACCAGACTCAAAGAGTAGTTGTTAATAAGTTAATGTTAAAATAACAGCAGGTCTCCAGTAGGGCACCTTAGGAATCTGTTATTTAACATTTTTACCAGTGTATTGGATAAAGGCATAGATGCTGTGGTTTTGCAGATAACACGAAGACGGAAAGAGCAGCGAACACACTGAATGATAGTGTCAAGATTTGAAAAATGGGCACAAAAAATCAACTTCACCAGCATAAGATGGGGAGATATCTATTAGATGGAAGTTTTAGTGGACTGCGAGTTTAACATAAATCCACAATGTAATGTGGAAGCCCAAAAAAACCCAGTGCAATATTGGGATATACTTAGAGGCATGCCTTTCAGGAATAGGAAAATGGTAATTCCTCTCTATCCTGTTGTTTTCAGATCTCATCTAGAGAATAGTGTTCGTTCATGGGTGTCATGACTTAGGAAGGGCGCTAAGTTGAATGGTGTCCAGAAGAGAGTAACTAGCATAGTAAAGAAGTACATGCCATGTGAGTACCAACTGATGAACTTACTTCATTTAGCCTGGAGAAGAAAAGACTCATGGAGAACAGGATAGCTCTATTCAATATTTGAAGGATTGTCAGGTGAGGGAAAGATGAGAAAGAATTAAGAGCAATGGAAGGGAAATTGCAAAGAAGCAAATTCAGGCTCAATGTCAGGCAAGATTTCCAACAATTGAAGCTGTGGAATGGGCTGTTTTGAGGGTGGTAGGTTTTTTGGAGATCTTCAAGCAGAGATTGAATGGACTCTTATTTGGAATTGGGAATTGATTTGGGGTATCTAAAGCAGTGACTGAGGTAACCTCTGACTTTCAAATTCTGTGATTCTTGCAGCCCATATCTGCTACCTGTTCCATATTCTCACTGCCACCATCCTAGTATAGAATTTTATTACCTGGACTGTTACAGTAGCCTCCTAATAAATCTTCCCACATCTATTCTCTCTTGCCTCCAAGCCTTACATCACACCACTGCCATAATATTTCTTTTTTTTTTTTTAATTAAACAAATGCTTTATTAACTTCTGGTTTACATCATTCATTTCCACCAGATTATGAGTTACATTTTCCCCCCATTTTTTCCTTAACCCACCACCCCAGAATAGCAGTCCCACTGGATATCCCCTCATCCAATCTGCTCTCTCCCATATCTTCTCCCATACCCCCTTCGACTTTGCCATTAGGGCAAGGTGAATCTCTGAGCCCCACTGCCTGGACATCTTATGAAACATTTAATTTTAAAACTTCGATTTTCAGATCCATTCCCTTTCTCCCTTGTCACCCACTCCCTCTGAGAAGATAAGCAATTCAGTATGTGTTGTACATGTACATCTATGCAAAACATTACCATAGTAGATGTATTGTAAAAGACTGCTTATATTTCCCTCCCACCTGTCTCACCTCCCACCTGGTCCATTCCCTACTTTGATCCTGTCCCTCTTTGATAGTGGGTACTTCTAACCTCCCCTCTCCCCAGAATGCCCTCCCCTTCATCATTCCCCCTCTCACCCCCCTTTCCCCTACTCAGGAGAGTGAGTGAGGGTAAGATATTCCATTTAGTATGTATGTGATTCTCTGCTTGAGCCAACTTCAATGAGAATATGCTTTTGCCTTTTTGCCTTCCTGTTCTTCCCCTCCCCTGCAACTACTTCCCCTTGCCTATTCTACATGAGATAGTTTGCCCTACCCTGTCTCTCTCCATCTCCTCTTGCCACTTTCCTCTCTCACCTCTTAACTTCACCCCTTAAGAATCATCCCTTCCTTGGGGTGGCTAGGTGGCACAGCGAGCAGAGAGCTAGCCCAGGAGCCAGAAGGACCCGAGCTCAGATCTGGCCCCAGACACCTAATACACAAACAAAAACCCAGCCACGTGAACCTGGGCAAGTCACCCAACCCCAATTGCCCTCCAAAAAAAAAATAATCATCCCTTCCCATCAAATTCAACCTGTGCCCTCTATCCATGTATATCTGTGAACATATGCCATGTACCCTTCTTCAATTATTTTCATAATGAGAAAGGTTTCATCAAACACAGTAATTGTTTCTCCATGTAGGACTGTAAATAGTCCAACTTTAATAAGTTCCTTTTGATTTCTTTTCCTTGATTGCCTTCTCAAGCATCTCTTGCTTCTTGTGTCTGAATGTCAAATTTTCTATTCAACTCTGGTTTTTTCATCAAGAATGCTTGAAAGTCCTCTATTCCACTGAATGACCATATTTTCCCCTGAAACAAGATACTCAGTTTTGCTGGGTAGGTGACCCTTAGGTTCATTCCCAGCTCTTTTGCCCTCTGGAATATCATATTCCATGCCCTTCTATCCATCAATGTAGAAGCTGCCAGGTCCTGTGCCATTCTGATTGTGTTTCCACAATATTGAAATTGTTTCTTCCTGGCTGTTTGTAGTATTTTCTCCTTGATCTGGGGATTCTGGAACCTGGCTATAATATTCCTGGGAGTTTTCTTTTGGGGATCTTTTTCAGGAGGTGATCACTGGATTCTTTCAACCTCTATTTTGCCCTCTGGGTCTAAAACATCAGGGCAATTTTCCTTGATAATTTCTTTAAGGATGATTTCTAGGTTCTTTCTTTGATCATGGCTTTCAGGTAGTCCAATAATTTTTAAATTATCTCTCCTGGATCTATTTTCAGGTCAGTGGTTTTTCCCATGAGATATTTCACATTGCCTTCTATTCTTTCATTTGTTTGGATCTGTTTAATAGTATCTTGATTTCTCATAAAGTCACTAGCTTCCATTTGCTCCAGTCTAACTCTGAAGGAATGAATCTCCTCAGTGAGCTTTTGAGATTCTTTTTCCATCTGGCAAATTCGACTTTTTAAGGCATTCTTCTCCTCATTGCCTTTCTGAGCCTCTTTTGCCATTTGAGTTAGTCTATTTTTTAAGGTGTTATTTTCCTCAGTCAGGCTGTTGACTGTCATTTCATACTTTTCTTGCATCTTTTTTCATTTCTCTTCCCAAATTTTCCCCCACTTCTCTTATCTGCTTCTTAAGGTCCTCTATGGCCTGTAGCCAGCTTGTATTTTCATTTGGGGCTTTTGGTGCAGGAGTTCTGATCTCACAGTCCTCCTCCATGCTTTGAGCCTCTTTGCCCCTAAAATAGGAGTCCAATGTTGAACTTTTCTGTTTATTTTGTTTCATTTGCCTAGGCATATTGCCACTTAATTACTTGATTTTGGGGCTTGTTGCCACAGTAGGACTCTGCCGCCAGACAGGGGAGCTTCCGCCCAAATGTGGGGTCTTCACAACTTCCGCCAGTTGGGTGGCCTCTGTAAAGCCTCCACCCACTCTGGCAAGTTGGATACCCACCCCAAACTTCCCCCCCAGACCACAATCCAGGTCCAGGCAGTTTAAAGCAAAAGCAATTAACCCCCAGACTGATTGCTGGATCTTCCTACAGTTCACAGACCAGAAGCTAGAGCCACTACTGACGCTGCAAAATGGCTTCTGTGCAGCTGTTTCTTCAGCAGCTTTTTGCCCCCAGGGGAGGAAGCCACGTGTTCCCCAAATACTGGTCCCAAAGTCCATAGGGCAATAACCTCTCACTTTGTCCTAGGCATATCTGTGCTGATAATTCTGGAATCGCCACAATTGCTGGTGTTCTGGGGTTCCACCAGCTGGCTGAAGGCCCGGCCGCCCTGGGGCTAAAACTTCGGACCTGGGCTTGGCTCTGCCGGCTGGGCTGTTGGTTCCCGGCGTGCTGTGCTGCCTGCTTTCAGAGTGCTTCGCTGGCCGCTCCCTGCAGGGCTGCTGGGCTGTCCTCAGAAGGAGGTTAGCTTCTCTGTGCCGTTCTGTGGGTGCTGTGGCTCCAGAAGTTGTTCGGAGCTCCCTTTCACACTGGAGCAGAGCACATTGGAAATTCTGTTTCTACTCTGCCATCTTGGCTCTGCCCCTGCCATAATATTTCTTACACATTCGTTTGGTCACATCACGTCTCTTCAATACCCTTCACTAGTTCTCTTTTACCTAAAGTTCACACTCCTTAGAATGGAATTTGAGGACCTCCAAAATTAGTTGACACCCTACTTTTCTAGCTTAACAACAACCTATCCAAATACTACCTGTGCACCTACATGTCCTGGTTAATGTTTCAGTTTCCCACCTTTATGGCTCCCCCCAGTGTTTCTTATGTCTGAAATATCCTGTCACTCATTCTTTGCCTATTGAATTCTTGTCCATATTTTAAAGTCCTACCCAAATTCCATTTCTTCCATGAAGCCTTCCCTGGATCCTCCCATCGGTGATCATGATCCCCTTTGGATTTCACATAACCTTTTGTACCTCCTTTATGTATTTATTAGTATTCTGAGGTATGGCAGCTAGCTATTTTTATGTTATATCCTTCTACTTTAAGCTCCATGAGTGAAGTGACCCTGACTTATCTACACCTTGTACTTTACTCCAGGGACACTTAGTATTACTATACACATGATAATTGTGTATTCTTTTTTTTATTGCTTTTTGGAGGGCAATTAGGGTTAAGTAACTTGCCTAAGGTCACACGGCTAGGTTTTTGTTTGTGTGTGCTTTAAGTGTCTGAGGCCGGATCCAAACTCAAGTCCTTCTGACTCCAGGGCCAATGCTCTACTCACTGCGACACGTAGCTGCCCCTGATAATTGTGTATTCTTATAGGATTAATGATTCTTATAGGATCAAATTGAATTGACTAGTGATAGGTTGAAAAAATGGAAATTGGAATGTAACATTTATTTGGTGCCTCTAAAATGACAGGTTTTAACCACAAAACATCACCGTCTTCATCACTTGCTTCTTCTCTTTCACTTCCTTCCTCTCCTTTCCTCCTTTTCCTTCTATTCTTCCTCCTCCTCCTATATGTTGTCCTCACCCAACTTGTAATTGTGCCATTTGAGTCTGGGACTTATAAATGGTAGCCTACACATACTATGAGATGTAGTGTGGTGTAGAAAGAATAGCATGCTGGGTTTACAGGCAGGAAAATCTGGGAGGGAGTCTTGTCTCAGGCACTTATTGGCTTCTTGGCCATAGGCTAGCCAGTTTATGACTCTGGAACTAAGTTTCATCATCTGCATAATATATAACCTTTAAGGTTGTTTATCTAAGTCTCTGATTTTATGATCTTGATTCACTCTCCTCCCGTGCTCTCCCCCCCCCCCCTACAATGATCAGCCACTATGTTGTTTGGCAGCAACACAAGATCCAGATCTTTAGGATCATGGGAATCTGCCTAAAATATCTCATTAGGCCCACAAGTAGATCTCAAATGCCTGCTGTGTGCTTGGTATGGTGCCAGATGGAACAGAGTAGCAGTCCTTGAGAAAGAAGATCAAGGGCTCTGACTTCCTGCTTTACTTGAGAAATCAACACATTAAGGCTGAACAAAAATAGTCAAAGATGACCTAGGAACAAGGCAGCCAGTTTTATAGCTGATAACTTTCTTTACTGTATAAATAATAATGTCAGGAAAGTAGCAACAGTGTACCTGTTTGATACAGCAGGAAACTTCCTCTGAGAGAAATCAATTTTCTCAGTGGACAAATGAGTATATCACTTAAATTTCAGTAAGAAGTTAAAGGATTATTGGAATTGTGGAGATGTTGTGAAAGGATGAAAAAAATGTTAGAAATGGAAAGGACCCAGAAACCACCTTATCTATGTTATACTGGGCAAATCACCCAATGTGATCTGGGCTTCAGTTTCCTTATCTATAATATGGGGATAATAATACCTTCAGTACCAACCTTGCATAATTGTCACAAGGATCAAATGAAGCAACACAAAGTGCACGGTGGTGGAAGAATGCTATAGAAGGAAATAATTTCCCTACTGCTATTTCCTCTGCCTGCCTCAGAGGATTATTGTGAAACTCAAAGGGAAGAGCTTGGGATAGAGGAAAATTGTTGTTGTTCAGTCATGTCCAATTCTTCATGACCTCATTTTGGGGTTTTCTTGGCAAAGATACTGGTGATGGTGGTTGTTCAATTGTTTCAGTCCGACCAATTCTTTGTGACAGCATTTGGAGTTTTCCTGGCAGAGATGAAAAAGAGGATCAAGGCTACTGGGGAGGGGTTTGCCATTTCCTTCTCCAGCTCATTTTGCAGATGAGGAAACTGAGGCAGAGTTAAGTGACTTGCCCAGGGTCACTCAGGTAATAAGTGTCTGAGGCCAGATTTTTACTCAGTTTTTCTTGACTCCAGGCCCAATGCTCTCTCTACTGTACCACCTTGATGCCCCCTAGGGGAAAGATCCCTGGCCTAAAAATGGGAGCATTGGAGTTCAGTTTCTAACTCTAATCCCAAATCCTGATTCATCTTCTTATTAACTGTGTAACTTTGAGCAATTCACTTAATCTCTCTAGCCCCATCTGTTCTAATTCCTTTCAACTGAAAAGCCTATTGCCATGCATCATGAACTGTAAGGCACCATGCAATCATAATGTCTAGGCTGAGAGATTTCAAACTGGTTAGGACCTTATTAGTCACCTAGTCCAGTTCTCTTTCACTACCTCTACTTTAGAAATCAAAGCCCAGATTAAGGGACTTCTCCACAGTCACATGATTAGGTAAGTAGGAGCCAGTCAAGCATGAGAAACCAGATCTTTTCTTCTATATTCTGGGCTCATTTCACTATATTATCCTGAATCTAAAATGTAAGTTTTAATCTTATTTTATTATTATTATTATTATTTTAAATTAGAAGCAGTGTGGTATAATGGCTAGAAAGGTGGCCTTGGAGTCAGGAAAATATTATTAAGTCCCGTTTCTGATCCATATGGGATATGTGAACCAAGGCAAGATACACAATGAATCAGTGCTCTAGGCAACTCTAAATTTTGGGAAAGGTACCAAGTGGAATTGGTAGAAGAAATTCCCTCATGAGAAAATTGTTTTTTTTTTTTTTTTACCAATGAAATCACAGTGGAATTCTTTTCCTTAGCCACCTTTCCTTAAATTGTAGACAAAAAAATTCTAAGGCCAGGGAGATTCATTGAATTCCTAAAATAGCTAGTTTTTGACAAGTTAGGATAATCTCTTCTATGATCAGGGCACAAAAATGACATCCTGGTGTGTTGAAAGTATACCTCTTTATTTGTACAAGTAATCCCATTCCCTCCTATCTTCTCCAACAGATTTACCCTCTTCTAGACCCTAGTATCTCACTAATCTTCAACCTCTCCCTGTCTACTGGTTGCTCCTGTACTGCCTACAGAAAAATCCATTACTTCCTCATCCTCCAAAAAGTCTTGCCTTATACTTCATCCATCCCTACTAGCTCTTGACCTTAATCTTTCCTCCTTTTGTCACTAAACTCCTTGAGAAGTCCATCTATAATCAATGCCTCTGCTTCCTTTCTGTTCTTCATTTTGACCTCATCATTCAACTGAAACCTCTCTATCCAAAGTTAATAGGAGCCTCTTAATCACCAAATCTGATGGTCTTTTTTTCAATCCTTTTCTTTCCTAATCTCTCTGCAGCCTTTGACACAGTCAGTTGCCTTCTTTTATTGGATACTTCCTCCTCTCTAAGTGTCTATGGCACCTCTTTCCTGGTTCTCCTCCTGCCTGTCTGACCACTCCTTCTTAGACTCCTTTACTAGGTATGTATCCAGACTACATTCACTAACTATGGGTATCCCACAGGGTTCTATCCTGTGCCCTCTTCTCTTCTCCATCTATGTTATTTCCATTGGTGATCTCATCAGCTTTCATGAATTCAGTTATCATCTGCATGTAGATAATTCTCAGCTCAATTTATCTAGCTCTCTCCTAACTTCTAATTTCATATCTCCACCTGCCTATTAGATACCTTGAACCAAATATCACATAAATATTTCAAATGACATGTCCAAAACTGACCTCATTATCTTCTCCCCCCACAATCCTTTTTATTCCTAACTTCTCTATTACTTTTAAAGGTATCACTCTCTCCCCATTTACCTAGGATTGAAACCTAGCTGTCATCCTTGACTCCTTGTTCTATCTCACACCCTCCATATCCAATATATTGCCAAGTTCTGTTATTTTTATCTTCATAACATCTCTTGTATGTACCTCCTTCTCTCCTCTGACACTGCCAATACACTGGTAGCAAGCATTCATAACCTTCATGCCTGGATTATTGCAATTGCCTTCTAGTTGGTTTCCATGCCTCAAGATACTCTTCTCTCCAGTCCATCCCCCACTCAACTGTCAAATTAGTCTTCCTGAAGTACAGGTATGAGCATGTCACAACCGCCCAATTCAGAAAATTCCACTAACTCCCTATCACCTCCAGTGTCAAATATAAAACCTTTTGTTTGGTATTCATCTCTTCATAATCCCGTCCCTTCCTATTTTTCCAGTCTTCTAATACTACACATTCACATACTTTAAGGTGCAATGACATTTGTCTCCTTGCTGTTCTAGAGTCAGTTATGTGACACAGTGAATAGAATGCTGAACCTGGAGTCAGAAAGACCTGAATTCTAATCCAGCCTCAGACACTTACTAGTTGTATGATCCTGGGCAAGTCGCTTAACTTCTGTCTATCTCAATTTCCTCAACAGTAAAATGGGAATAATAATAACACAAGGGTTGTTGTGGGGATCAAATGAAATAATATTTGTAAAGTGTTCAGCAAATGACCTGACAATAGTAGGCACTTAATAAATGCTTATTATCTCTCTTCCTTCTTTCTTTCCTTTTTTCCTTCTTTCCTTTTTCCTTCCCTTCTTCCCTTCCTACCTCCTTCCTTCCTTCTTTCTCCCTTTGTTTCCTTCCTTCTTTCCTTCCTTCCTTCTTCCTCCCTTCTTTTCTTCTTTTTTTCCCTTCCTTCCTTCATTTGTATGATGCCTTATCCCCTGATTCTGTGTATTTTCACTGTCTGTCTCCTATGCCTAGAATTCTCTTCCTTTTCCTCTCTGTGTCATGAATTCCCTGGCTCCTATTCCATCTTAATGCTAGTAACTTCTCTCTGAGATCATCTAAAATTTATCCTGCATATATCTTGCTTGGATTTAGTTGCTTGTTTGAAAATTGTCTCTCCCATTAAAACATGAGATCCATGACAGTAGGGACTATCTTTTTCACCCCCTTTTTTGTTTTACCATTGCTTAGCACAGTGCCTGAATCATATTAGGCACTTGACATCGTTGACTGGACTTGGAAAGGCTGGCAAATAAGATGATAGTGCCATTGCCCTTGATTCAAAAGTCTATGGAGGCTAGAAGTTGTTCCATAGGACTTGGAGAAGCATAAATGTTCCAATTTTCAAAATAAAAAGGAGAGTGGAATCTTTCATTTAAAGAACAGTGAGTTTCACTTGAATTCCCAGCAAAATTCTATACTGTACTAGTTAAAGAATCATTAGGAAACACTTAGGAAAGGAAATGATGATCACAAAGAGACAGTATAGCTTCATCAATATCAAGGCATGCCATACTAATGTCATTTTTGACAGTTACTAGGCATATAGAAGAAGAATATTACAGATATTGTTTACATAGATTGCAGCAAAATATCTAACAAAACTTTTTCATGCTATTCGTATGGAAGAAAGATGAATATTAGAAGATAATATATTTTGATCAATTCCGAACTGGTTGAATGACTGAACCAAAACACTAATCTGGTCACTCAATGTCAGTTGGAAGGGAGAGTTCTAATGGAGTGTTCCAGGGATCTTTGATTTGCCCTGCATTGCTAAAATTTTTAAATCAAAAACTTGAAGTTGTAAATGGCATACATATCAAATATTCAGGTAACACAGAGTTAAAGACTTTGGACACACACTGGATGACAGAGGCAGGAGCCACAAAGTTCTAGAAAGACTTGAGTCTAATTCTAGACAAAATTTAAGAGAGAAAAAAATGTAAATTTTGCACTTGAATTTTAAAAATCAACTTCATTAAGTATACACTGGGGAAGGTGTGGGTAGACTGAAAATTGTCTTCAAAAGACCTGAGGATTTTAGTGGATTGCAAGCTTATAATGAGATAACAGTGTGATATGGCAGAAAGCCATAATGTTCAGAACAAGGGAAGCAATAGTCACACCAGCATCTGCCTTTGCCAGATGCATCTGGAATATTGTATTTAGTTCTCGATACCATATTTTAGGAAGGACATTGATAAATCGGAAAGCATTCATAGGAGGGTAACTAGAAAGACCTTGAAAACTAGTTGAACCAACTAGGAGTGTTTAGCTTAGAAAAAAATGAAAACTTAGAAGACAAATGACAACTGTTATGAAGTGTTTGAAAGGATGCTATATAAAAGTCTACAAGGAACTAGATTTGTTTTGGTTTGGTCCCAAAGGGCAGAACTACATTTTGGGTAAAAATTTCAGGAATATGGATTTTGGCCTGATATACGGGAAAGTTTCTTAACAATTAGATCTATCCAAAAGTGGAATGGATTACCTTGGGAGGAAGTAAGTTCTTCTTCATCCAAAGACAAGGTGACTACTTCTTTTTGGTGTTGTAGTCAGGTACATATTTGACTAGATGGTCTTCAACATCTCTTCCAAATCTATAATTCTGGGACCCAAATCTTCTGATTAATAGTCAGCAGGGACATAGCACTGAGAGTATGAGGGGCATTAGAGATGGTCTATTCCAGTTGCTTCACTTCACAGTTGAGAAAACAGAGGGTTAGAGAGGTCACAATCTGGCCTTAGAGACTTAACACTTACTAGTCATGTGACCTTGGGCAAGTAACTTAGCCCCAATTGCCCTGCCTTTCCCCTTCCAAAAAAATTTGCCTACAAAACCTTATCTACACAAGTAGGCAGTAGTAGAACCAGGATCAAAACTCAGTTTACCTGACTTCAAATCCAGAAAAGCCAAAATTCAATCCCAAATCCTCTGAGTGTAAATCCAGTGCTGTCCAGTTTTCTTTCTAATACATCACATCAATCAAATTGCTTTCCCACACTCTTCTATTCAAATTAGCTTTATTATTCCTCATATAATGTCATTCCATCTTTTCACTTCTTTCCTGATTGCCCCTATACCTGGAATGTACATTCATCTCACCTTACTCTTAAAATCCTTTGGTTTCATTGACATTCTGCTTAAGCAACACCTTTGACAAGAAACTTTTTCTGATTCTCCAGAGGCTAATGTTCTCTCACCCAAAATTTTTCCTTATTTTTATTTTGTATGTATTTTGGAAGAAGCTAGGTGGTGCAGTGGATAGAGTGCTGAATCTAGTACCGAGAAGATCTGAGTCCAACTAGATTGTGACCCTGGGCAAATCACACAACCACTGCCACAGTTTCTCTATCTGTAAAGTGGGAATGATGTTCTTAATAATAATAATAAAACCTCCCAGGGTTATTGTGAGAAAAACAATATTTGTAAAGCATTTTGCAAAACTTAAAGTGCTATATAAATGTAATTATTAGTATTTTGGTATGCTTATATATACATACATACATATATATATGCTATCTCCCTTGATAGGACATAAGTTCCTGTAGGACAAGGAATGTTTCATTTTATCTTTGTCTCTAGCATCTAGCAAAGTGGTTGGCACATAGTAGGTACTTAATAAATGTTTAATGATTGAGCTGTTGATTCATAAACAAAATAAGATAAAAAATGTAGATGTTAATTAGGCTTAGTTCCAAGGTTCTAAAAATCTGAGATGTCATGAGGAGCAGGTGTGTTACATTGAAGCCTGTGCCAAGCTGGACTGACAGCAGTTTACCACACCCATGTGAGAGAGTTTTGCATGTGTGATCAGGAAAGTCCAGGTGGAAAATACACATTAGTAACTCACAATTATTCCCACAGTGAGTAATGGATTCTAATTAGGAATCTGATTTTCAGTAAATTAGGATTTTACACTAGCTATAACTCCAATTTCTCGCATCTGTCCAGTCTCATGAACTGTTTCATCTGTTGTTAATCTTAATGTCAAAGGACATACTCTACCCTTGCCATAGCAATGTGGATCGGCTAAAAATCCCAGTAACTCAAGAGGTCAGGGGACAAAATAGCAATAATGAAACACATTTATATGGTGCATGAAATGCTTACAAAGAGCTTTTACGGATATTATATCATTGGATTCTTATAAAGCCATGACATATAAGCTACAAGGACTATTATGCCCCTTTTACAGATGATAAAATGAGGCCCATAAAGGTTAGGTTGCTTATTCAAGGCCACATAGCTAATAAGTATTTAAGTGCAAGACTTTTGATCCCAAGCCTCTCTGTTATCACAGAATCTAAAGGTAAGATGGGATCTCAGAGACCATCAAGTCCAATCTATACCCGAGTAAGAATCCCCTCAATAATGAGACAAAAGTGGCCAGTTAGTTGTTGCTAAACCTTGTTAGTGAGAAAGGGAACCTAACTACAACCCGAGGAAGCTTATTCTACTCTTGGATAGCTCTAAGCAGTAAGCAGTTTTTCTAAGTCAAGCCTAAGGCTTCTATTCAACTTACAGCCATTATTCTGAAATAAGGATAATTTTTATGGAACATTGCTTGAGGGAAAGTTCACTTGATAATGGCACATACATCAGTTCTAGTTGGGCTTTTGTCTGTGCCTTTCGCCTGACTTTGGCCTCACTTAAATCCAATAGATGTGCTAGTCAAGACATAAGCTTTGTGATTTCATTGGTCCTTTTGAGCATGAAGAATGAACAACAATAACAATGCTGCAGATTCACCTCTTTTTTCTCCTTCCAATCCTATATAAAGAAGGAGAAATCAGGCTATATCTGGAGCATTTTTTTTTTGCTTTTTGGAGGGCAATTGGGGTTAAGTAACTTGCCCAAGGTCACACGGCTAGGTTTTTGTTTGTGTGTGATAAGTGTCTGAGGCCGGATCCGAACTCAGGTCCTTCTGACTCCAGGGCCAGTGCTCTATTCACTGTGCCACCTAGCCACCCCTGGAGCATTTTAGTAGGATATAGTAGAGTGTATAAGGTGGCAAACTTGGAACAAACTCAAAACCAAGAAAGGAAAACCCAGAGTTAAGTTAAACCATAATCTAAGAGCAATCATGCAATGAAACTGGCTCCCTTCAGAAGTGATTGAAAAGTAGAAATATCATTCTTAAGAAGGAAGAAACTTTAAGGGATATCTTGTCCAGCTCCTGTATTCAGGAAGATGAGATATTCTTTATATTTTAAAGACGAGGCACTCAAGACTCTGAGAGGTTAAATTACGTGTCCAATCTCACACAGCTGGTAAATATATGTGGTAGTGGAACAAGGATTGCTTTGGGGGGTGGTCAGAAGCTGTGGATCCCACCCTTGCCACTAACTTTCTGTGTGATAATCTTTAAAATTAGAAGACAGCTAGACTATTCGAAGATCCTTTCCAGCCCTAAAATTGTATGTTTTCTAAACAATGGAGTGAGAAATCTGTTTCCTCCCCATCTAAGAACTTTTTTCATTATCAAGGCTATTCTATTCTCAAAGGTTTTCAAGGACTATGAGAAAATACTCAAGGGACAACACTATTGAATGATTTTTTATCATCGACTAAATAAATAGATATTCAATAAATGATATTGAATGAATCATATTCATGAAAAACCATTTATTAAACATTTACTAGGTTCGAAAGACTGTGCTAAGTGATGGAATACAAATAGAAAATTAAGGTAGTCCCTGATTTTAAAGAAATCATATTTTAAATGGGGGAAATAACACATATAGAAAGGTTTAAAGTACAGTTGTGCTAAGGGTGGATCTATAAGCACAGATGATAAGGACTTTTATTTAAGTCACATTGACAGGAAAAGTAATTCCTGGGAATCTGGAGGACATATTATATCATCATAATACAAGCTTATTGTAAGGTTCTTTTCCCTTCTTCTCTGGATGCTAACCCCTCCAATCACTAAATAAAGTAAAAATGAATGTAAAAGTGTTTTAAAATGAATTTTAAAAAGACTCCTGGTGGTTTGACCATATTTAAGTTAGAGGTGACAAAAGTGAATCATATGGGGAATGGTAATGCTTTAAAAAGTTATTTTGGCCTTCCAGAGGCAGAAAGGTAAAGATCCTACTACCAGAAAAGGAATTTATCACCCAAGCAGGATAAAAATGTAACATCCTATCTGAATTATTCCATCTATGACTGGCATGTCAGTTCAAGAGTGTGGGGATGGCTGGGAGTGGGGGAAAATGTCATTTACCTGCACACACACACACACACACACACACACACACACACACACACACACACATATTGCTGCTACATCCTAGTTTATAGCAGTTCTAACCCCATACTATTCTTAATAACTCAACTTAAATATTTTTCAAAGTTTTTAAGACCCAAGACTATTCAATGAGTAGTTTGCACATGACATGTAATACCACTGTATACACTCTCCTTTGTCAAGTCTAAATAAAGGCCTTTTCCCCCATTATTTTAGCTAAAAAAGCAAACCTAAGTTAGTTACTTTCATTGTACCTTAGACTCCCTCAGCCCAACTATAAAATAACAGGGAAATAGCAGTTAACTTCCTACCTTTAGAAAAATCACAGTTGACCTCAAGCTGAGAAGGAGAAATTTCCTCTCTTGAGATAGTTTTGGAGGGTGGGAAAACACCAGTCACAAATAGATTGGGAATGGAAATTCTTCCTCTTGCTGTTGATGCCACTAAGCCAGAAAAGCTTTAATTAGGAAACATAATTACATTTCCCAGCTTGTTCACCCTGAATGTTTTTTCTGTTCTTCAGAACTTCCAGGATGTATGCCTGGGAGAGGATAAATGTTTGTTCTTATGTAACTCATGACCTTGTAACTTGAGCCCCAGGCTTGTACAGAATAGATTTAATCCTGGGGGGGGGGGCGCATTTCAAAGAATCATATCATTTTGGTTTAATTTATCACCACCCACAGTTTCCTTTGAGAAATCTCATAATACAAGCTTATGTCTGGATCTCCACAGATATGGTTAAAAGAGCATACTGATTTTATGCAAGAATTTGAGTGTAATGCATACAGCATTTGTTTCATATCTCACACCCCCAAAAAAGTAGAAAACAAATAAGGGGTTCACAATAGGCCATACAAATTAGTACAATTATCTTCCTTCTCTGATGAAGCCCCTCAGTGTCCTATTCAGCCAGAAGACCTGTATCAATAACCCTATAGTTTGGACTCCTTTGCTGAAGAAAAGTGAACCTGGGGCTGCTTGTGAAGAAAGTAATCTATTAATTATTGAGACAACCCCCTTCCCATAATACTTTAACACATCTTAAATAATAGAGCAAGGATTCACCCCCAAGTCCTCTGACCCCAAATTAAGTATTTGTTCCACTAGACTGAATTCTTTTTGTTTTGTAGCTTCCTTATTGTTACTTTTTGAGAAACATAATTCCGGGAGGTATTTCTGTTTGGCAAAATGAAGCTGGTGTATTATAAGGTACCTGCCATTTCTTCTGCCTGATCTTTGGACTAAGAACAGTCCCACATATGGCAAAGTAGTTTTTCTCTTATCTTATTGTTTCTTAGATCAGTTAATAAAAGAACAATCTAATGCTAATCCGATCTTACATCTCTATTGCTTACTGTTCCATGTAATTATAAATTCATCAAATATATTTCAAATACTTGTATATTATATATTCAAGATGTCAATGACAAAATTATGCTAAATACTCTCATTTTAAGATAATTTGGCACTTATTCTGTGAATACTTAATTAGAAGCACAGTATAATGGAATAAGTTTTCAGAACTGAGCTGAGAAATTCACTCATACAGATTTTCTTTGTATCTTCTCTGTGGTGTGATTTATGTCATAAATTTTTATGGATTTGTTTTGTAGAGAAAGATGGCATAAATTCTACTTCCCTTTTGGATGGAGACCACCATACATGGCCTGAATGTCCTTCTGCTTTCCAAGAACAAGAAAAAGACTCTCTAGTTGTCTTTCTCTGCAACATCTAGGCAGTGAAGCAGCTCTTGAATGGGTCAAGCTTCCAGAAAACTATCACTTGAATGGGATCAGTCCCTTTCCTTTTAAAACATACGAAATTGAGCCCTGGAAAAGGAGATTCAGCAAAGATGACCCATTTACAAGCCGGACTCAGTCCAGAGACTATAGAGAAAGCTCGTCTGGAACTGAACGAAAATCCAGATATATTGCATCAGGATATTCAGCAAGTCCGGGACATGATCATCACCAGACCTGACATTGGATTTTTACGTACAGATGATGCCTTCATCTTGAGATTTCTTCGAGCCAGGAAGTTTCACCAAACAGATGCCTTTAGACTACTGGCTCAGTACTTCCAGTACCGCCAGCTAAACCTGGACATGTTCAAAAACTTCAAGGCTGATGACCCAGGAATCAAGCGTGCTCTGATTGATGGATTCCCTGGAGTACTGGAAAAGAGAGATCACTATGGCAGGAAGATCCTTTTGCTCTTTGCAGCCAATTGGGATCAGAGTAGGTAAATGTAGATAGTGTCTTTATTTTTAAAATTTTTTTGAAAATATATATGAACAAAGTTATTCTCACTTGGGATATTTTGTCCTCAGATAATGAGTATTCCATGAACTATATTGATATGTAGAGCCAAAGCAAGTCTTGACATTTAATCCTCCATTGTCCAAAGGGCTTCATTGTCTTTAATATCCCTTCTCTAATTTACTGCAGCATTTTAAGCAAAGTGGACCATTTATTTTAATGAAATTTGATTGTGCTTCTAGAAGTTAAGAGACACAGTGGTTCTCTTCTGTGAAAGTTGGCTCAGTAAGTCACTAAAAATCAAGTATCTGCAAACAAAACAATCGCCCTCAATGCTTTCCTTTCTCTCTGATGATTTCAGTGTTCCATCTCCAAATATCTATAAGATATTTCCTGTGGTTTTAGCTTTCATACAATACTATTTTTGGAAATAAGACTAGGCTTTGTAATGGGACCGCATTAGACTCAACAAAATAGGCCAGGCAAATTTTCTTAATACTAAACCAGTGTCAAGAGCAAGTTGGTACTTACTCTCACCCATCCTGGAAACCAAAGGAAAATGTGGACTTGGCCTTCAGGCAAAATTTTACCCTGAGAAAACATTTTATTGGAAAAAACTCATTTGTCCCAAGGTTGGTCTGGAATATAGATATGATTAGGCTATATATTGCTCTTTCCATTTTCTCTATGCTATAAAGTAGCAATGAGGAAATTATCCAGACACTACTGAGGAGCCTTTGATATTCCAGTACCTGGAATTATTTCTAAGTCTTTTCAAGTGATAGGAAGCTATAACATAGAAAACTAAAGTTGAACTGGCAGAATTTGCCATTCTCTGTGCTGTGAAAGGTATGAGGGAGGAATTTCATATTTGGGATTAAAAGCAAGAAAATGTGGAAGCTTATGAAAAGACTTATCATGCTGACTCCATTCAAGTCTATTCTATAAAAGTATCCGAGCATTTCCATCATTTGAGGGAAATGTTGAGTTCAATATCATTAAATGGTGATTTACTTAGAATAAATTCAGAGGGTGGTGCTGAGTCTAGTTGTGATAGGCTCTATGTTTAATTTCTAGTATTGAATATTTTGAAAACCAATTGATACATATAAGAATGAATAAATTTTGGGGAAACTAATAAAAAATGATCCTTAAAAGGTCTGAGACTCACACCTAAAAAGTGGTCTCTTTCATTCTTTGGTCCCTAGGCTCTTATAATTTCCATTTTCTAGAAAAGGAGTCTGTACCATCATAAAATAAATTCTTCCAAATTGAAATGTACTATTTGGCTTTAACCTTCTTTCCTCTCTCTCTAAGAGAATGAGACATAGAGGCTGCTTCATGGAGGGGGTGAAAAGAGATAGAGACAAAGACAGAGAGGAGACAGAGACAGAAGGAGACAGAGACAGAGAAACGCAGGGAGGGAGAGAGGGAGAAAGAAAAGGAAGTAAGGGAGGGGAAAAAATGAGCATAAAGGGAACATAACTTGTTGAAAAACCCATCAGTGCTTAGGTCAGATATGGAACACTTTTCTGAAAGCTATAAAAACAAAGGTGCTAATAAAGATGAGATAAAGTATAAAATCAACCTCCCTATATTGTTATTTCCAATTGTACACATCATTTTGTTCTCTGCCAAAACTCTTGTTTATTGTTAAAAGGCAGAGCCTCAGCAGGATTCCAAAGGCCTGCCAAGTGATGAGCTCATTTTGTTCTCACTGGGCTAAAGACTGAAGTGATGGGAAAGTATTATATGAAAGGTTTATTGAGTATTAAAATGTTATTAATATGTATTAAACTATGTAAATCTTATTCATGTAGACCTAGATATCTCAAAGGGAAAGTGTAGGCAGATGATTGATGGGATCACTTAGCCTTCCAGGGAGGGTTCCCTGCCACTTTTGATTTTCTCTATAGATTTGTGAATATTGCAATAGTTTTGGTATTGGAGAAACAAATAGCAGCCTTTGCATTGTGACTGAAGAGGAAACCAGTCTTCTCTACAAAACAGACACCTTCCTATCTACTTGTTCTTTACACTGACCATGTCAGAATTACAAAGTCAGACTACTGTTTCATCAAAATGATTTTAGTTTAGCTAATGACATTCAGGGAGTTGCTCACAAAGTGAAACTGGCAATTTTGGAAATGGCACAAAGTTTATATTTCCATCACTTAGCTCTAATATTTAATAAATAATATGATGCTTAGTGAGTTCTTTGGTCCTGGTCAGGTGAAGCCACAAGTGAAAATATACACTTTGACAATGATAAGACTTTACTATCAGTCTTTTTCATCTTGTAACATCCTTGCAAAAACACATTGGTTACTATTCATTTATGAACTCATCTTTATAGCCAATATTCAAATTTAAAATAAATGTCATCTATTTGTTATTGCTTTGTCCCCAGGGCCCAAGGTCTTTAGGTTGAAGTAGGGACTCTCAACAATAAATAAGGAATCATGTGTCTATCATTTCTGGCATGGTCAGTGATGGACCACAGCAGAATCAAGCTACATACATAAGTCTGAAAGGATTCCACTCATACTTATTGAGGAATATAGTGTCTAGAGGCAACAGATTCTTGCCAATATCCTCCAAATTACCTATAAAAATGGAAAATAATATCAGGCTATCCCACAGGTGATATGGAAAATCTACAGTTAATCTCTGGGTTAGGCCAACCCTATTTAGGAGACATAGGTAAATCACCTAGTCTTAATTTTTTTACTTGTAAACCCCAATATAATTGGGTTACTATACAAAGACTGAAAAAGTTCTTTGAGGTACCCAGGTTCAAGAAACTGTGGAAAATAAAGCATCAATATGTACTGTGTGCCTCAAAGTCACACATTATGTCAATGTCCCTTGATGCTGGAAATGAGTCTTTTGAAAAATGGTAGTCATAATATATAGCTTTCAACTTTTCACTGGCAAGGCCTACATGACAGTATTCTATACTGTTTTAAAAAGGACGTGGAGAAATTGGAGGAGGACCAGAGAAAAGCAATAGAAATGATGAACAGGTTGGAAAATAATATCTTTAAATAAAATAGGGTCTTTAAAGGAAAGAAAAGGGAGTAAGGGTAATTTAGTATGGAAAAAAAAGCCTAATGAACAACTTAATTACCACCTTCAAGTATGTGAAGAGTTATTATAAGAAGGGAACTGATCCAGTGTTCTCTATCTCCAAAGAAGATAGAACTGGAAGAAACACCCTTAAATTGATATTCAAACTCAATTGGTATGGCATCCTGAGCAGTGACCTCAGGCCAAGCAAGAACCAGAAAGTATGAATCCTCAGTAGTGCTGGTATCTACAGATGATGATCCCATTCTGTTATCAGAATCACAGAATTTTAGAGCTAGAAGGGACCTTAGTGGCATTATAGTCCAATCTATACTTCCCTAAAGCATGACTGAGATATGCCTGACAAGTGGTCATCTAACCTTTTCTTAGAAACCTCCAGTGAAAGAGAGCCCACCACTTCCCCAAGAAACTCATTCCACTTATGGAAAGTTCTAATTGTTAGTCAGTATTTGCTGACATCAAGTTTAAATTTGAGTCTTTGCAACTTCTACCCCATTCTTCCAAATTCTGCTCTCTGGTGCCAAAGGGAACCAGTAACATGAGAGGAAGTAGAAGAAGGGAAAGCACTGAGGAGGCTTTGCCACAAGTCAGCTATGAAAATAGTAAGCAAGTCTCTTAAACTCTATGTGCCTCAGTTTCCCCCTTTATAAAATGAGGAGGCTCGATTAAATGAACTCTGAGGTCCTTTCTAGCTTAAAACTGAGTCATTTCAATACAAGGACCTTAAAGATTTCACACATTCCATGTCTATAATTCATCATACTAAATCTTATTTCTTTCACTTAGCATTTTAAACAGTGGAATTACCTCTGTGTAGCCAACAAGAATATTCTGTAACAGTCTGATTATTTTGCACAGCAATAAAACTAGCAATGATTTACTAACATCAAAGACACTCATAAATATGAATTGTCAATTTTCAGGTCCTGGAGAATAGGGAAAACAATTTTAATTATCTAATCTCTATTTCACATCATTTGTCCTCTTCTATTATGTTACTTTAGTAAAATAATAGGTAGCAAAACATTGGAATAGGAAATAAGCTATGCAACATAATATACAATACAACAAATTTTTGCTAACATTTTAGCTAGATTTTTTTTTATTTCAGAGAATAGAAAAACTATACACTTTAGGACTAGGTGGTCTCGATTCTCCTACTCAGTTCTAAAATGCTATTGTTCTAATCCAATCCAACAAGCGTTTAACTACAATAACAAAACAGTCAACACGTGAACTGCCTCAAGTATTAATGAAATAAGTTTCTCTTCACTGGAGGTCTTCAGGTAGAGTGTGAGTTATCACTTGCCAATTAATTGGTAAAGGAGATTCTGGGTCAAGTGGATTGGATTTGATGGCATTTGAAGACTATTCCAGTTCTGACATGTAGTGATCAGCCCAAAGAAACTGCAGAGGTAGAATAACCAGTAACGGGTGATTTAAAGTCTATCCTAATCCACGTCCTCTTCAAGGTGTCTTTGGAGAGACTGATTTGCTCCTGTAGGTTCAGAGTTCCTTAGGAAGAGAGACAGTTTCTATATGTCTGTGTGGTTTCTATTAGGATCTTTAGGCAGTCTTCATGAGCTAGTGTCCCTAGGAGCCTAGTGAAGTCGTTAAAAACCTCTGAGGATTATATAGAAAAGGGTTTCTTAATCCTTTTGTGTGACAAGAACTCATTTGGAAGTCTGGTGAAGTCTATGTACTCCTTTTCAGAATAATGCTTTTAAATAAATAAAATAAAATAGATATTATGGCAAAGGAATCCGAATATATTGAAACATAGCTATTGAAATGTTTTAAAATATGTTCCTAGACCACAGACTAAGATATATTGTTCTAATATATTCTCCACACAACAGAGGTATTCAGAGAAGTCCATCCAAGAAATTTCTAAACTTATCTTGGACTTGACCTAAATAACTGCAGCGATTGGTCCTTGGAAATTCCAGAATGTTCTCCTGTCCAAGTTCTAGAACTGTGGCAATTATGCATCCCAGCTCTGTACTGTTGCATAATTGTAAGGCATATATCAATTCCTCATTGCATTTTTAATGTGATTCAGACTGCCCTGAAGAGAGCATCAGGAATCAAGATGCTCCCTGGAGGATGGTTCAGGCAAATGTGTGGGCTTATCCAGACTTTCTCTAAAAGAGAGAGGAAAAGGAAGGAGAAAGTGTCAGATCATTTCAGTAGGAGGAATCAGAAAGCAGGATGGTTCATCAATGGCCAGAAACCTATCAGGAAAGTCTGCTAAAATGTGGTGAGGTAATTTCAATCCCCCCTGGAGGAAAAAATGAGAAATGACATTTCAAGTTTATTCCCCTGTGGCCTTCAAAATGGAATGGAGAGATGGACATTCAAATAAGGGATTCAAGTTCCTTTTAGTCAGAGTTCTGCATAACTGCAAATGATAGTTATCATTGTAAATTACTGCTGTCATTGTAAACATTGTTACATTAATTTTTTTTTAAAAATAGAATACAACCTTAATAAGTCAGATGAATATTTTTGCTCCTTTGGAATAAGCAAATTATCCACCCACCCAGGAGGGAACATTTTGTGAAGCTTTCAAATGGTTCTGGTCACACTCTGTTTTATGGTAATCAACCAATAGATCAGATATAGCTTTGCTTTCCAGTTCCCATTCTGGCTCCTGATCTGTGGCTCTCTTTACAAAAGCATCAATAATACTGATGGGAAATGGGAGTCAAAGATGATTTCTTTTGGTTAAAACTTTATGGTGGAGGAGATGTGCCTCAATAGCATCTACTTTCATATAAATTTGCTAAGTTTTAGTTGGCTAAGATTTAGAGAGGGTTGTTTGTTTTGTTTTATTGGTTTTTAGAAAAATGTAGACCATCAGCAGAAGCTTTATTGACTACAAATGGACCTGAGCTTCATTTTAGATTCTGCTATTTTCCACATAAGACTTGATGACATAAAAAGGGACAAATTTCTGATGAATCAAAATAGGGTGCAGGGTGGAAATCAGGTGAGCTTTGTTCAGGTAGAGACAGAGAAACCACCCCCACTCACACCCACAATGCAATGGTTTACTCATATGAGGATTGTAGGGAGAAGTCCAGAGAATTACTTTTTACTAATCTCTATTCCCTTAAAGTGAGACCCACAGTTGGTACCCCACAGGAAGTCAGTCATCAGACTTTGCTTGTTACAAAGTTTGTCATGAAGTATAGGAAGGTTAGGAAGGTTGTAATAAAGCATATCAGAGAACAGGGGATTTTTATACTATTGGGGTATTAAGTGTACATGGATTTGGCCTCTGAGACAGGTATTAATAATGCATCCTATACTGGTCTCCTATACTGGTCTCCTATACTCCTCTCTAAGGTTAGCTTCCATAGTTCTGCATGAACTGTATTTGTATCTACTTCTTTATGTGTTATATCTCCTATTATAATGTAAATTCCATAAGGGCAGGGACTATTTTTGCCTCTCCTTTTACTTCCAGTACTTAGTATAGTACCTGGCACAGAGTAAGTCCTTAATAAATGATTAGTAACTGACCTATGTTGACCATTCTGAAATTAGCACGGTATGGACCGATAGGTCCGATCCCATGACTACAAATATCACTATATCCAAAATCCATTCATAACCAAAGATTGCCAACTCACACCCAGGCTATATGTTTTAATAATTTCTAGAAATATTTGATCAATAACATTCTATGGCAATATCAGAATTTGTTTAGTTGAATAGTAATAATATTTGACTAAATGATCATGATCTTTTTTTAAAACAGAGATTTTAAGTATATACTCTGCTGGGACATAGAATGATAGAATTCCAGAGTTGAAAGGGATGTCACAAATGATCTCATCCAATGTTAGGTTTGCTACCCTTCCTTCTTAATTTTAAACACAGTGACATTATTTTGATACTCTCACCCTCATTCATTTAAGCAGCTCTTATTAAGTTTCTAATATATGCCAGACCCCATTCTAGGCTTTCAGGTTATAAAGACAAAAAAGTAGCTTCTGCTTCCAAGGAACTAGCATTCTATTTGGAGGAAGACAATATATACACAGGAAAATATGAAATATTTTCTAAATAAACACAAAGTAATTTCATCAGAGAAAGTCTCTAATAACTAAAGATCAAGGAAGATACCATATGGCATATGGCACTTGGGTTGAGCTTTGGAGGAAGCTAATGATTCTAAGAGGTGAAATTGAGGAGACAGTATTTTATAGACATGGGGGCACAGCCTATGCAAAGACAAAGAGGTAGGAGATTGGATGTTGTATACGAGTAACAGAAAGTCATTCTTTACCTTCTATTTAGTCTGAAATTCCAAAAAGAATGATTTATTTCCTATGAACATCTTCCCAGAATGTTTTTAAATATGTCAAATAAAATATAAAGAAAACAGTATATTGAAATACAGTTTTCAAAATATTTGAAAAATAAAAACAAAGCCCAGGTCAAGAATCCTACTCTAGGAAGATTTTCTAAATAGCTTTGAGTTCTATTACATATTTATTCAAAAGAAGCATTTATGTATTGATGAGGGGGCCAATTTAAAATGATTTTAAATGTTCCTATCTCACTGAATCCCAGACCAGCTGAGTGGAAGTGAATCTTTCCTCATGAGTTAACCCAAAAGTTTGAGACACTTTTCCTCCCAAACTCTATTCCCAGAAATACTTTGCTGCTCATACTTGGAATCCTCCTAGTCCTATACCATGCTTTCTCCACTGTCAACAACTTCTTCAAGTTGAGCACAGACTTTAAAAGTTTCCCTTTTGCAAGTTAACTTCCCTTGAGTTGGAAAAGTAGGAGAAAACTGTGAAGGTCTTAGGAGACTTGGGAGATCCCCTGAATGATGTCAGTGGTGAATTCCAGCCTAACTGCTATCTTTTTGCTATAACTCAGGAAGAAATCAAATGCCATATGACATCTATAAACATCACGGAAAAGATGGTGGAGAAGAAGGCGTTCCTTTGATTATCACATCAATTTTCATACCAGCTACTACTCACACTTATAATCCCAAGAGGTTTAAATACAGAGCATCCATTACATTGGGAGATAAGAACATCTTCTTTGATTAAGAGAGAGTCATAGCATCAAGAAAAACTTTGTCTCAGGACAAGAGTCCTAAATATAGTAGTGAAAGCCAGATCAGGCTCTCTGTTAACTTGACTTTAAATTCATCAGGGTTCTGGTGTAATCGAAGAACAGGATTTTCGTCTAGTTAGGAAGTCAGTGACTGAAAAACGTGTACAAATAGAACAGTCCTTCTTAATGATGCAAATGCCTGTAAGTCATGTTCAACTTATGCCTATAATGGGCATAGCTTACACAGTGAATAACAAACACATGGCATGTCTGGAGGCCTTTTTACTGTGAAGTTTTAAAGTGCTTCTGGGACATTCATTCTGTCAGCAATGAGGGGGGCAAGCTTTGTATTTGACCCATTTTAATCAGGAACCAATCATCTTAGAGAAGCAAATCACAGATTCAACAAATGGCCTGATTCCAAACTGAGCTCCAGTCCCATGCCCTTCTGTTCTGTAACCACTCAACAGCTTTCCTTCCCTTTAAATATGTTTTGGAGATAATCGCTCTTGTTCAATGATATATGGAACTTTAAACAGCTGCTGAGAGTGATTAAATGCTACCACTTGGCTAAGGCTGTAAATCAAGCTCAGAAACCATTTATTTGAGTATACTTGAAAGTAGAAGAAGTTATTGCTATGATTCTACCAATAGCAACATGAGACAGGAAAATAAAAAGCCAGTAAATTTTGTTGTGAAGGTTTTAAAGTGATGTGTTGTTTCTTTCCCATACTTTCTCCTTCAGCTTCTCCCATTGCTCTTCCCTTCATCGCCACACAATTGTCTCCTCCCCCACCCCTACCTCTCAATATTTTTCTCAAATCCAATTGCACCTTTTGCCTACAATCTCCTAATTGTACCCTCCATTCCTCACTTATTTTTTCTTTAGATTTTTGCATACAGTAGGTACTTAATAACTTAAACGAATTACTATCCTTTAACCTTTGCTTATATATTTCCTTTCCTCCATAGAACTAAAACAGATCATAGAGATTATTTAATCTTTTTTTTTTTTTTTTAACAATTTACAGGTCAGAAAACTGAAGCTCAAAGAGGTGCATGATTTTTTCAAGTTAGTTGTAAAGTTAGGATTAGAATTTAGATTTCTCTTTACTTCCAGGACCAATGTGGTTTCCACAACACTATACTACCTTCCAGATGCACTCTTCTTTCTTCTCTGCCTTTTCAAACTGTATTCCATCATTTTTTTGTTTTTGCTTTTTTTTTCGAGGGAGGAAGGCAGGACAATTGGGGCTAAGTGACTTGCCCAAGGTCACATGGCTAGTAAGTGTTAAGTGTCTGTGGTTGTATTTGAACTCGGGTCTTCCTGACTCCAGGGCCTGTGCTCTATGCACTGTGCCACCTAACCACCCCCATATTCCATCTTTCAAGGCTCAGGTCAGTCCCTACCAGAAATCCTTTTCCAAATATACTAGCTCACTCTAGTGTCTCTTTACTCTAAACTCTGTAAGACTTACAGATTTTATTTTATTTATTTTTAATTTATTTTATTTTCAGTTCACAGAACAAAACAAGCATTTGTCATTTGTCTCAGAACAATAAAAAAGATGATTGCATATGAAACTGCAAATCTACCATCTACATCTTGCTATTTAAATCTACATCAATGTAATTTTCCCCCTTTTTTCTTCTTTTCTCCCTGCCATATACATATACATATATATATATATATATAAATATACATATACAAATACACATAAATATACATATATAAGTAAAATTATTCTCTCTTTGTGGTAATAAAGAATTGGAATCTGCAAGGATCCCCATCAATTGGGGAGTGGCTAAACAAGTTGTGGTGTATGGTTGTGATGGAATACTACAATACTATAAGAAATAATGAGCTCGTACCCACTCTAGAAGAGGGATAGGATCAAAGTAGGGAATAGACCAAGTGTGGGGTGTGATGGGTGGGAGGGAATTATAAGCAGCCTTTTACAATATATTTACTATGGTAATGTTTTGCATAGCTATACATGTACAACACATACCGAATTACTTATCTTTCCAGTGGGAATGGGTGTCAAGGGAGGAAGGGAATGGATCTGAAATTCGAGGTCTTAAAAGTAAATTTTCAAATATATATAAATACTATTATTAATACTATTTTGCATGTAATTGGGAGATAAGATGTGCAGGCATTGGGGCACAGAGACTCACCTTGCTCTAATGGAAAAGTCGTAGGGGGTATGGGAGAAGATATGGGAGGGAGCAGATTGATGAGGGGATATCTTGTGGGACTGCTATTCTGGGATGGTGGGTAGGGGAAAAATGGGGAAAATTGTAACTCAAAATCTGGCAGAAATGAATGATGTAAACCAGAAGTTAATAAAGCATTTGTTAAAAAAAAAAAAAAGAAATAATGAGCTCAATGATCTTAGAAAAGCATGGAAAGAGTTACACAAAATGATGAAGAGCTAAGTGAGCAGAACCAAGAGAACATTGTATGCAGTAACAGCAATATTGTTTTAAGAATGACTTTGAGGGGCGCTAGGTGGTGTAGTGACATGGAGTCAGGAGGACCTGAGTTCAAATCCGACCATAGATACTTAACACTTACTAGCTGTGAGACCTTGGACAAGTCACTTGACCCCAATTGCCCTGCCTTCTCCCCTGAAGAAAAAAAAATAATGAGTTTGAGTGACTGTCTTTTTTATTATGATAAATACAGAAATTAAAAATAAAGGACATAAGGGAAAGATATTATCTGCATCTAGAGAATGAATTGATAAATAGAAGTATATCCCATAATTCAGTTTTCTCTTATTCTCTGTTTTATGTAGGTAGTCTTACAAGGTAGTAATCCAGGGAGGGAGATGCCATGTCTTATATTTCTTTGGAATTTCACATGATAACTACTATGGTAGGGGACCAGCAGTCACCATCTGGGTGAGGTACTGGTCCATTAAGATTTACCCCAAGCACAGACTTCTCCAAATGTCCACCATAGGTAATAAGAGGAATTAATATAGTCTGCAAAGCCTATGACCTTTAATTTTCAGTTTTTAGAAATAAGTTTGATTTTTCTGGACCACAGTATCCTTCAATGTTTAATAAATTCTTGGTAAGAAAAGTAGATTTCAGTTTAAGGAAGAACTTCTTAAAAGAGCTGTCTGTTCCTTTCCACTGGAGGTATTAATGGAGAACTGGCTGGATACTTCTCTGTGATATTGACTATTCAGATACTAGTTGGACTAGATGACTCCTAGGTACTTTCTATCTCAGAGATTCTATGAGGTTATAACTCTGGGCACTGTGGACAAAGAAGGTAAGATTTATTATGAAGAATCTTCATTTTTTTCAGTGTTGCTAAGATGTCTGGGGTCCCCCTAAATCCAAAGTTTGATCCTAGGATGTCTATATCTTCTTTCTATGGCTTCTGACTTGTACTTTGATACCTGTAGCCTATCAGGTGTGTATAGCTTCAAGGATGAGTGATAGTTTTCTCATTGGTCACTGATAACTAGTTAGTCTATTGTGTGAGTTGAGACATTGAATGTTGTATTTTGTATCACATAATCATATGGAGAATATTTCAGATTGACATTTGATCAGCGGAATTGCTAAAAAGGAAAAAAACCAAACCCTCATATCTCATTTATTTAACATTGTTGGGGCATGGAGTGTTTTCAATATTTGAATTTCCTATATCACTACAGCTAAATTACCAGGAGTTGTTGTTGCTGTTGTTTTTGTTGTTGTTGTTCTTCTTCTTCTCCTCCTCCTTCTCCTCCTCCTCCTCCTCTTTCTCCTCCTCCTTCTCCTCCTCCTCCTCCTCTTCCTCCTCCTCCTCCTCCTCCTCCTTCTCCTCCTCCTCCTCCTCTTCCTCCTCCTCCTCCTCCTCCTCCTCCTCCTTCTCCTCCTCTCCTCCTCTCCTCCTCCTCCTTCTTCCTCTTCTCCTCCTCCTCTCCTCCTCCTCCTCCTCCTCCTCCTCCTCCTCCTCCTTCTTCTTCTTCTTCTTCTTCTTCTTCTTCTTCTTCTTCTTCTTCTTCTTCTTCTTCTTCTTGTTAGTTTTAACTCTTTTAGCAAGAAATCTCACTAAAACGTAGTAGTTGAGGCAGAGCACTGTCACGGTGGAAAAAGCTCTGGACTCAGATTCAGGAAGATCTGGCTTCAAATCCTGTTCCAATAGTTATTTGTGTCCCTGGAGAAGTATTATCCTCTCTGAGACTCAGTTTCTTCTTTTGTAAAATGAGAAGGTTGGGTTTGATGACCTCTAAGGCTCCTCCCCACTTTAAATCTCTGATCTGATAATCAATTTGTCCAAACATGTAGACCTGAATCTCTTCTTTCTTAAACATATTCTAAACATTTTGTGATCATACATTCATTATTGTGAACAATGGGAATCAGGTGAGTAAGGGCTGTTTGTCTCTGCACTAAATGGTCCCAAACCACTCTGGTTTTTTTTAAGGTTTTGTGCTCATTTTTGAACTTTTTATAAGGTTACCAGCTACTAAGCTACCGTTCTTGCTATTACTGGTAAGCCAGCCTCTATCTGTCCTCACCATCTCATTAGAATTGCATCTGAAAATAAGAATCACTATGAGTGAAATGTTGTAAATTCTACTTTTCATAAGTAATTCAAATAGACTTTAGGTTTTGGACATCATGATGATTCTAGCTAATTTGGTAGCTGCACACTACAACTTCTAAGGTGAGAGGGGTCACTTGGAACTTTGGCTTATCATCTATAAATTTCCATGTGCAAATAAGCAGGACCAAGACAGCACTGAAATCTTGAAAGTCTTAGATTATTAGAAATGGAAGGGAATGCAGAGATTGTGTAGCACAACCAACTGTGAAGTTGTAATATTGTTAGAGTTTGTCTTTTGTGTTTCAGCCTCCCTTCATGCTCTGCTCCCTCAGTGGTTTCTCTACCTTCTTCAATTGTCCAAGGCTTGCCTTCTTCCTAATCTCATTTTGTTTACAAAATAACAAAGGATCTGATTTGACCCAAACTCACCAATGTACCATTTCCCGAGTTATTTGCTTTTTATCTCTATTTGTAGAATTCAGTCCAATGTTATCTGAAATATTCTATTTTTTATATATTGTTGAATTGAAGGCAATAACAATATGTGGTAAAATTGGTGTAGGGAGTTAGGTAGAAGGAACCTTTTTTTGACCTTTCAAAATCATGCTATAATAAGGCTGAGTTTAAAAGTAAACATGCTATTTTATTCAGTCACTTAAGGTTGCCTCAGCCATCCCCCTTCCCTATCCTTTAAACCAAATATAAACTCTTTTTCAGGGCATCTAGGTGGTACAGTAGATACAGTAGATACTGGGCTTGGAGTCAAGAAGATTCTTCTCTTCCTGAAGTTAAAATCCTGAGTTAAAATCTGACCTCAGATACTAGCTGTGTGACCCTGGGCAAGTTATTTAACCATGTTTGCTTCAGTTTCCTTATGTGTAAAATGAGCTGGTTAAGGAGATGGCAAAGCACTCCAGTATCTTTTCCAAGAAAATCGGGTCACAAAGAGTTGGACATTACTGAAAAATGACTGAACAGCAACAACATTTTCTCCTGTCATTTTTCTTTCCCAAGATTCCCAGATACATTGAATTCAAAGCTAGTCTTAATATTTGTCAGTGCCCCTGGGTCTGTTTCTCCCCTCTTTATCATTCACAAAATGATAAATCAAGTTTTTTCTCCTGCCCCCATAACAGGGCAATCAAGAGTGTTTTTAAATTTGCAAAGCACTTTTCATGCATTGACTCATTGGAGTCTCACTATCCAGAGTATCCCTTGTTTTAAAGTCATCTAGGACCAAGAGCTAAAGATCAGTAAGGCATGAGATTTTGCTTCAGGTGCGGTGGGACAGAAAGCTAGGGGAGACATAGGAGGGGTCGGCTATGAGTATGTGTACACAACAGGCACTGTCACATGGGTGTGGGTGGATCAGGGGCTAGGGAATCCCAGATGTTGGGGAGTGAGACCCAGGACCTTTGTCTTTGAACATGTGTGAATGTCAGTGTGTGTTCATGCATTTCGTAATGATGGTGATTAAAGGGTACTTGGTATCAAGCAACCTTGTCCACACTGACAGTGATTATAGATGTTCAAACACTAAAAAGTAAGAGGAGAAAACTAAGAATTTGGTTTGACTGTGTAAAAGTATTACTAATTACAGTACAGTCATTTATGCGAATCACATACTATTTATGCCTGATTACCATGTGGCACAATAATGATTATTTCTATCACTGGCTGTATGTCAGCTTAACTTCCCTTTAAATTTTTATTACAGCAGCAAACCTGGGGTACATATGTGCTTTGTCTTTATTATTTGTTGCTCATGAAGCATAAATGTCAGGTAATGCTATATAATCATTACCTCACAACTTTTAAAAACTTCAGACAGAACATTCCTTAGATGCCCTTTCTACAGCTATACTAGTTTAGGTCCCCATCCCCACCCCAGTCTGTCTTCACACCATCATCTTTCTGAACGGTGGACATATTACTGTTTTGTTAGGAATCCAAAGAAATTTAACTAGCACTTGTGAAATGGGGATTAGCTCCAGGCACTAACATGCTAGGAGCTGAGGAACACTTCTTCCCCGGGAAAGTAAACATCCATGCTTTTTCTCCAAGATGTGACTACAGTCTGTGCACCTTACCTCACAGTCTTCTGGAGATGTTGGAAAATATCTCTTCATGGGACTTTCTGAGGGGGCAGGCCACCTCATCCTATCAATGGAACTGTCTTGTATTTATGATACCTATCCCTCTATTAATTAATCAAAATTTAATCTGTAATCAAAATTTAAAAGGAAGTTAAGCTGACATACAGCCAGTGATAGAAATAATCATTATTGTGCCACGTGGTAGTCAGGGATACCAATACCTATCCTCTGCACAGTATTCTCTCTCCTCTCCCAGATAAATTTGCCCAGGGTGGGTACTTTCTACTGATTACAATTTTAGTAATCCATTTTGGTCATGTTGGACTCTTTGTGACTCCATTTGGGGTTTTCTTGACAAAGATATTAGAATGGTTTCCCATTTCCTTCTCCAGTTAACTTTACAGGTGAGGAAACTGAGGTAAACAAGGCTAAGTGCCCAGGGTCACACAGGGTCACATAGCTGGTAAGTGTTTGAGAAAAAATTTGAACGCATCTTCCTGACTTGCAGGCTTGGTGCTCTATCCACTGCACCACCTAATAAACCATACTGCTAGCCAAGACTTAAGCACAATATTGTCATGAGCAGCAGTGTCTAAGGAATCATTTTGTTGTAGCTGTGAGAGTACTAGAACTAAAAAAAACCTAGATTCTAGCTCTCCAAAAGTTACTGGGTGCCCTGAGACAAGTCACTTTCCTTCATTGGGCCTTACTTTCTTCTATAAAATAAGGAGTTTTGCCTAGATGATCTCTTCTATTCTATGCTTCTGTGGTTTAATTTCACAGTGGTGGGCAAATAATTACTTTCCTCTTCTGAAGATTCTTTTCTAACATGTGCTTGTAAATTATCAAACTACCAAGAGCTTGACAATTTAGCTTAGCTCATCAAGGAATCAAGTGAGGTCACACTGGGAGAGGATGCGTGGATTGAAACACTGATGTACAGTAGCTACTGAATTTGTAAGTCTCAGAATCTAGCTCGGGGCCCACCTGGGACATAGCAGGCATTTAATAATTGTTTGTTCTTCAATTCAATGACTCCTTGGATGCAGAGAGGGAAGGTACCTGCGGATATGACAGAATTTGTTGTTGTTCAGTCCTTTCAGTCATAGTTGACTTTTTTTTTTAAAGCAATTGGGGTTAAGTAACTTGCTCAAGGTTACATGGCTAGTCATTATTTATGTGTGGGTGCTCATTTTCTGAGGCCGGTTTCAATCTCAGGTCATCCCAACTCCTAGGCCAGCACTCTTACTCACTGCGCCACCTAGCTGCCCCCATGGTTGACTTTTTGTGACTCCATTTGGGGTTTTCTTGGCAAATATACCTGAAGTGGTTTGCCGTTTCATTCTCCAGCTCATTTTACAGGTGAGGAAACTGAAGGAAACAGGGTTAGGTGACTTGTCTGGGGTCACACAGTTATAAGTGTCTGAGGCTGGATTCGAACTCAGGAAGAGGAATCTAACTCCAGGCCCAGTGCTCTATCCACTGTGTCACCTAGCTTCCCTCTAACAGAATTATTCTTTTCATTTCTTTAAGTTTTTATTATGAGCTTAAGAATCATCAGCAAACACAAACATTTCAATATAGAAAGAACCAAAAAAGGATTGTATATTAAAGCTCTCTCTCCCCCACTTCCTCTTTCTCTTGCCTCCCTCTTTTCCTTCTTCTTCTATTCTTCCTTCCTTCTATCTTTCCTTCCTCTCTCCCTCCCTCTCTTCCTCTTTTCCCTTCTCCCTTCCTCCCTTCCTTCCTCCTTTTCTCCTCCTTCCCTTTCTCCTTCTCCCCTCTTTCCTTCCCTCCCTTCTTTCTTTATCATTTCCCACTAACTTAACTCTCCCCCACTCCCACACAATTCATATACCTATCGTCTCCAACCAAAAGTCATCCTTTGTAAATATATATGTATGTATGTATATATATTTATATATGAATATGTATATATCTACCCAAGCAAAACATAGCAACATATTGGCCATATCTGCAAATGTCAATATCATTGGCAGATTGGTCTTTCCCTGTGACTATATAGTCTTTGCGGCAAAATTTTCCAAGATTAAAGTGAGTAGAAAAGTGACACAGTACCCAGGTTTCTAGGAGAATCTAGTTCAAGCATTTTCTTTATAGACACGTGGTCATTGATTCCCAATTAGTATCAGTCCTTCTTGTACTTCATAAACAGAGTGGACTCTAGTTTTATGTAGGAAAAAACAAACCTTAAGGCTAAAAGGGATATAAGAAGCCATGTAGACCAAGTTCTTCAAACTTGAAGAAACAGGCCTTTTGAAACAGACCTTGGTTTAGTTAAAGGCATTTCTTTCCATCTGATTTTCTAAACACAACATTTAATCTGACTCTAAAAGTATTTTAAAATATATGAGTCAGAAAGAAAGCACATAATGATGAGAAAAGAAACTGGGGCTGTCTTGCCTGAAGAAAAGAAAACTGGGCTGGGTGGGGGTAAGAGAAGCAATAATCATTGTTTTCCATTTGCTGAGTTCTCATATGAAAGAGGGGCACCTAAGTAGTACAGTGGATAAAGCACCAGACCTGGTAGCAGGAGGTCCTGAGTTCAAATCCAGCCTCAGATACGTACTAGTTGTGTGACCCTGGGCAAGCCATTTAACCCTGTTTGCCTAGGTTTCATCATCTGTAAAATGAGTTGGAGAAGGAAATGGCAAACCACTCATTGCCAAGAAAACCGCACATGGTCTTGAAGAATCAGGCATGACGGAAACAACTCAGTAACAACACAGGAGGGATTGATTAGTCTTGGTCCAGTACTTACAGTCAGAACTAGTCAGTGAAAATTGCAAAAGGACAAATCTCAACCTCATATAAGAATCTAGTTAATACATAGGAAAGAGCACTGGGTTTGGAATTAGAGGGTATGGGTTTGAATCCAGTTCCTGTTACCTACTATTTGCGTGACCTTGGGCAAGTCACTTAACCTTTTTTAGCTTTGGTTTCTTGATTCATAAAATGAGGGATTTTGAGTACATGACCTCTAAGGTCTCTTTCAGCTCTAAATCTATGATTATATAAGCAGCACTCTCTAGATTTGAACCGTCCAGAAGAGGGAACGAAATGAAATGCCTTAGAAGACAGCAGGTTTTCATTCATTCAAGGTCATCATGCAGAAATTGGATCACCCCTTGTAGGGTGTGCTGGAGAAGGCATTTTTAGTCAGGTGTGATTTAAATTTGATGGTGACCAAGGTCTCTGCCAGCATGAGGGTATCTGATTCTATGTGACTGTATACATATATATTTGCATGTATATGTAAACATTTCATGAAATGTACAAAGCAAGAAAAAATAGAAGCCAGCTATAATGGGACAGAAGCTCTAAGTTTTTCTTTTTGTTTTGTGTTATTTTTCTCTTGTGTTCAATAAAGAAGCACTTCTATTTATGACACAAAGTTTCATCTCAAAATACATAGACTGCTTCGAAATCCTGATATTTCAAGACTAAGATAAATACATTAAGTGTGTTGGTCATATGGATGTTTATTTTAGATTTTTGGCACAAACAGAATTGTAACTGCCATTGTAATATAGTGTTATCTCAGTACTTATGCTCAGTAGTTCTAACTCTAAGTGGTTCAGTAGTGGGCAGGTTGTTGTTTAGTTGTTTTTCCGTTGTATCTGACTTTGTGAGCCTTTTGAAATATTCTTGGCAAAGATACAGGAGTGGTTTACCACTTCCTTCTTCAGTTCATTTTACAGATGAGGAACTGAGGCAAACAGGTTAAATGACTTGACTAGGGTCACACAGCTAAGTAAGTATCGGAGGCCACATTTGAATTCAGGTCTTTTTGACTCCAGGCCTGGCACTTTATCCATTGCACCACCTAGCTGGGCAGGACAATGAACAAAAAATCTCAGCTGGCTTCTATTCCCAATTTCACTTGTAAACCAGATTTTAAGTAATTGGGAGCAATACTACCTGTTAGTATTGCCACCTGTACTTTAGATGGAATAGTTTCTGCCCCTGAAACCTATGCCTAGAGAGGCTTGTACTTAAAATAGGACTTTTTCCAAGTTTTGGCCCCTAGTCATTCTCAAGAAAATAAGACTTGTCTATACTGTTTGTATTAATAACAAGGACTTATATTTTTTATTTTTTTAAACAAATGTTTTATTAACTTCTGTTTTACATCATTCACTTGTGCCAGATTTTGAGTTACAATTATTTCCCCCTCCTTTTCCCCTACCCCCCACCCCAGAATAGCAGTCCCACAAGATATCGCTTCCTCCAATCTGCTCTCTCCCATATCTTCTCCCATACCCCCTTCGACTTTTCCATTAGAGGAAGGTGAATCTTTGTGTCCCAATGCCTGCACGTCTTATCTCCCAATTACAAGCAAAGGAATATTAATAATAGTACTTATATATATTTTAAACATTTAATTTTAAGACCTCAAATTTCAGATCCATTCCCTTCCTCCCTTGTCACCCATTCCCTCTGGGAAGATAAGTAATTCAGTATATGTTGTACATGTCTAGCTATGCAAAACATTACCATAGTAGATATATTGTGCAAGGATGCTTATAATTCCCTCCCACTCATCCCACCCCCCCACCTGGTCCATTCCCTACTTGATCCTGTCCCTCTTCTATAGTGGGTACTTCTAACCTCCCCTCCCCCCAAGGATGACCTCTCATCCATCATCCCTCCTCTCATCCCCCTCCCCCCTATTCTGCTGTAGGTTGAGATATCCCCTTTAGTATGTATGTCATTCTCTCCCTGAACCAAATTCAATGAGAATGTGGTTTTGCCTTTTTGCCTTCCTATTCTTCCCCTCCCTTGCAGCCTCTTCCTCTTGCTTCTTCCACCCTTTCTCTCCCCATCTGCTCTTGCCACTTTCCTCTCTCACCTCATAATTTCACCCCTTGAGTATCCTCCCTTCCCAACAAATTCAACCTATGTCCTCTCTCCATGTATAACTGTAAACATATATACACACATTCACATATGTATTCATATGGCCACACACCCTTCTTCCATTATTTTCATACTGAGAAAGATTTCATCAGTCACAGTTATTGCTTTTCCATATAGGAATGTAAATAGTTCAACTTTGATAAGTTCCTTTTGATTTCTTTTCCCTGATTACCTTCTCAGGCATCTCTTCCTTCTTGTGTCTGGGTGTCAAATTTTCTATTCAATTCTGGTTTTTTCCTCAAGAATGTTTGAAAGTCCTCTATTCCACTGAATGACCATATTTTCCCCTGAAACAAAATACTCAGTTTTGCTGGGTAGGTGACCCGTGGGTTCATTCCCAGTTCTTTTGCCCTCTGGAATATCATATTCCATGCCCTTTAATCCCTCAGTGTAGAAGCTGCCAGGTCCTGGGCTATTCTGATTGTGTTTCCACAATATTGAAATTGTTTCTTCCTGGCTGCTTGTAGTATTTTCTCCTTGATCTGGGAATTCTGAAACTTGGCTATAATATTCCTAGGAGTTTTCTTTTTGGGGATCTTTTTCAGGAGGCGATCTGTGGATTCTTTCAACCTCTATTTCCCCCTCTGGGTCTAAAACATCAGGGCAATTTTCATTGAGAATTTCTTAAAGGGTGATTTCTAGGTTCTTTCTTTGATCATGGCTTTCAGGTAGTCCAATAATTTTTAAATTGTCTCTCCTGGATCTATTTTCCAGGTCAGTGGTTTTTCCCATGAGATATTTTACATTGCCTTCTAATCTTTCATTTGTTTGGATCTGCTTAACAGCATCTTGATTTCTCCATTTGCTCCAGTCTAACTCTGAAGGAATGAATTTCCTCAGTGAACTTTTGAGATTCTTTTTCCATCTGGCAAATTCGACTTTTTAAGGCATTCTTCTCCTCATTGCCCTTTTGGGCCTCCTTTGCTATTTGAGTTAGTCTATTTTTTAAGGTGTTGTTTTCCTCAGTTAGGCTGTTGACCCTCATTTCATACTTTTCCTGCATCCTTCTCATTTCTCTTCCCAATTTTTCCTCCACTTCTCTTATTTGATTTTTAAAGTCCTTCTTAAGGTCCTCTATGGCCTGCAACCTGCTCAAGTTTTCCCCTGGGACTTTTGGAGCAGGACTTTTGACCTCACAATACTCTTCCCGCTCTAAGCTTTGATCTTCTTTGCCCCCAAAATAGGAGTCTAAGGTTGCATTTTTCTGTTTAATTTGTTTCCTTTGCCTTGGCATGTTGCCACTTAATTACTTGACTTTTGGGCTTGTCACACTATGGCTCTGCCAACAGATGGGAACTTTCATCCTAAACATGTAGGGGGACAACTTCCATTTCTGGCAAGCTGGAAACCCACCTACGACCTCCACCCCAGATCACAATCCAGATCCAGGGAGGTTAAAGCAAGAGCAATTAACCCCCAAGACTGATTGCTGGATCTCCCTACAGTTCACAGGCCAGGAGCTGGAGCTGCCTCTGAAAACTACAAAATGGCGTGTCTCCTCAGTGGCTACTAGCTCCCAGGAGAGGAAGCCGATGCATTCCCCAAATACTGGTCCCAAAGTCCATAGGGCACTAACCTCTCACTTTGTCCTAGGCATGTCTATGTTGATAATTCTGGAATCGCCACAGCTGCTGGTGTTCTGGGGTCCCTCCAGCTGGCTGCTGGCCCAGCTGCCCTGGGGCTAAAACCGCGACTCAGACGGACCTGTGCTTGGCTCCCCACGCACTGCACACTGTGCTCTGCGGCTCCCAGAGTGCTGCACTGGTCCTTCCTGCAGGGCTGCTGGGCTGTCCTCAGTGGGAGGTTAGCTTCTCTGTCGTTCTGTGGGTGCTGGGGCTCCAGAAGTTGTTGAGAGTCCCCTTTTACATAGTTTGGAGGTGATCTGGGGGGAGAGTGGCTTAGACATGCTGTTTCTACTCCGCCATCTAAGGACTTATATTTTTAAAAAACGTTTTAAGCTGAAATTGCTGGAGCCAGCTCAAATCTTCAAGTATGAGCATACCCACATAGGAAATAGTCAAAGGCTACAAATCAGAGCTTGATTTCTTGTTTTGTTGATTGTTGAGACTTCAGAAAGTGATTTTGGAGGGGGGGAGGGAGTCTGTTAAACATTTACCAACACACTCTTGGTTTTGAGGTTTACAAAGTAGATTTTCTCACAACTTGGAGGTGGTAGTGCAAGTGTTATTTCCATTTAAAGATGAGAAAATCAAACTCAGAGATGAAAAGACTAAGGTCACACAGCTAGCAAGCTCAGAACTATGACTCGAATAGAAGATTTAAGACCAGTGTTGTTCAAGACCTACCATGTTTACTTCACTTAGGTGTTAAATCAACAAGTATTTTAGTGAGATCTACTATGTTCCCTGAAAGGTATAAGACACTAATGGGAATATTGAAGAAGGGTAAAATGTAATGCTTGTTCTCAAGGAGTTTATAATTCAACGAAGAAGATGAGCTTTTCATATATGAAACAAGGGCAGCATAAAGTAACAGCATCATAACTAGCAAGGGGCCAATGGGCTTTCTCCAAGGAGTGGACATATAGGGGGCATGCTTCCTCCATGCAGTGATCATGATAGATTGTTGAATCTCACTTTAGGGATGTGTCCGTACACTTCAGTAATGTATGGACACATCCTCTTCTCCAGAGTTCCATTACCATAAAACCTGTCTCCTGAGCCCTGCATCCTCTGACAAACACCTCTTCCCCCAGTGGGAAGATGAGCAAATGTGTAGAGATGGGAAAGAATAGTGTGTATAAGGATCCTAAAAGAAACCAGATTTTTACTCTCTATATGTCACTTCTCTATTTTCAAGTTTAATCTCACAATGCATGAGCTAAGGCAAAACTCTTTTCTATTCTTCCATATGAGATTCTGGCTAATGCCTATGACCTACTTCATGAATCATTCCTCCTGTGTAGAGTCCCTTTCATTTTCATCCTTTAAAATGTCCTTTAGCTTTTCTCTGATTCATCTCACTTGGCTCTAATCATGCACTTACCCAGAATTCCCCTTACAAGAGTAAATAACTTTCACTGGTCATGTGGAGTTTCATATATCAATGTACCCATTGTCTCACAGATGTAGGTGGACCTCCTCTCCACCAGTGTGGCTTGAAACCCATATGCCTTTCCATTCTATGGAATTCTGGTTCAAGTCCTTCTAGAAATTCTCCATAGTTTCCAAGTGTAAGGGGTACTTTCCTCAGGGTCTTTTAATATTTCATAAATACCAGGGTACCCTTATTTTCATTACATGACAACTCCTGACCTTTTCCTTTTAAAATATTTTTAATCTATGAATAAAACAAGCATTTATATAACATAATATAATAAAAATATGGTCACACATGAAACTAAAAATAATTATGCACAGCTTTCTATTCCTTTTAAATATATTATGAAATTATCATGTAAATTTCTTTTTTCTCCCCTTTTTTCTTCCCCCCCCCCCACTGTAAAGATTGGCTACCATTACATACACACTCACATTTTATTTGTCAGTCCTTTCTCTGAATGCAGATAGTATTTTACTTCTTATGTCCTTTATTTATGGCATATAACAGCCAGGTGGCACATTAGATAAAGCACAGAACCTAGAATTCAGAGAATCTGAGTTCAAATGTAGTTCCAGACACTTATTGGATGTGCCATCCTGGGCAAACCACTTAATCTCTGACTGCCTCAGCTCCCTCATTTGTAGAATGGGGATAATAATGGCATCTGCCTCCTAGAGTTTTTGAGGATAAAATCAACTAATTGTGAAATGTTTTGCAAACTTTAGCACTATATAAAATTAGCTTTGATGGTGATGATGATTGCATTGTGTATGTTTACATGGTTCTGTTATTTGTGTTTTATTGCTTGATATCTCTTTTCCCAGAAAGTTGTAAAATCCCTGACAGCAGACTGTGCCTCTAGCCTCTTGTTCACCCCCCACAGGTCCTATAGGTGTATGCTATTCGAAGAAGACATTTGACAAATGCTATTGACTGATTGACTAAGTCAGAAAGATATGATGAGGATAATTAATGTAATGAAATGTCAAATTAGGATGTTCTTTATGCACTGTTCTCAGACTTTGGTGAAAGGTGCACTATTTTGAAGACAGAATTGTTTCCATTAGCAGTAATTATAATAATATTGGGTGATTCTGAGCTCTGGGGATCTGCATTTTTTAGATTTTGGTTTTATTTTCTTTGTCATTTTTCATGACTAAAAAAACTCACATTTTTTTACCCATATTAAAAATAACTAGAATTAGTCCTTTATGTTATAAAATTATATTGGAGCTGTTGTCATGGTGTGAATTTACCAAGGAAGTAATTTCTGTTAGATATTTCAAGGATGACTGAGAGGGTGCACTGAAGAACAAAATATCCTTTATTATGTACATCATACATATCTGAAATGTAGGTGAGAATTTGAAAGTGTAATAAGGTCTCTACAAATCCTGTGAAAAATAGGGTAACATTTTAGCACTGAGCAATTACAATCAGAAAGGCCCTTTATCTGAATCCAATCATCTAATACTGACATATGCCAGCTTCCCTCAAAGTTAATCGAAATGGAGAATACTGATCAGGACATGAATAACTAGTTGCTGTGAGAAAAAAAAATCAATTGGAAATCATCTTGGGAGCAATTTCAAATAATCAGAATCTTCAAAGATGACAAAATGGAAACCATAAGGCAGAATGCTAGAAATTTAATTTTCTATACTGCCCTCTAGTTGATTTCCAAATAGATTTAGCAAGTATTTTAAATTTGAGTGTGTGTGTGTGTGTGTGTGTGTGTGTGTGTGTGTGTGTGTGTGAGAGAGAGAGAGAGAGAGAGAGAGAGAGAGAGAGAGAGAGAGAGAGAGAGAGAGAGAACAAGAACAAGAAAAACAAGAAGAGGAGAAAGAGGATGAAAATAAAGAAAGGAAAGAAAAAAAGGAGGAAGGAGGGAAGGAAGGAGAGATAGAGGAGAAGGGATAGAAGATATCCAGGAGGAGTTGGTCAACCAAAGACTGATGATGCAGAACTGGTGCTTATGAGAGAAACAGAAACTAGATAGATAGATTTGGAAGCTGACTGTATATAGATAATAACTGAACCAATTGCAAACTGAAGAGATTATCAAGAGATGGTGTCAACACAAAGGGAAAAGCACCCAAGACAAAGCCTTGAGGATGATGGAGGCAGTATAAGAGACAGAGAAGGAATGGTCATACATGTAAGAGAGGCATCAAGAGAGGAAAATGTCTCAGTAACCCAGGCAGCTTGGAGTGTCTAGGAGGAGGGAATGGTTGACAATATCAAAAGCTTTAAAGAGATAAAATAGAATAAAGACTAAGAAAAGGATATTGGATTTAATATCTAAGAGATATATGGCAAGTCAAGTGAGAAATTTTGGTTAAGTAATAGAAACAGGAGGAAGAAAAGCTGCAAATAATAGAGAAGTAATTGAAGATAATGGACATAGATTACTATTTGTTTGGAGTTTGTGAAAGGGAAAAATGATATAGGACAATAGCTTGAGGGGAAGAGAGGGTCAAGGGTGAATGAGTGATAGGGTGCCCTGATGAATAAAATATCCTATAAAAGGAAATGAAAGTTCTTTGAGAATGGGGGTAACCTGTACATATTTATAGGAGAAATTGTTGGAGAAAATGGATGGAGGGAGTGAGGGAAAGGAAGGGCGGTAGGAGGGAGGAGGAAAGAGAGAATTGAGGGGAAAGGCTCCTGGAGAAGACAGAAAGACATAGGATCAAGGATACAGGCAGAGAGCTGACTCTGACAAAGACAAAATGACCACCTCTCAAAGACTAGAGCAAAGGGATTGAGAAACAGTTGACAGAGAGATAGGAAGACTAGGTACAGTGGAAAGAGCTGGTTCTGGAGTCAGAGGAGCTTCAAATATTCTACTTCTGACTTGCTACCTGTGGACTTTGAGCAAGTCACTTATTCTTCCTGAATCTCTGTCTCTTCACTAGTAGACTGAAGGTTTTAGGTTAGATTACCATAAAAATCCATTCTAACTATACTCTTATGATCCTGTGTTCACTCTGGACCCATTTATATATACCCACTAACATATACTTTAATACAATGTGGTTTTAGAGTATAGTCAGTTGAAGAGCTTTTAATTTCTAAATGGTACTGTGTGATGGAATGATGAAAATTTACCTGATTTGTTTTATTTTGTTTTTTAGAAACAAGTTATATACATACTTTTCTTTCTGACTGAATTTTATGAGTACTATAATACTCACTATAGATAGTACTATTATTCATTATGATATGTTCTCTACCATCAAGATTACAGTGTTAACAATGTCATATATTGTCATGTTTTTAAGTCTTTTGTTGTTCACCAGCATCAGACACCATTTTTACAAATGACACTCAATTTTAGTCTTCCTGTCAAACCCTGCTCTGTAAAATCTAGAGTTTTTTTCTTCCAGAAAATAGAATATCAAACAGCTATCATTCAGGAATTTTCACATTTTAAATTCCCATGATGAGTGATACGAATAACTTTCCTTTAATAAAAAAGGCTTTTTTGAGTAACCAGCACAGGATTTGGCATTTGAACATAAGAGCTTTATAAAAGTCTGGAGCAGATTAGAGACAGGTGGGACCCTGGAGCAGTGTGGTTATACGCACCTGTCCATTTAGACCTTTTTCTGCCAGTGATACCAGGGATCCTCCTGGAAAATAGAAAACCTGTGCATATGAGGATTAACCTTCCAGGCAGGACCAGGTGGAAGAGGAACTACCACCAGGTGGATGTTCTCCAAAGCAGGTCATTCCATTTTTGGATAGCTTTAGGTATTAGGAAATTTGTCTCTATATTGAACCCAAATCTGCCTCCATACAATTCCCACACATTGTCCTCCTTGATCAATGTGGGACACCTGTGGCTTTCTAGGTCCTTGGGTGCAACCTTCTGATTGAATACAAGTTTTACAGAACAAATCCTTTTATTAAGGAGTTTGCTCTGTGAGGTTTGGATTCAGTCAAAGGGCTGCATTTGAGGCCAAGAAGAACAAGTCTAATCTTTCTTTTACATGACAACCTTTCAGCTATATGAAGATAGCTATCATGAGCCACCTGAGTTTTCTCTCCTTCAGGTTGAATATATTTAGTTCCCTGAATGGCAGGATCTCCTATCCTCTCACCAGTCTGGTTGCCTTCCTTTTAGACACTTTCTCCCTATGTACTACAAAGCACTCTCTTCTCTATATCTACTACTACTATCCTAGGACAGTCATTTGTTACTACTCTCCATTGGGTAATTACAATGGCCTTCTAACAGGTCTTCCAGTTTTCATTCTCCTTCCTCTCCAGTATTTCTTTCATTCAGTTTATAGAATTATCTTTCTCACATATTGTAAGGGTAATGGTAATTTGAAGATCTTCCCTGCTTTGAAGATTATGCCCCACCCCCTAATAGGCTGAATGCAATCACATGGAGCCCGTGGTGGGAGAATGTTGCTGAAAGATGGAGCAGAGCCCACAGGAAGCTGGGAGTCAGAGCAGTGAAATATTGGAGGGAGGAGAGTATGCACACAAGGGAGACAATTAGACTTGTGAGTAAATGTTGGTTTGTGAGAAGGCTAAAGGATGCTGTGACTCTGTGTTGTTATGGCTTATTAACTTCTTTGCTACTATGATGGAATCAGCTTACTGGTTTGGTTTTCTGGTGTCTGAATAAATATTTTGCCTCTGTCTTATTTATGGGGAGTCTGTTATATTTTGTATTTGAGCACTATGCAGCCATATTTATAGTGACTGTTGACACTGTGAATATTGCAATGGTGCTACACATATAGAATCAGAAAGATCTCAGAGTTGAAAGAATTCTCAAAGGAAATCTAGTTCAATCTGCTAAGGAATCTCTACTGTATCCTCCCTATCAAATGGTCAACCATCCTCTGCTTGAAGATGCTTAGTGATTCAAAGTTGGGGAGCCTACTACCTCTTGAGGTTCATTCTACTTCTGAATTGCTTTATTAGGGAAATTTTTTTCTTTGATGAAGCCAAAATCTGTGTCTACCTTAAGAACCCTTCAAATACTTGAACAAAACTCTAAAGTTCCCTCAATAAGTCTGTAGGATACATTCTCTTATGCTGACATTCTTAAACTAAAATATAAGTAATAGGATATTTGTGTGAGAAATGCAGAGAGAAAGAACCTAGAAGAGAAATTCAGAGAATTCTGAAAGCATCTAACAGAAAAGCAACCCTTCCAATAAGAGACACAAAGTAGGTACTTTATTTTGTTTTTATTTCTTTTGTTTAATAAATGCTTTTTGTTTGTTGACTTGAGAAGAAACATAGTTAACTATCATTTATTAAGCACCTACTATGTGCTAAGCACTGGGGATATAAATAAAAGCAAAATGCAGTCTCTGGTTTCAAAGAGCTCACAATCTAATGGGGAAGAAATTTCTGAGAGAGCATAAGAGAAAGCAGCTAAATCATCAATACAGTAAATATTGGTTGATACAACCTACATAAAATCTCTCGGTGGGGCTAGGGGTATCCTGCATAAATTATTATTTTTTTTAAACAAATACTTTATTAACTTCTGTTTTAAATCATTCATTTCCGCCAGATTTTGAGTTACAATCATTTTCCCCCCATTATTCCCCTACCCAACCTCCCAGAATAGCAGTCCCACAAGATATCGCTTCCTCCAATCTGCTCTCTCCCATACCTTCTCCCATACCCCCATCGACTTTTCCATTAGAGGAAGATGAATCTTTGTGTCCCAATGCCTGCACATCTTATCTCCCAATTATAGGTGTTTACGACCTTGAATTTCAGATCCATTTCCTTCCTCCCTTGTCACCCATTCCTTCTTGGGATATAAGTAATTCAGTATATGTTGTACATGTCTAGCTATGCAAAACATTATCATAGTAGATATATTGTTCAAGGCTGCTTATAATTCCCTCCCACTCATCCCACCCCCCACCTGGTCCATTCCCTACATGATCCTGTCCCTCTTCTATAGTGGGTACTTCCAACCTCCCCTCACCCCAAGGATGCCCTCCCATCCATCATCCCTCCTCTCATCCCCCTTCCCCCTATCCTGCTGCAGGTTGAGATATCCCATTTAGTATGTATGTCATTTTCTCCCTGAACCAAATTCAATGTGAATGTGGTTTTGCCTTTTTAGCCTTCCTTATTCTCCCCCTCCTTTGCACCCACTTCCCCTACATGAGATAGTTTACCCTACCATGTCTCTCCCCATCTCCTCTTGCCACTTTCCTCTCTCACCTCATAATTTCATCCCTTGAGTACTCTCCCTTCCCAACAAAATCAACCTATGCCCTCTATCCATATATAACTGTAGCCATATACACACACATTCACATATGTATTCGTATGACCACACCCCTTCTTCCATTATTTTCATAGTGAGAAAGATATCATCAGTCCCAGTTATTGCTTTTCCATATAGGAATGTAAATAGTTCAACTTTGATAAGTTCCTTTTGATTTCTTTTCCCTGATTACCTTCTCAGGCATCTCTTGCTTCTTGTGTCTGGATGTCAAATTTTCTATTCAACTCTGGTTTTTCCTCAAGAATGCTTGAAAGTCCTCTATTCCACTGAATGACCATATTTTCCCCTGAAACAAAATACTCAGTTTTGCTGGGTAGGTGACCCTTGGGTTCATTCCCAGTTCTTTGCCCTCTGGAATATCATATTCCATGCCCTTCGATCCCTCAGTGTAGAAGCTGCCAGGTCCTGGGCTATTCTGATTGTGTTTCCACAATATTGAAATTGTTTCTTCCTGGCTGCTTGTAGTATTTTCTCCTTGATCTGGGGATTCTGGAACCTGGCTATAATATTCCTGGGAGTTTTCTTTTTGGGATCTTTTTCAGGAGGTGATCGGTGGATTCTTTCAACCTCTATTTTGCCCTCTGGATCTAAAACATCAGGGCAGTTTTCCTTGAGAATTTCTTGAAGGGTGATTTCTAGGTTCTTTCCTTGATCATGGCTTTCAGGTAGTCCAATAATTTTTAAATTGTCTCTCCTGGATCTATTCTCCAGGTCAGTGGTTTTTCCCATGAGATATTTCACATTGCCTTCTAATCTTTCGTTTGTTTGGATCTGCTTAACAGCATCTTGATTTCTCATAAAGTCATTAGCTTCCATTTGCTCCAGTCTCACTCTGAAGGAATGAATCTCCTCAGTGAACTTTTGAGATTCTTTTTCCATCTGGCAAATTCGACTTTTTAAGGCATTCTTCTCCTCATTGCCCTTTTGGGCCTCCTTTGCCATTTGAGTTAGTCTATTTTTTAAGGTGTTGTTTTCCTCAGTCAGGCTGTTGACCCTCATTTCATACTTTTCCTGCATCCTTCTCATTTCTCTTTCTAATTTTCCTCCACTTCTCTTATTTGATTTTTAAAGTCCTTCTTAAGGTCCTCTATGGCCTGCAACCCGCTCATGTTTTCCCCTGGGGCTTTTGGAGCAGGACTTCTGACCTCACAGTCCTTTTCCCGCTCTATGCCCCCAAAATAGGAGTCTAGGGTTGCATTTTTCTGTTTCCTTTGCCTTGGCATGTTGCCACTTAATTGCTTGACTTTTGGGCTTGTTGCCACACTATGGCTTTAAGGCCAGCTAGAGGAATTTTCGTCCCGAACGTGTGGGGGCAACTTCCGTTTCTGGCAAGCTGTAAACCCACCCACAACTTCCACCCTAGATCACAATCCAGATCCAGGGAGGTTAAAGCAAGAGCGATTACCCCCCAAGACTGATCGCTGGATCTCCCCGCGATTTGTAGGCTGGGAGCCGGAAATGCCTCTGAAAACTACACAGTGGCATGTCTCCTCAGCAGCTTCTAGCCCCCAGGGGAGGGAGCTGACGCATTCCCCAAATACAGGTCCCAAAGTCCATAGGACACTAACCTCTTACTTTGTCCTAGGCATGTCTATGTTGATAATTCTGGCGTCTCCACAGTTCCTGGTGTTCTGGGGTTCCTCCAGCCGGCTGCTGGCCCTGCCGCCCTGGGGCTAAAACCTCGGCTTACGTGGACCTGGGCTCGGCTCGGCTCTTGCGCTCTGCGCGCTGCCGGCTCCCAGACCACTGCGCTGGTCCTTCCTGCAGGGTGCTGGGCTGTCCTCAGCGGGAGGTTAGCTTCTCTGTGTCGTTCTGTGGGTGCTGGGGCTCCAGAAGATTTTCAGAGTCCTTTTTTACATAGTTTGTGGAGAATCTGGGGGCAGAGAGGCTTGGAGGAGCTGTTTCTACTCCGCCATCTTGGCTCCGCCCCCCTGCATAAATTATTAAGAATGTAATGGGATCCTGGGATAAAAAAGTTTGAGAATCTCTGGTTTAATGGAATAAGGTGGCCACTCAAGGAGCCAAGGCCAGTAGAGAAAAACTGCATCATCTTGGGGACAGGGGAAAGTTGGAAGTGTTAAAATCTACATTCCTCCTTAACCGTCTCTACACACAGAGCTGATGATTCTCTGGCATCCTTGAAAGACAATTTATGTAATAGATAGAATGCTGAACTTGGAATCAAGAACACCTAAAATCTGACCCATATCCCTTCAAGGCAGACTTTAAATTTTCCTTGAGGGGAGCAAGAGGACTGTGACTGGGTGCTTGTTTCTTCCTTCTTCTTTCCCTGAGAGGGGTGTTAGACTAAATTATATTTATATTTCCCCTTAAATATTGCTGATCTAGATGTATAATCTGTAGGGTTTCCAAACAAAAGACACTTCCCTTGTAGTTCTTTGGGAAGAGGGTAGCCCTTTAGCTTACACTTGCCAGATTTCCACCAAATATGAGTTATCTAAAAGACTGTAACTAATAGCAGACAGTGAGGAAATCTATTTATCCATGCAAAATAGCAAACAGAATTTGGAGGAGTTGTACAAATTAGATTGTAGCAGAAAACACACAAGAATGCTCTTAGCTGGGAGCAAAATAAATTATCAGCTCACACCAAGAGAAAGGCCCTGGCCTTACCCAAAGGGAGAATCTTTGAAATTTCTAGGCAGACAAGTTGAAAATAGGGACATGTTACATGTTTATACGCCTAACACATCCAAAGTCTTTTTATACATCTTCCTTGAAGTGTGTAGAACCACAGGTCTCTCTCTTTCAAGAAGTTTTAGTACCAACTCCACCCCTTACACAAATTCTCAATATTAATCTGGCACTTAGCATTTCCTCCACCAATTCTGAGTCAGTCTTCTTTCATTTACACAGTATACAAAACACTTGAGGCTTAGTTGAAAACCCAGGTTAGTTTCATAAATGTTATATTAGAATGAAATGTTATAGTGAAAATCATTATAGTAAAAATCTAGTATTCCTAGGACAAACAACTTTGAAAATTTCCAAAATTAAAAAAAAATTTCCGACACACTTTTATCCCCTTATTCTAAAGCACCATTATATTTCATGGGAAGATAGATGATATATTTGATAGTGATAGATATAGAGACAGATATATATGCATATATATATATATATATATATATGGGAGAAAGAGAGAGAGAGAAAGAGAGAGAGAGAGAGAGAGAGAAAGAGAGAGAGAGAGAGAGAGAGAGAGAGAGAGAGAGAGAGAGAGAGAGAGAGAATTGTCTAATTTCATGGACACTTCTGAAATTCTTTGTGAACAGAAAAAACTGGATATCTTTTTTGCCAGTTTTGATTTCTAATAAGTCATAGGAAATATTAAGTTTAGAGGCAAACTCCAGCCTTTCTGAATTTCAGTTGTTTACCTTGGCACAATTCCCTTTCCTGGATTAGAGGTGCCTGCGCCAGCAGAGAATCGTTTCTCCTCCCTTCCTGAAATGGCTGGTGAAAAGTGCGAATTGCTCCCTCACAGTTGCTGGATCCTGAATAAACTCCCTGCTGTGGGGGTTTGCATGTCCTCTGTGGGGAAGAAAACACGTAAAAGGAAGGAAAGGGATGGGAAAAGATGAAGCACAGCAGAAAGCGCGGCGGTGGGGATTGAAGAGGAATGAAGATCAATGCAGAAAGAGAAATGAGAATGAGGACGATAAGCACTGGAAATCAATTCAAGGCGTGGGGGGCGGTGTAGGAGGACTCAGGAGAAAGAGTCACAGCCTACAAAAATCAAAATCCATAAAATGAGACAAAGGCAGAGATTGCTAAGAGCAAGTGTCAGGATAAGGTTAAAAATGAAGGTGACCCACCTGTAGTAAAACCTTCTTTACCATTTAATACAAAAGAAATGTGGCCTGGAAGAGATAGCAGTTGAGAAGGCCCAAAGCTGGTTTAATTCCTGCTTCTCACAGGAATGTGATATTTGAACCTAAACAAATCACAGAAGTTTTTCATATTCCTTTCCCTTATCTGTAAACCAGAATAATAATAATACAGAAAAGCAAAAAACAAACAAAAAAAGGCAGCTAGGTGACACAGTGAATATAGCACCAGCCCTGGAGTCAGGAGGAACTGAATTCAAATCCAGCCTCAGACACTTAACATTTACTAGCCATGTGACCTTGGGCAAGTCACTTAACCCCAATTGCCCTGCTCCCCCATCCAAAAAGAAAAAAAAAAGCCGGAATAATAATACAGAACAAGTCTAAGAAACCACTGGTTAGAAGAACTAACAAAAATGATCATAAAAACAATGCACATTGATGAGTTATCTGTTTGACACAATAAATATTTCAAAGACCTGTGACCAAAAATATTCATTATCTGATAATTAAGCTTCTGGTAATTGGTCTCTCTTCACTAAGCTTGGTCATTTCTAGGGTCAGAAATCTAGAGCTAAAAGCAACCTTAGAGGTTTTCTAGATGAATTACCCCATTTTGTAGATGATAATGGGACTGAGGGAAATAAAGGAACATTCTCAAAAACATATGGGCCATATGTGACATAGCTGAGATTTGAACTCAGATTCTGTGCCCTGGAAGTTCAGGGTTCTAGCCATTGTACTACAGTAGTCCTTAGATGACAGACACACTCCATCAGTGTTTTTGAATCTGAAGTCTTTCTACCTTTGTATGACCTGCCAATGCTTGTAATGCATTGACTTAGACTTTGAGAACCCAGGGTCAGCCCCACTCCACAGTGAAATTTTGGGAGAGTTCTCTCCCAGCCTTTTGTCATCTTTTTTTTTTTGGTCTTTATTAATTTGTTTGTTTACTTTTAGTTTACAAGATTCAATTCCATAATTCCTTGAGTTTCAAATTTTTTTTTCCCTCCCTCCCCTCCCCGCCCCATGATGGCATACAATCCAGTATAGGATCTGCAAATAGTTTCACATTAGACATTAGTTAGGTTACAAAGGCAGATTGTACTAGATGGGATGAAAAATGGTAAAGAGGAAATAAAACCAAACAATAAAAAGAAAAAGATCAGGTAGCTTGCTTCCATCAGGATTCAAATTCAGTTCTTTCTAGTTCTTTCTCTGCATGTAGACATCTCTCTCCATCATGAGTCTTTTGGGATTGACTTATATAACTGCATTGCTGAGAAAAGTCCAGTCTATCATAGTTGGTCATCACACATATATCGTGTCTGTGGTTGTGTACAAATTTCTCCTGGTTATATTCTTCTCACTCAGCATCAGTTCATATAAGACTCTCCAGGAAAATATGGAGTCCATCTGCTCTTCGTTTCTTATAGCACAATAGTATTCCATTACATGCATATACCACAACTTGTTCAGCCATTCCCCAATTGATGAACACCCCTTTAATTTCCAATTCTTTGCAACCATGAAAAATGCTGCTATAAATATTTTTGTACATATGGGTCTTCATCCCACTTTTATGATCTTTTGGGATGTAACCCTAGAAGTGTTATTACTGGGTCAAAGGGTATGAAATTATTTATAGCCCTTTGGGCATAATTCCAGATTGCTCTCCAGAATGGTTGGATCAGTTCACAACTACACCAGCAATGCATTAGTGTTCCAATTTTCCCACATCCTCTCCAGCATTTGTCATTTTCCTGTTTTGTCATCTTAGCCAATCTGACTGGTGAGATGTGGCACGTTGTTTTGATTTGCATTTATCTAATCAATAGTGATTTAGAGCATTTCTTCATATGCTTATAGATATCTTTAATTTCTTTCTCTGAAAACTGCCTGTTCATATCCTTTGATCATTTATCAATTGGGGAATGATTTGTATTCCTATAGATTTGACTCAGTTCTCTGTATATTTTAGAAATGAGTCCATAATCAGAGACATAGGTTGTAAAAATTCTTTCCCAATTTCCCACCTCCCTCTTAATCTTGGTTACATTGGCTTTGTTTGTACAGAAGCTTTTCAATTTAATGTAATCAAAATTATCCATTTTGCATGTTATAATGTTCTCTAATTCTTGTTTGGTCATAAAATCTTTCCCTCTCCACAAATCTGACAGGTAAATTATTCCTTGCTTTCCAAGATTGCTTACAATATCATTCTTTATGCCTAGATCATGCACCCATTTATACTTGATTTTGGTATATGGTGTTAGATAATGGTCTATGCCCAGTTTCTGCCATACTGTATTCCAGTTTTCCCAGCATTTTTTGTCAAATAGTGCATTTTTATCCCCAAAACTGGAGGCTTTGGGTTTATCAAACAATAGATTACTAAACCCATTGATTGCTGAATCTCATACGCCCAATCTATTCCATTGATCCAATACTCTATTCCTCAGCCAGTACCAAGTAGTTTTGATGACTGGTACTTTATAATACAGATTAAAATCTGGTATAGCTAGTCCACCTTCCCTAGCATTTCTTCTCATTAATTCCCTTGATATTCTGGACCATTTGTTCTTCAAAATAAATTTTGTTACTATTTTTTCTAGCTCTATAAAATAGTTTTTTGGTAAATTGATTGGTGTGGCACTAAATATATAATTTAGTTTGGGAAAAATTTTCATTTTTATTGTGTTAGCTCGACCCAGCCATGAGCAATTGATATTTTTCCAATTAGTTAGATCTGACTTTATTTGTGTGAGAAGTGTTTTGTAGTTGTGATCATATAAGTCCTGGGTTTGTTTTGGCAGGTAGATTCCCAAATATTTTATAATGTCTACAGTAACTTTAAATAGGATTGCTCTTTCTATCTCTTGCTGTTGAATTTCATTAGAGATATACAAGAATGCCGAGGATTTATGTGGGTTTATTTTATATCTTGCAACTTTGCCAAATTTATTTATTGTCTCACGTAGTTTTCACTTGATTCTCTAGGATTCCCTAAGTATATCATCATATCATCTGCAAAGAGTGATAGCTTGGTCTTTTCTTTGCCTAATTTGATTCCTTTGATTTCTTTTTCTTCTCTAATTGCTACTGCTAACATTTCTAGTACCAGGTTGAATAAGAGGGATGATAGTGGACACCTTTGTTTCACTCCTGATCTTATTGGAAATGCTTCTAGCTTATCCCCATTGCATATAATACTTGATGGTGGTTTTAAATAGATGCTACCTATTATTTTAAGGAAGGCTCCATTTATTGCTATACTTTCTAGTGTATTTAATAGGGATGGATGTTGTATTCTGTCAAAAGCCTTTTCTGCATCTATTGAGATAATCATGAGGTTTCTGCTAGTTTTGTTGTTGATATGATCGATTATACTTATGGTTTTCCTAATATTGGACCATCCTTGCATTCCTCGAATAAATCCTACCTGATCAAAGTATATTATTCTTGTGATAAGTTGCTGTAGTTTTTTAGCTAATATTTTATTTAAAAATTTTTGCATCTAAATTCATGAGGGAAATTGGTCTATAATTTTCTTTCTCTGTTTTATCTCTTCCTGATTTAGATATCAGTACCATATTTGTGTCATAGAAAGAATTTGGTAGGACTCCTTCACTAACTTTCCCTAGTAGTTTGTAGAGTATTGGAATCAATTGTTCTTTAAATGTTTGATAGAATTCACTAGTAAATCCATCTGGCCCTGGAGATTTTTTCCTAGGGAGTTCTTTGATGGCTTGTTTGATTTCTTTTTCTGAGATGGGGTTATTTAGGTAATTCACTTCCTCTTCAGTTAATCTGGGCAACTTGTATTTTTGTAAATATTCCTCCATTTCACTAAGATTGTCAAATATATGTGTATACAATTGGGAAAAATAATTCCTAATTATTGTTTTCATTTCCTCTTCATTGGAGGTAGATTCACCCTTTTCATTTTTGATACTCATAATTTGGTTTTCTTCTTTCTTTTATCATATTGACTAAGGGTCTACCAATTTTATTGTTTTTTTTTTCATAAAACCAGCTCTTAGTTTTATTTATTAATTCAATAGTTTTCTTAATTTCAACTTTATTAATCTCTCCTTTGGTTTTCAATATTTCTAATTTAGTATTTAATAGGGGATTTTCAATGTATTCTTTTTCTAGCTTTTTCAATTGCATGCCCAATTCATTGACCTCTCTTTTCTCTAATTTATTCAGGGATATAAAACTTCCCCTAAGAACTGCCTTTAATGCATCCCACAAATTTTGGTATGTTTTCTCATTATTATCATTCTCTTGAATGAAATTACTGATTGTTACTATAATTTCCTGTTTGACCCAATTGTTCTTCATTAAACAAATGCTTTATTAACTTCTGGTTTACATCATTCATTTCCACCAGATTTTCAGTTACAATTTTTTCCCTACCCACCACCCCAGAATAGCAGTCCCACTAGATATCCCCTCATCCAATCTGTTCTCTCCCATATCTCCCCCCATATCCCCTTGGACTTTGCCATTAGGGCAAGGTGAATCTCTGAGCCCCAATGCCTGCACATATTATGAAACATTTAATTTTAAAACTTCAATTTTCAGATCCAATCCCTTCCTCCCTTGTCACCCACTCCCTCTGAGAAGATAAGCAATTCAGTATGTGTTGTACATGTATAGCTATGCAAAACATTACCATAGTAGATATATTGTAAAAGACTGCTTATATTTCCCTCCCACCCATCTCACCTCCCACCTGGTCCATTTCCTACTTTGATCCTGTCCCTCTTCTACAGTGGGTACTTCCAACCTCACCTCCCCCCAGAATGCCCTCCCTTCCATCATCCCCCTTCTCATCCCCCTTTCCCCTACTCTCCTGCAGGGTGAGATATACTATTTAGTATGTATGTGATTCTCTCCTCGAGCCAACTTCAATGAGAATATGGTTTTGCCTTTTTGCCTTCCTGTTCTTCCCCTCCCCTGCAACTACTTCCCCTTGCCTCTTCTACATGAGATAGTTTACCCTACCCTGTTTCTCCCCATCTCCTCTTGCCACTTTCCTCTCTCACCTCTTAACTTCACCCCTTAAGTATCATCCCTTCCCATCAAATTCAACCTGTGCCCTCTATCCATGTATAACTGTAAACATATATACACACATTCACATATGTATTCATATGCCCATATGCCCTTCTTCAATTATTTTCATAATGAAAAAGGTTTCATCAGACACAGTTATTGTTTTTCCATGTAGGAATGTAAATAGTTCAACTTTGATAAGTTGCTTTTGATTTCTTTTCCTTGATTACCTTCTCAAGCATCTCTTGCTTCTTGTGTCTGAATGTCAAATTTTCTATTCAACTTTGGTTTTTTCCTCAAGAATGCTTGAAAGTCCTCTATTCCACTGAATGACCATATTTTCCCCTGAAACAAGATACTCAGTTTTGCTGGGTAGGTGATCCTTGGGTTCAGTCCCAGCTCTTTTGCCCTCTGGAATATCATATTCCATGCCCTTTGATCCCTCAGTATAGAAGCTGCCAATTCCTGGGCTATTCTGATTGTGTTTCCACAATATTGAAATTGTTTCTTCCTGGCTGCTTGTAGTACTTTCACCTTGATCTGGGGATTCTTGAACCTGGCTATAATATTCCTAGGGGTTTCTTTTTAGGATCTTTTTCAGGAGGTGATCTGTGGATTCTTTCAACCTCTATTTCACCCTCTGGGTCTAAAACATCAGGGCAATTTTCCTTGAGAATTTCTTGAAGGGTGATTTCTAGGTTCTTTCTTTGATCATGGCTTTCATGTAGTCCAATAATTTTTAAATTGTCTCTCCTGGATCTATTTTCCAGGTCAGTGGTTTTTCCCATGAGATATTTCACATTGCCTTCTATTCTTTCATTTGTTTGGATCTGTTTAACAGCATCTTGATTTCTCATAAAGTCACTAGCTTCCATTTGCTCCAGTCTAACTCTGAAGGAATGAATCTCCTCAGTGAGCTTTTGAGATTCTTTTTCCATCTGGCAAATTTGACTTTTTAAGGCATTCTTCTCCTCATTGCCTTTCTGGGCCTCTTTTGCCATTTGAGTTAGTCTATTTTTTAAGGTGTTATTTTCCTCAGTCAGGCTGTTGACTGTCATTTCATACTTTTCTTGCATCTTTCTCATTTCTCTTCCCAATTTCCCCCCCACTTCTCTTATCTGCTTCTTAAGGTCTTCTATGGCCTGTAGCCAGCTTGTATTTTCATTTGGGGCTTTTGGTGAAGGAGTTCTGACCTCACAGTCCTCCTCCATGCTTTGATCCTCCTTGCCCCTAAAATAGGAGTCCAGTGTTAAATTTTTCTGTTTTTCTTTTTTATTTCTTTTGTCTAGGCATTTACCACTTAATTACTTGATTTGGGGGGGCTTGTTACCACAGTAGGACTCTGCCACCAGACAGGAGAGCTTCTGTCCCAAACATGGGTTCTTCACAACTTCCATAGGTTGGGTGGCCTCTGTAAAGCCTCCACCAGCTCTGGCAAATTGGATACCTACCCCAAACCTTCCCCCTAGACCACAATCCAGATCCAGGCAGTTTAAAGCAAGAGCAATTAACCCCCAGACTGATTGCTGGATCTCCCTACAGTTTGCAGACCAAGAGCGAGAGCCACCACTGACACTGCAAAATGGCTTCTATGCCTCGTTTCTTCAGCAGCTTTTCGCCCCTAGGTGAGTTCCCCAAATACTGGTCCCAAAGTCCATAGGGCACTAACCTCTCACTTTGTCCTAGGCATATCTGTGCTGATAATTCTGGAATCACCACAGCTGCTGGTGTTCTGGGGTCCCTCCAGCCTGTTGCTGGCCCAGCTAGGGCTAAAACCGAGGCTCATGCAGGTCTTGGCTTGGCTCCCAGAGTGCTGTGCTGTTGGTTCCCAGTGCACTGTGCTGCCTGCTCTCAGAGCGCTGTGCTCACTGCTCCCTGCAGGACTGTTGGGCTGTCCTCAGCAGGAGGTTAGCTTCTCTGTGTAGTTCTGTGGGTGCTGGGGCTCCAGAAGTTGTTAAGAGTCCCCTTTTACATTGTTTGGAAGTTGTGTAGGGCAGAGCACCTTGGAAGTGCTGTTTCTACTCTGCCATCTTGGCTCCGCCCCAACCCACTCATTCTTTAGGATTAAATTTTTTAATTTCCAATTAGTTTTTAGTCTCTCTTTCCATGGCCCTTTATTGCATATAATTTTTATTGCATCATGATCTGAGAATGATGCATTTAATATTTCTGCCTTTCTGCACTGGATTGTGAGGTTTTTATGCCCTAGTACATGGTCTATTTTTGAGTATGTACCATGAACTGCTGAGAAGAAAGTATATTCCTTTTTATCCCCATTCAGTTTTCTCTAGAGATCTATCATATCTAGTCTCTCTAAAATTCTATTCACCTCCTTAACTTCTTTCTTTTTTATTTTGAGATTAGATTTATCAAGTTCAGAGAGGGGGAGATTAAGTTCCCCCACTAGTATAGTTTTGCTATATATTTCTTCCTCTAATTCCTTTAACTTCTCCTTTAGGAATTTGAACTCTATACCACTTGGTGCATATATGTTAAGTAATGATATTGCTTCATTCTCGATGGTGACTTTTAGCAGGATATAGTTTCCTTCCTTATCTCTTTTAATTAGATCTATTTTTGCTTTTGCTTTATCTGAGATAAGTATTGCTACCCCTGCTTTTTTTACTTTAGCTGAGGCATAATAAATTCTACTCCAGCCTTTTACCTTTACCCTGTGGGTATCCCTTTGTTTCAGATGTGTTTCTTATAGACAGCATATTGTAGGATTATGGGTTTTAATCCATTCTGCTATCTGCCTCTGTTTTATGGGAGAGTTCATCCCATTCACATTCACAGTAATGATGACTATCTGTCTCTTCCCCTCCATCCTATTCCCTCCACTGCTTATGTTTTTGTTTCTTCCTTCTCCCTTCCCCTCCTTAAGGGTTTCCCTTTTGACCACCACCTTCCTCAATATTCCCACCCAGTGACTCCCCTTCTTTACCTACCCTCTCCCCTTACCACTATTTCCCTCCCTTCTAATCCCTCCTTTTGATACTTCCTTACCCTCCTACTGCCTACACGACACAATAGATTTTTATACTTATACTTATCAGTGTATGTTATTCCCCCTTTGACCCCAAACCAATGAGAGTAAATTTCATACAGTGCTCCTCTTCCTCCCTCCTTTTCCTCTATTTAATGAATTTTCATGTGTTTTCACATTAGAATATTAAACTTAACTGCTTTTGTTGATCCCTCTTTGAACCAGAACCAGTGAGAATAATGTTCAAATAATGTTCCTCTCCCTCTTTCCTTCCCCTCTACTATAGTGTGTTTTAATGCCTCTTTGAGTGCCATAATTTACCTTTTTCTGTCTCATCCTTTCCTTTTATCCCATTACAGTCCCTTTGATCCCCTTAATAAGGTTTTTTTTTTATCTTCAGATTAGTTCATTCATACCCACACACTCTGTCTATGACCCTTTTAAAGGTCATGATAATCATATAAATTTCAATATTGACAGTTATTGGCTTATCATATAGGGATGTGAACATTGTGCTCTTGTTGCATCCCAAGTTACGTGCATGTGTGTATGAGTGTGCATGTGTGCATGTATGTATGCGTGACTGTGTGTTTTCCTTGTTTAACTTTTTTATGTCTTTCTTGGGTCTTGTAATTGGAGATCATATTTTCCATTGAGCTCTGGCTTTTTCATCAGGAAAGTCTGGAAATCCCTTATTTCATTAAATGACCATCTCCTTGCCTGAAAGATTATGCTCAGTTTTGCTGGATAGTTAATCCTTGGTTGCAGTCCTAGCTCTTTTGCCCTACAAAATATAAAATTCCAATCCCTCTGATCTTTTAATGAAGAAGCTGCTAGGTCCTGTGTGATCCTGACTGTAGTTCCATGATATTTGAAATGGTTCTTTTTGGCTGCTTGCAGTATTTTTTCCTTAATCTTGTAATTCTGGAATTTGGATACTATATTTCTTGAAGTTTTCAATTTGGGATCTCTTTCAGGAGGAATCTTGTGAATTCTTTTGATAACTATTTTATCTTCTGATTCCAGGACTTCAGGACACTTTTCTTTGACAATCCCTTGGAAGATGTTGTCCAGGCTACTTTTTTCATCATGGCTTTCTGGTAGACCAATAATTCTTAAGTTATCTCTCCTGAATCTGTTCTCTAGGTCAATTGTTTTTCCAGTGAGATATTTTATACTTTCTTCCAATTTTTATGTTTTGTTTGATTGACTCTTGGTGCTTCATAGAGTTTTGAGTTTCAATTTGACTTATTCTAATTTTTTTTAGCAAGTTATAGTATTTGATTAGTTTTTGAAGATCCTTTTTTAGGGAGGTATTTTCTTCAATTACTTCACTCATTTTACTTTTTAAGGATTTGTTTTCTTCAGTGAAACTTTTTTCCAGTTTGGTCAGTGTAGATTTAAATTTGTCTTCTGCCTCCCTAATTTGGTCTTTAAAATCTTTCTTAAGCTCCCCCAAGAATGCTTTTTGGGCTTGAGACCAGTTCATATTTCCTTCTGTGGTCTCAGGTGTGAGTATGGAGACCATGTTGTCCTCTGTATTTGGTTGTTCTTGATTGCTATAACAAGCTCTGATTGCTTTTCTTGCCTTCCCCTTCTCTTTCTCAGCTTCCTTCCTACCCATTGTAATTTCCTATTTCCTAATTTCTCAGGCTGGGAGCTAAGGGCCTGGTTGTTGACTTTGTATGCTGTAGCCTCTGGGTGTCTAGTTTGAGGCCAAGGCAGGAGTCTCAGTGTTCCCCCTGAGATATGCTGAGGCATACAGTGTAATCTGTGGAGGAGGGGTGTTCTGGACACTTGAGATTTCTGCCTCTATACCCATGGGCTATTGCTCAGGCAGGCTTTTGCTGGTCAGGTGAAGTGGGGCTTCCCTGAAGAAGAGGGGCCTCCCCCTCTTCTCTTCAGACTCCTTGCTGTCTCGTTACACCCTTTCTCAAATACTCCCAAACCTGAGGCTATTTCCACCATCTTAGGATTTCACTCTGGGTGGGACCCTTGTCTTTGGGTTTTCTAGGTCAGGGAGGGGTAATTGGAGCAGCCAATCCAATGATTCCTCCCATCCTGTGGTGAGATGCTGCTGAGATGGCTGTGAATCGCCCTTGGGATGGGTGAGTCTGTCAGCTGGGGCTCCTTCTCTCTCTGCTGTAGTCCACCCTCTAGTTTGAGCTGCTGTAGCCCCAAGTGCTCCACGTTCCCCCTGTCTGGACCCACATGGAAACTTTCCTGGGCTGGATTCTGCTACATTCTGTCTCCGAGTGGATTCTGTCACTCCAAAATCCATTCAGATTCACGTTTTAAGGTTTAGTGATGGGATTCACAGGGGAGCTTAGAGAAATTACTGCTTCCGTTCTGCCATGTTGGCTCTACCCCCCCTTCAGTCATCTTTTGTGTTGTCTTTTTTTCCCCAAAGGATAATTTTGAGGCAGGTTGCAAGGCAAAACACTAAATGACACCTTATTAATGGGGTAGAGAATTTGGAGTGCAGAAAAGCTATAGGCTCACTCAAATGAACACAAGCAATGCATTAATATCAAATGATAACTGTATTGAATGAAAATAACTATTGAATAATAAATGTTCTAGGTGGGAACATGAAGAAACAAAGGCTCCCCATCCCCCACCCACCCAAGGTGAAAGATGGAAAAGCTCAATAATGAAAAATGTGCTTAACTGAACTCAGCAGACCAGCCTAATTTAGGTAATCAATATTGTCCTGTAAAGTTGTGTCTAAATCAAATTTTTGCTATATGAATCAGTTTGAATGATCAGAGGAGTCTCCAATTTGAAGGATCATAGGTTTAGAATTGGAAGCAACCTCACATTAGATCCAACCACATATGAGAAAAGGGGTACATGGGGGTGTTCAGGAAGCACTAGCACTTCTGGTGTGAGGGTTTGCTGAGTCCTTTTCAGGGCTGCTTATCCATCTTTGGTGTCCACTTTCAAATAACTCTCACTTGTGGCTCCAAGAAGCTGTAGTATGCACAGCAGCCACACCCTGGTAAAACTGTCTAGGCAAATGGGTTAAACCAGGTGAGGGTAACTGACAGGCCTCAAACCCATTAGTGACTTAGGGGGATGTCTACCCAGAGCATATGAAGACTTCCCCTGGTGGAATGAGTGGATGAGAACAAGTTGTTCCAACATATGGCCATGAAAACAGCTTAAGCAGGTGCTATAGAATGCTTAGGGTTTGGTCAGACATCAAAAATGTAAAGGTCATCTACTATATCCCAGGCCATCTCTAGTAGTCCTGACTTTTGTCTTGCTACTGGACTTCAATGACTCAGGAAGAGAGAGTGAAGTTGACAACTTTGCACAACTCTGCCTCACTTAAATCCAATTCACTTGAAAGTCAAAATATCACGCTGTGATGTCATTGGTCCCCTAGAAAACAAAGTATGAACAAGAGAACAAGAGATGAGGAAATATGAGGGCCCCTGAAGAGAACTGACTTGCTCAAGGTCGTACTAGTAATAAGTAACAGGCTCACCGATGATGGATCATCAATGGTCTCTGGAATATCATTCATGCCTCCTGCCTTGGACTTGTTAGAGGTAGTTAGGTTATCTTTTGTTAGAGACCATTCTCTTTGACAGAGAAAAATAGAGGAAAAATAACATCTGGGTCTAGGTGTGTTAGTTCTGCTAGTAACATTTCATCTACCCCCAAGCAAGATCCCTTCTTGGCTCCTCTTCCCTTATCCATTATGTCTGGAATAACTCTTTTTACCATCGATTGCCTGCCCCTGTTCATTCAGTTGATACTCTCATATCTATTCTTACAGGATGGTGCCACATCCTTGTATTCATTTTCTGTTACCTGCCTTTGCTTCTCTCTTCTATTCCTGCCTTTTTAAAGTCTAGATTGGACAATGAGTCTATGTGAATCTTTTCTCTCTTTTGTTGTTGTTCAGTCATGTACAACTCTTCATAACCCCCATTTTGGGTTGTTTTGGCAGCAATACTGGAGTGTCATTTCTTTTCTCCAGCTCATTTTATAGATGAGGAAACTGAGACAAACAGGGACAGGTGACTTGTCCAGGGTCACATAGCTAGTAAACTTCTGAGGCCAGATTTGAACTCAGGAAGATATGAGTCTCCTTGACTCTATCCACTAAACCACCTCACTATCTCTTTAATTAAAATTAAATAAAAATAAAAATTAATAAGTCCAAATCCTCCAGTCATCTAAAATTCTTTTTTTCCTCCTCTTCACAGTTGTTTCTTTTTGTTTCTTCAGACTTTCTTTTGCACTATATATAGTCTCTGGACTTACTCTTCCAGCCCCTACTTTTACCAGTAGGTTGGTTTCCCAAAGTAAGACTACTATGCTCCTCAAGGCTCTAAAGGTAGCCCTGAGGAGCTGGGAATTGTCTTTCCAATGCTATAGCTTGTGTGTCCCAACCAGTGTGCTTCCCCCACAGTTATCAATGTCAGTTATCAATTGATATCAATTAGTTAGCCAAATTTAATAATTAGAAATCGTTATTTTATAGTGAATGCATGGCTGATATACATTTTCCTCATTATTATTTTTCAAAAATATGCAACTTAACTCTTCCACTAGTTCATACATAGTCCACAGAAAGATAGGTTTGAACTTAGAAAGCACATTAGGTAAAGAAGTAACTAATAGCTCCAAAATCTTTTGCTAGAGTACTCAATATGTTCACCTGTAAATGTGGCCATTTTTTCTATGCTCCTTATAGAACATAGAAATCTGCCTGTCCTTGGTTCCTAATTTAGCCTTTACTGTCCAAGGGACACTGATAAGATGCTAATTTTAAAAAAGCCCAAATCCTCCAATCATCTAAAGTTCATAAGATCCTCCAGTGGCCAATCAATATCTAAAATTGTCCGAGTTATTTAGATGTGTTTTTACCTGGTTAAAGTCTCAGAGAATAGCTCTTATCATTACTTTAGGTGGATGTTGGACAATTGATTGACCAACTCACTGACCCCACCCCCTTCAACTCCATATACATTCTTATACATAAACAAGGAGTTTCCCTTGTCTCTGAGGTGATTTACACTGTAGAGCTTTAGTCTATGGGATCCTACATATTCTTCTTCTTGACCTTTTGAAATCCTGTCTTAAAACCTAAAGTGTTTATTAGAATATTCCTAGCTTTCTGCCCCTCTTTCATGAAATCAAAGAAAGCACTGTTTTTGGTAAAATAATGTTTCTCTAAAGTAAATAACAATGACTTTTGTATTTACCTATTTTTACAAATCTTGATCTTCCGATACAATTTTTCTTAAAATGAACATACACTTATGTGCATTTATTTGCTAATTTATAAATAGGACCCTATGCTGAACACAGGACACTTAACCTAGTGTCTTACGCATAAATAGGTACTCAGTAAATTTTTGTTGATGAATGCATTAATATATTTCTGTAAAAAGAATAGCATGTTCATATTTGACATTTCTTTGCTATTTTGGAACTTTTTTTTTGCCATTTCGATCAAGACCTTTCAAGGAAGTAAATGGGTTGAGCACAGAGGAACTAACCTTCCAGTGAAGATCAGATGGAAAAAGAGCTAACAGCAGGTGCAGCCACATATTTAAAACCCTTTTATTCTGGGAATGTGTCTCTCTAGAGACCTAATATTACAAATCAGAGACCTGACTTGTACTGTCTTTCCTATTCCATCTCATTCCATTCTCTATTTTTCCTGACAGGGTTACTTAACTCTGACTTCTGGTGCTTATAACCTCAGATGTTTTTGGAATAGGCATTGCAATCTGACTGATTTCCTAGGTTCTTGACCTCATTTCCTGTTTAATTTACCCTGGATCAATTCAATTCAGTTCCACAAAAATGCTTTAATTGACTCCTAATTTATCATCAGTCTTTGAAAGCAGTAATTGATTTTTGTCTTGATCACAGTTCTTAGGTATTTCACAGTTGTTTTTCTTTATAATATTGTAGTCATTGTATAAATTGTTCTCCCAGTCCTATTCACTTGACTCTAAAAGTAAATAGGATTCATCACTTCATGCAATTTTTCCTCCTTTTCTGTGAAACCACCTCTTTTTCCATTGCTTACAGTACAATGATATACCATTATTTTCATATACCATAATTTGTTCAGATATTCTTCAAATGTTTCCTGTTTGTTGTTGGAAGAAAAAAAGTGCTGCTACAATATTTTTGCACCTATAGGTACCTTTCATATATCTTTTATTTCTTTGGAGTGTAAGCCTAGGAGTGATATTACTGGGGACAGGTTAAATTTTTGAGACTTGTTTTCTCTCATTAGTTATTTTAGTAGTTGTAGGCTAACAATGTTAGAAAGTAAATGGAATCCATTTTGTATGTTGGATGTTAAAGGCCAGTGGGCATGTGATCTATAGTAAATCTGATACACAGGGTCCAACTTTAAGAATAGATTTCTTGAAAATCAGGGATAATATAATACTGCTTTGTAGCTTCAGTAGGGAGGCAGGGATAGTATAGAGGTGGTGGGAGAGCAGGATAGGGTTGCTAAAGTGATTCCAGGCTTCTCTCAGTACCAAACAATATATTGTCAGCCTATCTTTTCTTCCTCAAACAATGTTTATTTATTTGAGTGGAATTTGAGCAGAAATATTTCTTGAATGACTGATGTTAGCATTGCACTTTGAGAAGTGGTCCCAGGGAAGATGGCCCTGCCATGGCAGCTTTCTCTGCCATTGGTGGTAGTTGTGATGGCTGAGACTAGGAGATATTTTGTTTCTTGGGCCAAGACAACTACTAAGGTTGATGATGCCAGGTTTGCTTTCCAGCATAAAAATGGAATCTTCTGCTCTGACAAATGGCATTTAACATTCAAAAGAGGACTAAGTATTTCACCTGATTAGATCCCAAAGATTTCATCAAATGCAGAATGTGTCTCTAAGTGCATTATTTCTCTCAGTACATTATTTCAGAAGAAGACTGAATGAAAGACAATTGCTGAAGGGATATTTTTTTCTAAACCAATATTCCCTTCCACCTTTGTCCCCTATTTCTAACTTCCTGACATCCTCCTCAACCTGTTTCCCAAAAGTCAATAACTTGAAAGATAGGTATTTTCCTTTAGATCATAAAATGCAAGAGTTTGAAAGACCTTAAAATCAACTAATACAGTGTCTTCCAACCAGAATGGTATTGCTGATTGATCAGGTAGACCAGTGGTCTCTAATTTTGTTGCACACTCTTGTCAAAAAAACATTTTAAGCATCTTCAATATATGTATATTTATAAATTATAAGCTTGTGCTATGATACCATTATGTACTTTATAAAATTTGCAGAACAAACATTAAAAAGGGTGGCAAAGATGAAAAATGTTTAAAATCTTTTATTTATTAGAGCTATAAAACCTTTTTTGCTTTCACAAAAATGTTATTAGTAATATTTTTAATGAAAACAACATAATTTAATATGCTTTATTATTTTAAAAGATCTCTATTTTATGGGGCTTATGGTAGACATATTAATAATTGTAAATGATTAATTATTAAGTTAATTTGAATAATATTGTAGCCTTGCATGTGAATTTATTTTTTTTAAATCAAAAGATAGGGGCAGCTAGGTGGTGCAGTGACTAGAGCACCGGTCCTGGAGTCAGGAGGACCTGAGTTCAAATCCAGACTTAGACACTTGATACTTACTAGCTGTATGATGTTGAGTAAGTCACTTAACCCTGATTGCCTTGCCTCCCCCCACAAGAAAAAAATTGGAAAAAAAAAAGATACACAACATATGTCTTTCCTTGGGCTTAGATGTTCATCATATGCAATGCAAAAACAATAAGCAAAACGAATTACACCTAATTTCAGCTCAACAGAAAGTCTTCAATATAAAGCTGTTTGTCTTTATTTACAAAGACCTGATGGTTAAAGCCCTTAAAGTCTTATTCACATTTAGACATCTGAAGTGTATTTTTATGAGCCTGATGAATAACAAGGAAGCTTATTAGGCTAGACTGTGGAGTTCATGAAGGAACACTATGCATACAAAACTAGAAAAATTGATTATAGCATGGAGGGTCTAGGTTACAAAGGAATTTAAGTGCCAAATAGAATTTGTATTTGATTCTAGAATTACTGGAGCTTATTGAATATGTAGGCAGCTAGGTGGAGTACTGAATGGAGTGCCTGACCTGGACTCAGGAAGACTCATCTTCCTGAATTCAAATCTGACCTCAGACTCTTACTAGCTGTGTCACCCCAGACAAGTCACTTAACCCTGTTTTCCTCAGTTTCCTCATCTGTAAAATGAGCCGGAGAAGGCAATGGCAAACCATTCTAGTATCTTTGCCGTGAAAACCTCAAAATGGGGTCACATGCTAAAACCAGCTTTCAGAAAATGACTGTCAGTTATGTGCAGTATAGATTTGAGTGGCAGACTGGAAACAAAGAAACCAATTAGTAGGTCACTGAGGTAGCCACAGGGTGACATGGGGCTTAAGGTGGAGACATGCTAAAGGGTAAGGTTTTTCCAAATAGCATTTGTGTGTAGCTGCTGCTGGGGATGCTCAGGTCCCAGTTAGTCAGTGCCCAAATGTCTTGAAGGGTTGAAGCCTTCCTGAGGGGAACTGAGGAGACTGAGTTTACATAGTAGAGTGAAGGGTAAAGTAGGGATACAGAGTGAAGGTTAGGTATGGTTGGGTTAGAGACAAGCTATGTCTCTGGCTATTAAGAGAAAGGTAGAATGTGACCAATATTCCCACCTTCTGGCTGATCACAAAGTCTTTGGTGTCATTCTACGTCCCCTCCCCCAGGAGCTAGACTCTTTATTTTGGAGACTATTGAGATAGAAAACTAAAATATGTATTGAAGATTTCTCAGTCCTCAGAAGCTTCTACTCAAGGACTCTATGTTAGGGACGAGGTTCAGAGAAAAGGAGAAAGCCAGATCAGAAAAAGAATAGAACACAGAGAGAGGGAGTCCATTTTTAAAAAGCATACATAGGCTTTAAGAAGTGAGAATCTTATGTAGTAAAGGTTTCTGCAAACCTATACAAATTTGCTAAGGGCTGATTTTTATAGACTGACAGTTGGAGGATGTTGAAAGAGGCAAGATTTGACACTGTCTTCAATTACACCATGCCACCTCCCAGAAACTCTGACCTCCTATTCCAGACCTTTTTCCATGACACCTTACTGTCTTGGGTGTCTTATTTCCTTGTTAAAAAATATCCCTCCTTTGTATGTCCATTTTCTCACTTTTTGCTCCTCAAGCACCTCTCTCCTGTCATCCTTCTTCCTTTCTTCGTCTTTCTCTTTTCCTCCCTCCCTTCCCTTTTCTTTCTGAAAATATACCCCTTCCACCATACCATACTGGGATAAAAAGTGTGAATCATTTTCCTTTTAGCTGCTGCACTTTCATCTTCGATCCCTTGATTTTACTGCCAATTTTTTTTGCCTTTCAAGTTTATTGTATTTGTCCATGACTCCTTTTATTTATTTGATAATAATAATAATAGTTGACATTTATATAGCACTTACTATGTGCTAGGTAGACGCTAAGCTGAGGGCTTATGAATATTATCTCATTTGTGCCTTACAAACACTCTGGGAGGTAGATGCTGTAATTGTGTCCATTTTGCAGATGAGGAAACTGAAGAAACAGAAGTTAAGTGACTTGCCCATGGTCACACAACTAGTGTCTGAGGCTGGACTTCAACTCAGAGCTTCCTGACTCCAACTCTAGCATTCTATCCCTGCCACTTCAGTGCTTGTAGGTATCTAGGTGTTTATGTTGCCTGCACTGGATTTTCTCCGTTAGCTGTCTAAAATAGCTCTATTCATAGAATCATAGCATTTAGAGCTTGAAGGGAAAAGTCATCTAGCTTTATCTTTCCCATTTTAAAGATGAGAAAATTAGGTCCCAAAGAGGGTAAGAAATCTTGAGGTAATATAGGTAGTAAGTAGCAGAGGAAAAAACAGATCCAAGATCTAACATTTTCATATACCCTATATGTCTCATAGTCTCTAGATTAGAAGGCAGCAGTCATTCAAAAGTGGTATGCCAGGTTGACAACCCTTTATTTTCTTTTGGGCTGGAGTTTGACATTAAACTGTATCCTGAAAAAAAAAGGATGCAATGGCAGGTGTTCATTCTTAAAAGACTCAGGGAGAGGTCGTGGATATGTGTGTGTGTGTGTGTGTGTGTGTGTGTGTGTGTGTTTGTTTGTGTGTGGCATGTTTAGCATAAGGTGGAAGTTTATCTTAACAACAGATTCTCTGAATTTACATTATATAGTGAATAAACTTCCACATTGTTGGGGAGAATTTAGGTAAAAACATCTTAGTTTAAGGAAAATTGAATTTTCCTGGCATAATTGTGGTATGACTTCAAGACATAGAATATAGCTATCTCCAAAGAACTGAAAATTACTATCATGCAAAGGAGGGTGCATGATGAGTGTAACCAGCTACAAAAATATTATAAATGAGGCATTATATAGTGAAATCAGCAAAAAAGATGCCATTGAAGAAATGAGTGAGAAAAAATAAGTTGGCATTATAACCAGAGGTGGCCAGAAGGAAGAACATTCCATGGATATCCTTCATGTTCTGATGGTGTGAGTTCAAGGATGAGTCCTAGCATGTTGGGTGAATTCCCTGTGACTAATATATGGGATAATATGGAGAAGAGTTACATGGGATAAGAAGGTAGAAATAGATTGCTTTCTGTGTTGTTGAAAGGAGTAATCCCATTGAATAGATCACAAATCCATTTGAATAGTTGAGATTAAAGTTCCTATAATCAATTAGGAATTTCTTACAATATATAACCTGGCTTACAACCTCATCCTAATAATAACAGGAAACATTCATGGGAGAGGTAGTATGGGGTAGCAGATGGGAAACTGTTCAGGAATCCTTGGGTTGAGTCCCACTGACCAATACATTCCGGTTGTGTGATTTTGGGTAAATCAACTTCTCAAGCTCTAGACAACTCTCTGCAACCATTAATTGCAGAGAAGGTGCTGACTTGTGTTGGTAGAGAAGTTTCTCACTGGCAGTTCCATATACCAATGAAATAACATGTCCAGTCCTAATCCCTATATTATTGAATCTGGAAACAGGGGACCTAGACTTCAATTTTAGTTTTGTCATTTACTAGCAGTGTGACCTTATGCACAGCTAGTATACTTAACCTCTCTGGACCTCAGTTTCCTCACACTAAAAATGATAGGATTGGAATAGGTAACCTCTAATGTCCCATCCAAATCTAAATCTCAGATTCTACAATTCTAATTGTCTGTGTGCAACAAACATGTGTTAATACAAGTATCATTGATACCATTTTATAGATGGAGATACTAAGGTCGAGAATTTAAGTGACTTGAACAAAAACAGAAAGAAATAAGTGGCATTGTGGATAATCTTTAGCCAACCCAACTGTGGGCTAAGTCTCCTGGCTTCTATTCAGGCCCAGTTTCCTTCCTTAACAAGGAAGGACTACAAAGAAAACTTCCCAATTCATATAACTAGATTACAGTCCAATCCCCCTTGCCTAGTTGGGATACTAAGCAGGTATAATGCCACACACGAGCAGCTTTCCAGAGGACTGCTTCTGTGAACAGCTTTTCAAGGTTATGGTGAAACAGCATAGCGAACACTCTCTTTATTCAATAACAAATCAGAGCAAAACATTCACAGAAAATCAAGGTACAGCATTCACAATGTTACAACTTATCACAGGTAATCAAAACACAGCATTTATAACAACTTACTACAGAAAATGGCCACACAATTTTGAACAAAGTATAATCATTTAGTCAATCAATCACTTAGGAACTCAATTATTCAATCAACTGAATCATTCAATCATCCTTAAGGGTCACAAAATACAATAGTCAAAGTTCTCCACTCATGGGGCTCACTAAGTTACAATATCAGTCACTATTCAGCACTCTCTTAAGTGGTAGTGTAAAATACATAGGCTATCCACCCCTCAAGCACAAATAAGTTACATTCTTCTCAGGCAGTACACAGTATCCAAGTAAAATCTTCTTTCAGCTTGACTTGGGGTAGTCTCTCAGATTCCCTGGGTCCCCTTTCATGGTCCCAGTTCAAAGGCAGACAGCCCCCAGTTTCTTGTCCAGCTCTCTGTGCAGTCCCTGTTCCACACTGAAGATCATAGTGTCCAATCCACCTTAAATCCTTCACAATCTCTGTTCCCAAAAAGTCAAGGCTTAACAAAGCCACAAACAGGTTCATAGAAAGTACCTATCACAGTCATGCTTCCTCAGTCTTTGACAGCTCCTAGGAGAAGCTGGTAGCTACCCAGCAGAAGCTCCAGCTGGTTCCCAGAATCAAAAATCACTTCACCCAAGGTTCCCAAAAATCAAAGTCATTCTCTCTAGCCTGGGCCTTTCCGCTTCAGCCTCCTTGGCAGCAGCTGCTTCTGCCTCCACAAAGTTTATCCCAAGGAGTTCTGACTCTCCCTCTCTGGGGCTTTTCCTTATATACAGTGTTACTCCTCCCTTTTCAGCCCCTTCCTGTTATGTCAGCAACAGGAGTTCATACCTTCTGTTTCTTTAACAGAGGCTTAATTTGAACTAGGTGCTAAGTACCTCTCAGTTTAGCAATATGAAAGGAACTTCAAATTTCATTACTATGACAGTAGGCTGTCCTCTTCAATTTTTTTCAGAATGAATTCAGAGGAGTGATTTTACTCTTGGATTCTCATAGGGAGGAGGCAGTGCACAGCCACAACTGAGTTTATTGTTTATAACTTTCAGTCATCTGTTGTTCCTTTGGCTCCTTGCCTGTGAATAGATAATTGAGAGCTGACTGATACTCTTAAAGCCAAATGGAATATAGATTATCTGACCTGTCCTTATGGAGGGGGAAAACACACAACAGAGAAAATTAAGATTATTTTTTAAGTTAATGTACTACATAGTAAAGGGAATAAAAGAAATGCCTAGGCTAGCTCATTGGCTGACTGTGTTAGGTGCATCTAGAGGTGATTTTTGTTTATTTGTTTTTAATTCTGCTTGTTATATTTTTAAGGTAAGCTGAATTTTTGTTTCTCTATAGTTTTTTTTCCTGGAACTAGATGTCAAATTTTTGAACCATAGCCCTAAAAAGTTTTTAGAATAATCTTTCTAATAGAAAAAATAAAGTTTTTTTTTTCCTTAGGCAGAACTATTTCTTGGAAAACACAACCATTCTGTTATCTCTCCACAAAGCATCACACTCAGTTCATATTTATGCAAATAATAGAATGCTTTTATATCTTCTATAATAGACTTGTCCTAAAATATACTTTTTAACAAATGCATTAAAAGGAATAAACAACGTCTGCTAGATAAACAATGAAAAAGCATCTCTATTTTTGCAGCCTCTTCATCATTTTAATGTTTGCCATTTCTACCCATCACAACCATTCAAATTCCCTTCCACGTGTTGATCAGTCAGTAATTCTGGTTAGAGGCAAGAATGCCTGAAAATTGCATCAGGGTTGTTTAGGGTTAGAGGGACCAGTTAAAACCCACAAGTAAATTACTTCCTTTGGCTCTCTAGCACCTCTATATTATCAGGCAAGATATTATCCTTTCCCACACATCAGGTATATTTACAGCTGGAAGTCTATTCATATTTCAGGGCCCTTGTGAATGTGCATATACAAATACACAGTCCCAGAGCAGATACGGATCCACATCCATGCTCTCCTTCCAACATTTATGGAAAGCAACACAAATAAATTCTGAACTCACCATCTGTGATAGTCATTCTTTTGGGCTGTCCTCTACAAACACAGCAGGCTACTGTGGATGCCAGTCACTACTGGTTTCTTTGAAACAGGGCCAAGGGAAAAAAAATTTTTCCCCACTGGGCTTTCATCAGATAAATGCTCTTGGGGCTGAGATTACTGTTCCACACAAACAAGATATAAGCCAGAGACGTCCTGGCAATATTCCAAATTTTTTTTAAGCTGGATAAAAAAAATAATGATTGCATTATTTGTAATCCATGGTATGGCTTACCAATGTCTGATTGCCTAAAAGAGTACTCTGAGATACCCTGAATACAAAGGTCTGTTGTAAAATCAGTTCTTGGCTACTTATCTTATAATTGACCCTCTATTCTGTGATGGGTGAAATATGAAATGACTGGGGAAACAAAGGTTCAAGCTTCCAAGCATATCGATTTATTAAGCAATGCATGCCAATTGCATTACAAATCAGGACCGGGCCTCCTCAACTTGGCACTGCACCCAGAATACAGGGAGAGACAGATTTTTATGCATTAAAGGAAAATAATTAAAATATAAACCAGGATACAAGATTGTTGTTGTTCAATCATTTTTCAGTTGTGTTTGACTCTCTGTGACCAGATTTGGAGTTTTCTTGGCAAAGATACTGGGGAGGTTTGCCATTTTCTTCTCCCCCTAATTTTATAGGTGAGGAAACTAAGGTAAACAGGGTTAAGTGACTTGCCCAGAGTCATACAGTTAGTAAGGGATGAAGGCCAGATTTGAATTTAGGAAGATAGTCTTCCTGACTCCAGACCTGACACTCTATCTACTTTGATACCTAGCTGCCCCGGAATATTAGGTAATTTGATTTCTAATTGGAGTAAAGATTGGGGACTTTCCAAGTTGGGAGGGAGAGAGAAAACAGGTGCTATTCCCTGAAATCAGAAAAAGAGGCATTCCACACCCTCCCACTCCCCAAGTATCTATATTCAATCAAAAGGAACAAGAATATGGGTCCATTTTTCAGAAAAGAAAATATACCCTTGAGATGTATACTTGTGGGAAAACTTCTTGCATCAGCCTTTGGATCTGACCAGGGTTCTGGTCAGCATAACATAGGTCCTTAGTTAAGAGTTTTTAAGCAACAGCTAGAAGTGGTCCAGCCTCCCAAACATGGAAGGCTAGGCTCAAACAACACAAAAATGTTTTTTTTACAGTTCTCATAATTGAATGAAATTTTCTCAGAAGACCAAAATTGTACTAGACCCATTATTGAATAGAAAGGAAACTGAGCTAGATGCAGAATTGAGTTACAAGACAGAGCCAGTATGGTTCACTCAATTCCCATAACTTCTTCCATTCACTGATTTTTCCTTTATCTTTTAGTACTTAGCTTTTTAAAAAATACTGTAAGGTTCGGACACTTATTAAGTTGATTGTAATCGTAATTTTTCACTTATACCTACTATACAGATTCTTCATCCTAATAATGGTGACTTCATTGCTTTAGAGATCTATGATTTCATGGGAAGTGGGCACTCTCTGCCAGTGCCACAAATCACAGGTCTTCTAGCCCTTAGCAGAAAATCTTGATGAAGTGCTATAAATTTATGACTGTTCAGTCATTTTCAGTCATGGCTGACTATTTTTCACTGAAATGGTTTGCATTTCCTTCTCCAAGTCATCTTACAGATGAAGAAACTAAGGCAAAAAGGATTAAGGAACTTGCTCAAAGCTAGATTTTGTTATTATTATTTTTTAAATAGCAATTGCTTTTCTCAGTCTAAACACATCTGAAATATGTCCTTACTTTGAGAGTCTATGATCCTTCACTTGAATCAAGTTCCAGAAATGACTTTCCCACTGAACAACATAACCTAATCAGAATATGGCAATTTTCCCTACTCCTTCTCTTCACTGTTCATCAAATAATTTGCTGAAGAGAGTATGGTTGCTTGATCAAAAGAAATCCTGGGCAACTGAAAAGTAAAAAGTAGTAGAAGAAATGGGAATGAAGATTATGTAAAAATCTATTGGTGCTTAAAGTTTCCATAATATTTCCATTTTTAATATCTGAGCCAATTTCTTGGTTTCAATTTTAGAGGAAGACAGAGGTAGCCCTGTTCTGTTCTGTTCAACAGCTGCATGTTCTATTACAGAATTGGTCCCTTACCAGTGACTGACAAAATGACTATTGGCTGCTCTTAAGTGGTGCTCTAAGGCCCTCAGAAGCAAGTCTAGGTGATGTGGAAAGAGACAGTTCTACAGAATAAAGAGAAAGACTGGGGAAACCATATCTGGAAATGTTAAAGTTAAGGTAGAGATTTAGAAGGTATTTTAGCCATGCTTTGGACATGTTTAGAGCAATTAAGGTTAATTTTAGAAAAAAGCACAGATCTGATCATATTAATAAACCCATAGAAGTTGCCTGTTGGATTAAATTCCAATTCTTCTGTTTAGCATTCAAAGCTCTCCACAATCTGGTTCCCACCTAAGACTTATTGTCCATTACCCTTCATGACTCTCCATTATAGTTAAACTGGTCTAATTTCCTATTCTCTTTATATAATATTCCATTTCAGTGCCAGTGAACAGGCTAGCCTTTAATGTATTCTGCTCCTTACCTCCACCTCTTTTCTTTTAATTTGTGTCATTTCATATTAATTTTAATAATTTATTGTAAATTTGTGTGTGTATGTGGGGGAGGGAGGTCCTGAATTGGAATTTTGATGACGCAATATTGACAGGTACATGCACATATCCCTGCTGATTCATGCTGGACTTCCTGACATTGCGTGACACAATTGTATGCCAATACTTGTTTGTTAAGGCCTGTGAGAAGACTTAACCACTGATGGGTTATAACTTGCATTTTGTGTGTTTATTTGGAAAATAGTGTAATCATTACAACTTTAACTCTTACACAACAGATGAAACATGTATGAATGATTTTTCAAATTTTTCTTATCTTTCCTTCTTTGCTTCTGCCACTCCCTTATTTTTATTTATCCCTCTCCATTACACCTGGGGCTACTACCTGCTCCCCTCATTGTTCCAGTGTGCCCCACAGGGTGGCATTGCCCACTTTGGTAACCTATGGACTATAGATACTTCATAAATACTTGTTGATCTGTCTTTACTTTACCTTCACTTCTTAGAATCTTTAGCTTCCCTCAAGGTTTAGCTGAGGTTATGACCTTCATTATTATTATTATGTGTTCTCCCTCAAATTATCTTATTTTAATATGTTGTATCTCCCAAGAGAATATAAACTTTATGAAAGCAGGAACTGTTGTTGTTTTTTAATATGCCCTAGTGCCTACCTAAGAGACATACTCTAAGTCCCGTAAGTTAGGAGCTTAATAAATGCTGAATTGAATTGAACTAACCTGACTCCCTCATTTAACATGTGAGGAAACTAAAGAACAGGGTTATTTTGCTTTATAGTTTACAAAGCCCTTTAACATACATCACAGTTATCGCTTCCACATTATGGTCATAGTATCCCTATAATCTGGAAAATCCGTGTTTTACCTTCCTTTCATACCAAAGAAGTCTAAATTATTATGGTATGAAAAGATATGTTAATATTATACAATACTATATATATATGTATGTATGTATATACATATATATTATTCATTTTTGAGTTTTTAAACTTTTGCTGTGCCATCTGCTGGTCTTCTAATTGTGTTGTCTGTGGCTTCCACAAAACTCCCCCCAAATTTCCATTGAATTTCTTACGCTGACCCACAATATATCAAAACTTCAATGGGGAAAGTTGCAATGTGGAAGGGATAACTGTATTTTATTTAATCTTCAGAAAAACCCTATGAAAGTAACAGGTCAAGCATTATTACCTTCATTTTATAAATAGGAAAACTAAGACTTAAAGGAGTAGATTGGCTTGCCCATTTTATTAGAACATAAGCTTAAATATTCATCTGTGTATGTGTGTGTGTTTAAAATAAAAAAAGAGAACAATTACAGTGATCTGTTGTTAGGGTGCAGATCTGTGGCTGATGATACAAATGGCTAGAAGCAATTGCTGAATGAACATCAGAGCATGATAGATTAAGACACTCAAACACTTCTCCGGTTGTTGAGGTAATTGGCTTTACTTTACCTCTCACATTTGCTGCTTGTCTGTTGGATGAATTTCGTTTTGTTTTGTTTGGGCAGGTTTTTGCAATGTTTCTGCTAAGTGGGACGGCTATGTCTATCTATTATACTTCATGTTCTGCTTTTACCAGATGATAGGATATCTGTTGTATTAGCTGGGATGTGTTAGGCTATTATCCCATTCATCTTACAGTGGCTGTTATGTAAAATATTCTAAGGTTGGCCATTAAAACATTGTTTTAATTCCTCTTTTCAACCAGCATTTGAGGGCAGTTCTCTGATAAATAGTTTTGGCAACATAATCATTGCTACTCCTATAACCATAAAAGCCAATGTGCAGTATATTCTCTCTTATATAAGTTATTCTATCTCTGGGCCTGGACTCAGGCCATTTCTTTTGCCTGGAGTAATCTTTCCTCCCCCTCTCCCAAACTCTCCCTATTTAAATCTTACCTATTCTTCAAGACCTATCTCAAATGCCACCTCCTCTATATAGCTTTTGTTGAACTTCCTTATCAGAACACATTGATTATGTACTAATCAACCCTTAGAATTTAAAAATGTGGGTGATAGTTATCTGTGTACATGTCTTTTCTCCTCTACTAGGTTGTTCACATCTTTGAAGGATGGAAGGAGCCATCTCTGTTGCTGTGCCAGGCACAAAATAAGTGCTTAATACATGTTTATAGAACAATTAAAATTAGGATGGTGGATAAAGGACTAACCTTTCCATTTCCTTTGTCAGATTGATAGCATTTGCCAGCCTTTGTCACTGTGAGGCTTCTAGGTATCTGTTTGGGTGTCTGCATTTTCTTCAGGCTATTGACTCTTGACAGGTGGATTGGGGAGAAACAGGTCTTTGAATGGCATATTCTTGATGAAGAAAGGTATAAAAAGCATGGCATGGTGGCACACATCTGTAATCTCTTCTCCTGGGTTAGGCTGGCAAATCACTTGAGTTCAGTGTTTTTGAGCTGCAGTGGGGTTATATGCCATCAGGCATGAGTTTGACACTAAAATGTTCAATCCCTCAGGAGCAGAGGGCCACCAGGCTGCCAGAAAATCACCTGAGGAGTGCTGCTGTGAATAATTTTAAGGGTCTAATCTCATAGTATAATGAACTCTCTATTCAGAACTAAACATTTTTCAATAAAGTAAAGCATAACATAGCAACATCCTTAAGCAAAACATATCTATCTATCTATCTCTATATATATATACACATATATGTGTGTGTATACATACATATCTCAAAACACTCAGTGTGTCATATAGCACATAGCATATATCATTGCATTCAGTAGCATTTCCCAAAATATTTGTTTATACAATCAGGGGGTCCTAGGCTAAGGTCTTCCAAAGCACAACACATTACACAGCATATATCATTGTATTCCCAAAATCAGAAGGATCCTAGGCTAGGGTCTTCCCTAGCATGGCATATCCTTAAAAGAGCAGAAAATACCTCATCATCTACCCCTAGGTCACTGTAAAAACAGTTTCCTTAATTAATACCAAGTGTCCAAGTAAAGTCCTCTTTCATCTTAACTCAAGGTCGACTTCTGAGTCCCATGGCTATTCCTCTGTGGACTGACCACTCCCAGCTCTCGCCTGGATTCACTCATAGGCAGCTCCCCACTCCTGCTCCGTGTCTCAGTTCATGGGAACTGTTCCATTCCAAGCTCCTGCCAGACAGTAGGCTCCAGGGGCCCCTGCCTACAGCTTCTACCTCTGGGAAACCAAAGCTTAACAGGATAATAATACTGTCACCCACCACTGGCATTATCATCTCAATTCACCTCCAAAGTCTAGAGGCTCTGTATTAATAGCTCAGTTCACTTTAACAGCTCTCCAAAAGGGCTTAAGCTAAGCCTCCTTCCCATGGGCAGGTCTCTGCCCCACAGCTCTATTCATTTCAAAGTTCAGAGGCTCCCTCAGCAAGTCTTTGCCATCAGAGGTCTCCTCCCTCTGCCCACTCAAGCTGCTTCTCTCTCTGAGCACTGTGGAGCTCTCTCAACACTGGCTCCCTTAATGCCTGCTTTCTCAACATCAGCTTTCTTTATATATACAGTTCTACTCAGCATCTGATTGACTAGAGCCCACATGTACATCTGATTGGAAAGAGCCCATTTGCACATGTCTGAGTACAGAGGCATGAATAATACCCATAGAAAAATAGCAAAAAATCTCACTTTGCTTGATGTTACATTCCACCCCTCCAGGATTCTGGCCTCTACAATTTTAACAAGAGATTGTTATAGCCGTGGATCCTGGAACAAATAGAGGCATTATACTTTGTGATTTCATCCTCATCACCAAAATGTAACACCAATCACAGGAGCACACCTGAGGACTGCTGCTGTGAATAATTTTCAGGGTCTAATTACATAGTATAATGAACTCTCTATTTATTTGACATTACAAGTTTCCAGATCAATTAGAATTGGGGAAGGAAGGAAGGTAGGAAGGAAGGAAAGAAGGAAGGAAGGAAGGAGGGAGGGAGGGAGGAAGGAATAGAGTTAACCTCAGAGGCAAGAAGAACTAGGTTCAAGTTTTACTTTTAACAAGCTCTGTCCCTGATCCTAACCTCTCTGTGCTCTAAGCAATTCTATAATACTCCAAGTTGGTGAGCAGGTGCTGACCTCAGTTAGTTGAGGGAGTTTCCTAACTGAAAGCTTCCTGTAGGGAAGGAAGAGTCCTACTCTCTCTTCTTTGCCCTCCCTTAACCTACCCCCCACTCTGCCCCCAATGTCTATTTTAGGGGGTCAAGGAATTTATATATTTCACAGAAAAATGTAAAGGAGCCTAGCATTTAAGCTTCTGTCACTAATTGTTGTTAAGCTATTTTCAGTTCTTTGTGACTCCATTTGGACTCCAGGTTAAGAACTTCTGAGTAAGCTTATCTACATAAGACAGCGCACCTGAAGAGTTTGTCAAGTATGTTGAGGAGGAAGCCACCACTTCCTAAGGCACCTCTATGTACTTTTAGACAGTTCTTAGTTTTAGGAAGTTTTTCTTTTAATAGAGCCCAAATCTGCCTCTTCAAAACTTCCTCATACTGGTCTCATTTCTGTATTTGCTGGAAGTGAGGTCATCAGACCTTTCTCATTGGAGCTGATAGGTTTTTTTTTTGTTTGTTTTTTTATTTTTTTGTTTGTGGAAATGCAGAATTAAGTCTTGCCTGTTCCTTTCAGTAACTGTGTGGCCTTGACCAAATCAAGTAACTTCTTTGAACTTTCCCTCTCCCCATTTGTGAAAAAGGGATAATAATGTTTACCTCATAAGGCCTTTGTAAATATCAATTGTGATAATGCATGTAATGTACTTTGCAAACCTTTAAAGTGCTTACCATAATTGTAAATATTCCTTAAATAATCCGAGAAGCTGAGATTTCTTGGTCTGAGTTTTTCCTGTATCTGTGCAGAAAGCAAGCACCAGCTCTGGGGAATGTTGTGGGATACAGGAGTCCCACTTCTTGTATTTTACACCTCAGCTATAGGCCATTCTCAGAGGCTATAATTTGCAGAGAAGTAACCCGAATTGGTCAATGGAGTTTTTCCTATACTGACAAAATCATAGTTTTAGTCACCATCCTTATTTTCCATCAAAGGCCTTTTTGTCTCTTCAGATATTTGGAGGATACCAATGTCACACTAAAGCTCTATTTTCTGTCTTTCAGTCTCAAGGTTGCAGGTCTCCCATCCCGGTCTAGCCTTAAATTCCCAATGCTTGACACAGTGCTGTGTGTTTGTAGGCACCTAACAAACACTGGTTAGTTCAGATTAAGTAAGATGGGTAATTTATAGTGCAGAGAGTGTAATTTCTGTAGTCACAGAACCGGGGTTCAAATTCAATATGTAAGTGTTTATTATCTGGGGTGGGGGGAGGGCGTCAATTAACCTCTCTCAGGCTGTTTTCTCATATGAAAAATGAGGGAGATTAGCTCTGAGAGTTTAAACTCTTAAGGCCCCTTCTCGGTCCAAATGGATGTGCCTATGAGCCAGTATTTTCCTGGGCTTTAATTTCCTTTTCTATAAAGTGAGGTAGTCAATGTGGAGGGCCTCAGGGGTCCCTTCCAGCTCTAGATAGATAAATTTCTATCAGGTCTATTTTCTTTTTCACTCAACTTCCTGCCGATCCCCAAAGAAGCTGTTTTGCTGCTAAGCATCAAGATCATCGCCATTATGAGTTATTGTATTTGGAAGCATTCCCTCTTCCTTTAAAGTACCATGATATTAAATTGCAAAAGGGAACAATTTCAAGAAATCATTAGAAGATTTTTGGTTCCTGAAAGTGCAGTTTGTATTATTGGAAAGATAAGACAGTGCTGTGGTTTATAAAACACACATTCAAACACTCTTCCCAACCAGCATCAGTTTAGAAAAATACTTGAATATTTTGTATTTTACTCCCCTCCCCCATCAGTTACAGTTTGTTCCCATGCAGTTATAGTGAGACAAAAATAAGCAGAGTAATAACAATGCATGGAATAGGGAAATAAAGAATAACCATGAGTCCTCTTCAGGCAATTACCTGATTTCCATTGACAGCAATGCAATGAAGATAACAGAGACCTCCTGGGGGATCAGATCCCTCCCTAGCTACACAGCTAATTGGATAAATAGTAAGCCCCAGGGTTAGCTTGGCTGGATGCCTGGTAGTCAGAAAGACGCTGCTAGAGATTGGTGGCTCACACCTCCAGAGTGCAGGGCAGCATTAGCAGTTTGTAGGACTATTGCAGGATTGCGTTGGGCCCCAGATGGGTTCAGGCCTTGCTTCACACTACAACTACCTTGGGAGCTGTTTTCAGCACCTGCTTCTCCCCCATCTTTAATTTTTGCCATTCCCAATTACTTACATCTCTCCACCATTGGCTTTGATGGTTCCCTCCAGTAATAACTTCTGCCATTCCTACAGTAGTTGGCATCCATATCTAATTTGAAAAGAGATATAGCATAGGGACAGAACTTATGCTTTACATGCACAAGATCCTGGGTTCATTATCCAGCATTTCTAAGGGAGTCTTTTCAAGGTGTCTCATGGTATTATAGAATGATCCTGGCTCTATGACCTTGGTTAAGTTACTTAACCTCTCTGTGCCTCCATAGGCTCACCTGTAAAATGAAGGATTTGGACTATATGGTATTTGGAATCCTATACAGCCCTAAATCTATGATCTTATGATATTTACAACTACCCTGTGAGATAGGTAGGGTCAGTATTAATGAACCTATTTTACATTATGGTAAAGTATCTTCTTCAAAGTCACACTAGCTAGCAAGTGATAGAGGCAGTCCTCAAACAATCTATTCTGATTGAAGGTCCAGTGCTTTCTCTGCTCATCCTGGCTACCTCCCAAGGAATCTAGTCAGCTCCAGGAGCAACCCAGATAGTACAAATAAATGTAGCTCCAGTCTAGAAGGCTCCTCTCTCTAATTGAATTCAAACCTAGAGACTGATCAATCAACCAATAAACATTTATTAACTGCCTGCTGTGTGCCAGGCACTGTGCTACCAGAATTTACCTAGTCACTTAAGATGTCCCTGATGAGGCACTAATCTGGTCCAGAATAGAATTCACAAGGTCACTTTCTTTCAGCAGCTATGCAAACTTGTAAGCCAGAAAGAATTCTGGTCATAAAGCCCACACATTTACACCCCCTATTGTAACTGGAGCCCTCATACTTTAGATAGTAAAGTCGGAATTTTGAAACTGTGATTCTTTGGAAAATCACATGTATTTAGGAAGTCATTTTTTTCCAAAATTGATACATGACCTAGACATAAAGGGAAATTTCATAGGTAAATTAGAATATATAGAACATATTCTCTATCAGACTTATGGATAGGAGAATTTATGAACAAGAGATAGAGAGCCTTGTGAAACATAAAATGGTTAATTTTTATTACATTACATTTTTTAAAAATTGTACAAATAAAACCAATGAAGTCAAGATTAGAAGGAAAGCAGAAAACTGGGGGAAATTTTATAGACAGTTTCTCAGATAAAGGTGTTATATTTCAAATATATAAAGAACTTTGTTTAATTTATAAGAATATGAGTCATTCCACAATTGACAAATAGTCAGAGGATATGAACAGGTAGTTTTTGGATGAAGAAATCAGAGATATACAGTCATTTTAAAAATGCTATAAATCATTATTGATCAGAGAAATGAAAATTAAAACTATTTTGAAATCTCATCTCATACCTTTATCAGATTGTCTAAATGATAGAAGGGGGAAATGAGAAATGTTGGACGGAATGTAGAAAAATTGGGACACTAATACAATGTTCATGGAATTGTGAACTGATCCAGCCATTTTGGAGAACAATCCTGGATTTATGCCCAAAGAGTTATAAAATTGTGTATGCCTTTTAGCCCAGCAATATTAGGTCTATTTCCCAAGGTGACCAGGGGAAAAGGAAAAGTACCTATATTTCCTAAAATATTTATAGCAGCTCTCTTTGTGGCAGCAAAGAAATGGGAATTGCAGGGGTGTCCATCAAGTGGGGAATGGCTGAACAAGTTGTGATATGTGATTGTGATGGAATACTATTGTGCTGTAAGAAATGATGAGCAGGTTGGTTTTAGGGAAAAAAAAACATGGAAACACTTGCACAAAATAATGAAGAATGAAATGAGAAGAACCCAAAGAACACTGTATATAGTAACAGTAATATTTTTTGAAGAATAACTGTGAAGACTAAGTTATTCTGAGTATTATAAATACTCAAATCAGCTACAAAGGATCTGTGAAGGAAGATGCTATCTAACTCCTGAGAAAGGACTGACAAACAGAAGTATGATAGTATGGTTTTGTGTGTGTGTGTGTGTCTGTGTGTGTGTGTGTGTGTGTGTGTGTGTGTAAAATGGTAGCCTTCTCTAGTGTGGGTAAGTGGACAGAGGGGAGGGAACGGGACAGTTTGGAACTTAAAATGCAACAAAAAATAAATTAAATTAAATCCTTTTTAAAAAGCAAGTCATTATGTTCGGACATAATTTATGGTCTCTAAGAAGATTCCTGAATATCTTTTATCCCATGCCTGTGTGACTTTGGACAATTCACTTAAGGTATTTAAATATTTTTTCCCTTCTACCAAATGGGAATGATAATACTTGCCCTACTTAGTTCTCAGAGTTATTGTAAGCATATAAACTTCAGAACTATGACTAATCTGTAAAAGTTCCTTACACCTTAGAAATCATAGATCTGAACCTTCTCCTTACTACTACCTCCTCCAAAAAAAGCTCACCAGCAAATTGGTAAGTTAGGGCAATGAAATATAATAAATGCAAAAAAGGACATAGTCTTTTTATTGTTATATGGGACTTATCAGATCTATTCCTATCAATAAAGGGGCTGAAATTGATTATAGGTGAGAGAAATGTATGTACAGTATTCCTTCAAGGTACAAAGGAAAACAAAGATATTGAGATTATAACAGTTAATAAATGAAAATAGTTTTTAATCTGTACATAAGAGATTTGTACTTCTAACCCTAGCTCTAATTGGCCTATTATTTTGCTTTTAAGAAGAAATAGAAAATAATCATTTAAATGATCTGTTTTCTTAATAAAGAATAACTTTTTGTGGGGAAAATTATTAGTCTACCATATTATATCCCTATTTCTGTTCATTATGACAGAAAAATTTCCACCCTTTTGGCCTATACTATTCTGAAAGGATACCACTATTATCCCAGTGACAACTATACAAAAGACAGGCATTGTGTTTTGGTACATTGCTGGCAATATTAATTTGTGATGTGAGTTTTACTTACCTTATTATTTTCTAGTGACACTAATATCATACCTACTTGTACTGTGAATGGAACTAGAATCAGAAGACCTTAGTTTGAGAGTTTCTTGTTAGTTAATTGCTCCTGATGTGCAAAATGGAAAGATAATACCTATACTTTCTACCTCACAGAGCTGTGGTCAGAATAGTTATTGGACAGCTAATGTGACCTTATAGCAATTAAAGGAGACCCTGGTTGCCATCTTGTCTGTTACTTGTTGCACAGCCATGGGCACATTTAACCTTTTAAAGCCTAACTTTTCTTATCTGTAAAATGTAAATACTAGCACCTGAAATGAAAATGTTCTCTTTAAAGTTACCAATGATCTCTTTTCTAATGGCATTTTCTTTATCTTCATCCTTCTTGACTTCTATGCAGCCTTTGACATAGTCAATCACCCTCTTCCCTTTGACACTCTTTTCTCATTTGGGGTGTGTGTGTGTGTGTGTGTGTGTGTGTGTGTGTAATTGTGATGAAGACAGAGACTGGGATAAAGAGAGAGAGAGAGAGAGAGAGAGAGAGAGAGAGAGAGAGAGGGGGGGAGGGAGAGAGAGAGGGAGAGAGAGGGAGAGAGAGGGAAAGGGGGAGAGGGGGAGAGGGAGAAGAAGGAGAGGAAGAGGGAGAGAGGGAAAGAGGGAGAGAGGGAGAGGGAGGGGGAGGGGGAGAGGGGGAGATGGGGAGAGGGAGGGGAGGGGGAAAAGGGGAGGGGGAGAGGGAGAGAGGGGGATAGGGAGAGGGAGAGGGAGAGGGAGAAGGAGAGGGAGAGGGAGAGAGAAAGCACACTTTCCCCTGCTTCCCCTCCTACCTGACTGTTCCTCTTGGTCTCCTTTGCAGCATCTTCATCTGGGTCAGGGGTCAATAAATTATGCCTGTCACCTGTTTTCATATGGTCTTTATACATTTTAAAATAGAAATTTACTATACTTAATTATTTAGAGGTATTCTTAGTTCTTGGGCTGTAGAAGATTAGGCAGAAGGCCAGATTTGGTCCTTGAGTCATAGTTTGCCTAACTATTACACCCTACTTGGCCTCCCTGCCTCAAGTCTCTTCCTCCTCCAACCTATTGTCCACTCAGCTACCAATATGCACAGCTCAGGGCATGTCTCTACCCGGAGCCCTCAGCTCTTTCAGTTCTGGTGGCTCCCTACCACCTCCAGGACCAAATATAAAATCCTCTGCTTGGTTTTTTAAACCCTTCATAACTTGTTCCCTGTTTTCTGTCTTCTTACATTTTACTCCCCTTTATGTACTCTAAGATCCAGATATATTGGCTTTCTTGCCGTATCTTGGCTTCTCCCAATTTCAGGCCTTTTCTCTGGCTGTCCCCTATGCCTAGAATGTGCTCCTTCCTCCTCTTTACTTTCTGACTTCCCTGACTTCCTTCAAATCTCAGTTACAATCCTACCTTCTGCAAGAAGTCTTTCCTAATCACACTTAATTTCCCTCTGAGATTACCTACTTTATCCCCTTTATATATTGATTGTGCATGATTATCTGTGAGTGGTCTCCTGCTTTAAAGTATGAGTGTCTTAAAGGCAGGAACTGTTTTTGTTTTTCTTTTAATCTCCAGAGTTTAACCTTATACCTGGCACATAGTAAGAGTTTAATAAATGCTTGTTAACTGACTGACTATAGGTCAGTGGAAAAGGCACTGGCTCTTGAGTCAGTGGACCTGGGTTCAAATCCTGATTCTTCTTATGCCTATGTGACTTGGGCAAGTTGCTGATCTTACTGATCAGGAACAGCTTGACAGAGCTTATTAACATTTCTCTGGCTTGGAAATTCCTTGGGCTACTTTTGTTGTATTTGTAGTGGCCACCTCATTACACCTAGGCCTAGAGTCAGGAAGACCTAAATTGAAATTCAGTCTCAGAGATGTATTAGCTGTGTTACTTAATGGATAAATCACTTCTTCTGAAATGACTAAATACCAATAATCCTTTATAATATGCCACACTATCACTGATCAGATGCAAATTAACAGGCAGGATCAATGAACAATGATTTCATTATGTTTCAGAATTAGTCTAAAGGCAAAAAAAGCCTTAATATGTTTTTATTCCATCTTCCAGTAGATGATAACAAAGGTTATATGGGATGTCATTCTCTGAGTTATTGTACTTGGTTTCTCTGGTATGGAATTATAGATGAACTCTTTAGCTAACTATTGAAGAATTCATGACTTCTGGCTTGAATAAGAAGTAGTGAATGCTATAGTTGATTTTCTCTAAAAAGATTTCTTCAGACTTTCAATTATGACAAATGTGTCGTAGCAATATGCAAGAGGAATCAATGTACCAAGCCTCCATTTCTTTCCCCTGTGTGATGTTCCTGTGAGACAATAACTGAGAAATAAAAGGGCTTCCCAACATGGTATTTTCCTACCCCATAATTTCATCAAATAGTCCCAGAGTACAAAATTACCTTCTCTATAAATTAAATATTCTGGAAGATCTTCTCTATCCCTCACGAAAGCCTGAGCCTCCCACTGGCATACGCTCTCTCATCCACAAATTGACACAGTTTGTTTGGGGGATACAGATGGAGAGAAACACTGACAGACACAAAGATTGCCTATTAAATCTTTAACTGACTCTATCATCAATAATACTGACTAGTACAAGACTGATACCTGAGTATTCATGCCCATAAAACTGATCATAGAATAATTCAGGCTCTTTGAAAATAGATTTTTTCCTCTTACTTTTTAACTTAATAATCATAAATTGTAATTTTCTAGCAAAATGGTATTTCCTCTTGATTTCTTTTGTTTTCTGTATGAAGTTATAATCCATGGTTCTCTAGATTGCTTTTACAAACAACATTTCTCTTACTTGGTGGAATGAATAGAGCGCTGGGGCTGGAGTTAGAAGACTCATCTTGCTGATTTCTAGTCTGTCCTCACATATTTGTTAGCTGTATGATCCTGGGCAAGTCACTTAACCCAGTTTGTATCTGTTTCTTCATCTATAGATAGTTGGAGAAGCAAATGGCAAACCTCTCCAGTATCTTTCCCAAGAAAACTCCAAAAGGGGTCACAGAGTTGGAGACAACTGAAAAATGTACTTAGAAGGAAATAAGAACTCAACCTCCTCGTAGATACATTTATTTACACAGCAGTATGCTGATAAATGTTTAACAACCAGCTCTTGGTAGGGAGGGAATGTACACGTGACACACATTTAAGTGTAATTAACCTTTTATCCATTATTTTCTTAATTCTAGACAATGAACAAAATAGTAAATGGAGCCCTGATTTGCAGCATTTGTCAATTTCCAAGGTCTAAATATTCATATAGGAAACTTAACAACGAGCTCTCTGGAGCTAATTAGCACTGACTTTCCAGTGTCTATTTGAATTGTCTCCAGCACATCACTGATTGTTAGTTTTAGAGAAACAACATAGTGAAATAAAAAAGAGGCCCAGACTAGGAACCACATGGCCTTGTTGTACTTTGCTCTTCTCTTAACAGTGTAACTTTCTGCTGGACATTGCACCAATTCTGTGCTTCAGTTTTCTCGCCTTCAAAATGAGGGTATTGTAATCAACGAGTGGCTTTTTTTGCCAACATTTTGGTATCATTCTGTGCCATGACAAATCCCAGCACATCGTGGAAATTTGAGTCTAAAGAATTGCTTGAGTGAATATGATTAAAAGCAAATTTTCTTTGATTCCCAACACACCAAGTAGGATGCCCAGCACATTATCCCAATACACCCTTTGAGAACCATTAGGCTAGACAAATTTTTAAATCCCCTCTTGCTTTAGATTTCTGTTATTTCTGCCCAGACTGCAAAGTCCATGGATAGGAAGCATGACTATTTACTAAATAACCCTGAGTAACTCTCCAGTATCATAAAGTGTCAGACTACTCACTTCAGGCATTGACTACACTGGAACTCTTCAGACTGTTAAAGAATGATTCTTAATTTTTATCAAAAGCTTATAAATTTTTGGTGCTTTCTACTTCAATTCAACAAGCATTTTTTTTACTTTTTTTTTTTTTTTTGGAGGGAGGCTGGGCAATTGGGGTTAAGTGACTTGGGTCACACGGCTAATAAATGTTAAATGTCTGAGGCCACATTTGAACTCAGATCCTCCTGACTCCAGGGTCAGTGCTCTATTCACTAAACCTCCTAACCACACCAATAAGTACTTATTAAGTAAGCATTTACTCTCTGCCAGATGCTATTGACTATAAAGGCAGTAACTAAAAGACCCTAAGTCTAAGAGCTTACATTTTACTTCTGTATGATTGAGTTGTTTTCAAGAAAAGATAGAAAATATACTAAAATCTCTTGTGACATTTTCTTCTTCACCAAACTAATTAATATGCCTACCCTATATCATCTGTTAAAAACATATATTGGGGGGCGGAGCCAAGATGGCGGAATAGAAACAGCTCGTCCAAGCCTCTCTGCCCCCAGATTCTCCACAAACTATGTAAAAAAGGACTCTGAAAATCTTCTGGAGCCCCAGCACCCACAGAACGACACAGAGAAGCTAACCTCCCGCTGAGGACAGCCCAGCACCCTGCAGGAAGGACCAGCGCAGTGGTCTGGGAGCCGGCAGCGCACAGAGCGCAGGAGCCGAGCCGAGCCCAGGTCCACGTGAGCCGAGGTTTTAGCCCCAGGGCGGCAGGGCCAGCAGCCGGATGGAGGAACCCCAGAACACCAGGATCTGTGGAGACGCCAGAATTATCAACATAGACTTGCCTAGGACAAAGTAAGAGGTTAGTGTCCTATGGACTTTGGGACCCGTATTTGGGGAATGCGTCAGCTCCCTCCCCTGGGGGCTAGAAGCCGCTGAGGAGACACGCCATTTTGTAGTTTTCATAGGCATTTCCGGCTCCCAACCTACAAATCGTGGGGAGATCCAGCAATCAGTCTTGGGGGGTAATCGCTCTTGCTTTAACCTCCCTGGATCTGGATTGTGATCTAGGGTGGAAGTCGTGGGTGGGTTTACAGCTTGCCAGAAATGGAAGTTGCCCCCACACGTTCGGGATGAAAATTCCTCTATCTGGCCTTAAAGCCATAGTGTGGCAACAAGCCCAAAAGTCAAGTAATTAAGTGGCAACATGCCAAGGCAAGGGAAACAGAAAAATGCAACCCTAGACTCCTATTTTGGGGGCATAGAGCAGGAAAAGGACTGTGAGGTCAGAAGTCCTGCTCCAAAAGCCCCAGGGGAAAACATGAGTGGGATGCAGGCCATAGAGGACCTTAAGAAGGACTTTAAAAATCAAATAAGAGAAGTGGAGGAAAAATTGGAAAGAGAAATGAGAAGGATGCAGGAAAAGTATGAAATGAGGTCAACAGCCTGACTGAGGAAAACAACACCTTAAAAAATAGACTAACTCAAATGGCAAAGGAGGCCCAAAAGGGCAATGAAGAGAAGAATGCCTTAAAAAGTCGAATTTGCCAGATGGAAAAAGAATCTCAAAGTTCACTGAGGAGATTCATTCCTTCAGAGTTAGACTGGAGCAAATGGAAGCTAGTGACTTTATGAGAAATCAAGATGCTGTTAAGCAGATCCAAACAAGCGAAAGATTAGAAGGCAATGTGAAATATCTCATGGGAAAAACCACTGACCTGGAAAATAGATCCAGGAGAGACAATTTAAAAGTTATTGGACTACCTGAAAGCCATGATCAAAGAAAGAACCTAGAAATCACCCTTCAAGAAATTCTCAAAGAAAACTGCCCTGATGTTTTAGATCCAGAGGCAAAATAGAGGTTGAAAGAATCCACCAATCACCTCCTGAAAAAGATCCCCAAAAGAAAACTCCTAGGAATATTATAGCCAGGTTCCAGAATCCCCAGATCAAGGAGAAAAATACTACAAGCAGCCAGGAAGAAACAATTTCAATATTGTGGAAACACAATCAGAATAGCCCAGGACCTGGCAGCTTCTACACTGAGGGATGGAAGGGCATGGAATATGATATTCCAGAGGGAAAAAGAACTGGGAATGAACCCAAGGGTCACCTACCCAGCAAAACTGAGTATGTTGTTTCAGGGGAAAATATGGTCATTCAGTGGAATAGAGGACTTTCAAGCATTCTTGAGGAAAAAACCAGAGTTGAATAGAAAATTTGACATCCAGACGCAAGAAGTAAAAGATGCCTGAGAAGGTAATCAGGGAAAAGAAATCAAAAGGAACTTATCAAAGTTGAACTATTTACATTCCTATATGGAAAAGCAATATCTGTGACTGATGATATCTTTCTCACTATGAAAATAATGGAAGAAGGGGTGTGGTCATACGAATACATATGTGAATGTGTGTGTATATGGTTACATTTATATATGGATAGAGGGCATAGGTTGATTTTGTTGGGAAGGGAGAGTACTCAAGGGATGAAATTATGAGGTGAGAGAGGAAAGTGGCAAGAGGAGATGGGGAGAGACATGGTAGGGTAAACTATCTCATGTAGGGAAGTGGGTGCAAAGGAGGGGGAGAATAAGGACGGCTAAAAAGGCAAAACCACATTCACATTGAATTTGGTTCAGGGAGAAAATGACATACATACTAAATGGGATATCTCAACCTGCAGCAGGATAGGGGGAAGGGGAATGAGAGGAGAGATGAGGGATGGGAGGGCATCCTTGGGGTGAGGGGAGGTTGGAAGTACCCACTATAGAAGAGGGACAGGATCATGTAGGGAATGGACCAGGTGGGGGGTGGGATGAGTGGGAGGAATTATAAGCAGCCTTGTACAATATATCTACTATGATAATGTTTTGCATAGCTAGACATGTACAACATATACTGAATTACTTATCTCCAAAGAGGGAATGGGTGACAAGGGAGGAAGGAAATGGATCTGAAATTCGAGGTCGTAACATTAAATGTTTCAAATATATATATATAAATACTATTATTAATACTCTTGCCTATAATTGGGAGATAAGATGTGCAGGCATTGGGACACAAAGATTCATCTTCCTCTAATGGAAAAGTCGATGGGGTATGGGAGAAGGTATGGGAGAGAGCATATTGGAGGAAGCGATATCTTGTGGGACTGCTATTCTGGGAGGTTGGGTAGGGGAATAATGGGGGGAAAATGATTGTAACTCAAAATCTGGCGGAAATGAATGATGTAAAACAGAAGTTAATAAAGTATTTGTTTAAAAAATAAAATAAAAAAAAAAATCAGAGTACCCAAAAAAAAAAAAAAAAAAAACATATATTGGGGCAGCTAGGTGGCACAGTGAATGGAGTACCAGGCCTGAAGTCAGGAGGACCTGAGTTCATATCCAGCCTTCGACACTTAACTAGCTGTGTGACCTTGGGAATGTCACTTAACCCCGATTTCCTGGCCTTCCACCTCAAAAAATACATTATATTGTAACCTTACACAATTTTATAAAATGTTGCTTGAACATACAGAGAACTGTGGAAAGGTCCTTGCTTCCTAAAGCTGGTGTGCGGTGCTAGATGAACATCAGTTTAGTAGTCAAGAGAACTAGTTTCATATTGGCTCTACCACAAACTGGTTATAAAGATTTGTGGGTAAATCAGTTCATCTAGGCCTCATTTTCCTCAACTCTAAAATTAGGGGGTAACACTCAAACAGGTCAATTAACAGGAAAAGATAATTAGTTTCAAGGTCACCCACAACTCTTAAACCCTATCATTTCATGAATAAAAAAAAATGAAGTATTTATCCCTCTACATTAATCCTAGTTTGTGTATGCCAAAAATGAGGAGATTCTCCCAGAATCTTGGTTAATTGGGAGATTACAATGAGAAAAAAAAAATACCCAGGCATCTATAGGGAGCAAATACCAAAGCAAGAAGGCAAATCTGGTCCAGATTTTTCTAGAAACTGTGCCCATGCCTCTTCGATGAAAGAAACTCTACTAAATGTTATTTTAAAAATAGTTTTAATTTTCCTCCATTCCTTTCCCTAAATGTTCCCTTTCTTTGACTTGTTTCCAGTAAAAGGAGGATTATTTTTTCTGCCATTGACATCTTTTTACCAGTGTTCCAAAATCACCTAACTTGCCTGTTGCTTCCCCACATAAATATACAAACCTGCTTTATTTTTTAATCCTAATCCTAAAAAGCTTCTCATCTCTTTGAAATGACGGTACAGGTGGATACAATTACTAATACCGATCCTTTAGCAAACCTCAAATCCCAAGAGTGACCCAGGGAAGAGGGGAAGAGGAAAGGAATTCTGTATCAGACTTTCTTGCTCCTATATAAAATTAATTCTCTCTTGACCCTTTAATACTTTAAGCATCTCTGATTTCATGGGAGTGATTCTCTTCATGGCAGCTGATCACAATCCCTCTGTAACCTAGTAGATAATCTTTAAGAATGGCTGAGACAGAGAGATTCATCACCCCGCATCCGATGCAGTGATGCAATCTTTATGGGAAATCTTTTTGGGGAGAGATCCTGTTTTGTTGGACAGCATCTGGCACATTGTGGTCATATAGTGAGCAATAATGTAGGGCTTAGTCAATACTATATTATCTACCACACTGTTGGAGCCCCAGTATGTTAAATAGCAGCAATAAATAATAACCATTGACGCTAATGGCTGGGAGAATTACCAGGTGATAATCTGTAATATAATTAAGTAGCGGATAATGTTGCCTCTAAGCACGTCCGTAAAACAGTTCTCTAGAGAGGTATTATTGTCTCTGTGGAAGAAAGTTACATTGCAGGACAAAATTACATCTAGATGCATCAGGAGAATGAATCTTCACTTACATTGTATAACCAACTTCCTCTTTGTTATAAATGAAATTATTATTTTTTAAATGGCCCTGATGTTTTTATTTATTTTATTTTTTCCAAAATTTTATTTTAGACTCAAATGCCAGAACACAGAGAACAGAGAAAAGAAATAAAAACATATTAAAAACTTAAACATTGGAACTTAAATACAAAGCATGTCATGTGTATAGCAGAACATATGAGAGGATTCAAAATACATAACAATAAATTTTCATTTCAAAAAACCTGTATGATAAATAGTACTTGTTTTGTTGAGAATTGTCTATCTTTTCTTTGCTTCCTTTTGAGTTTTCTTTTGTTCTCTGCTGTGGACTTTTTTACTTTGTTCTTTTTTTCCCTCCCTCCAACCTCCCACTCCCCAGAAGGCCACAATAAAGTTTAGAGATGTTTCTCTACATCTATAAATATATACATACCCTCCTCCCCCTCCCCCTGCCCCGCCCAGAAGGCTACAATAAAGTTTGGATAAATCAGACTCTCTGAAAATAGATTTTTTTCCTCTTACTTTTTAACTTAACAATCATAAATTTTCATTTTACCCCAGAATTTGGATAAAATGAAATTATGTTTAGCTAAACATTTAGCTAAACATTTGTTTATGATTTCTGCAGGAGAGAATGAACAAAGATGTAACATGTTGATTCTCTGCTATGTTGATCAGAAAACAGATTTACATAGAAATAGGGGAGGGGTTAGGTGGTGCAGTGAATAGAGCACCGGCCCTGGAGTCAGGAGGACCTGAGTTCAAATTTGACCTCGGACACTTAACACAAAAAAACTATTGGTGTGACTTTGGGCAAGTCACCTAACCCCCAATTGTCCTACCTTCCCCCCTCCAAAAAAGCAAAAAAAAAAATCTAAAAAAAAAAAGAAAGAAAGATATGGGGGGTGGGGGCAGGCGAAGAAAATGTCGCAAGGATTACTTTCTCTATTGGCACAAAATAACTTCAAGCCAACTCAATTAAATTCAAGAAAAGTCATTAAATTCCTATTAATATTGTTTTAAGAACAACTTTGAGTGAATAAGTTATTTTGTCTATTATAAATACACAAAAAATGTAAAAAGACATAAAAGGACACATGAAGGCACTATCTATATCCAGAGAAAGAACCGATACACAAAAGCACGTATAAAATAATTTTATGTGTGTATTTTGTGTCTAATGTTAGCCATCTCTTTGGTGGGGAGAAAATAATTACATGATAATTTGGTTGTATATTTGAAAGGAATAGCAAGTTGTGCATAGATGTGTAGTTTCATGTACAATCATCTTTTTGTTGTACTGTTATGGAAATGTTTGCTTTCTTCCATAAATTAATTTTTTAAGCTCCCATTAAGTTCTAGGCATTGTGCTGGGTATTCAATGCTTCAAAGACAAGGAAAAAAAGAGGTCCTACCTAGAAGGAGCTTGCCTTCTTCTGGGGAAAATAATGTGCACAGATGAGTCATTATGAAAAACATATGTCAACTAATCAAAATAGTTTGTTGGGAAGTCACTAATAACTGATGAGATCAGGAAAGGAATAGGATAAGATGACACCGAAGGTGATCCTAGAAGGAAGTCAAGAATTCCAAGCAGTAGAGGTGACAGAGGAGAGTATTTCAGGTGGAGAGGGCAGCTTGTGTAATGACATAAAGTTAGGAGATGGAATAGTGTGTGACAGGAACATGCAGGAGGTCAGTTTGGCTGGAACTTAGAGTGAGGAAAGGGGAGTAATAAGAAATCAGTCTGGAAAAACAAGTTGGAGCCAGACTGTAAAAGGTATAAAATGCCCCAAAAGAGGAGCTTGTATTATAATGTAGAAGCCATTAGAAAGTGCTGAAGCTTCTTAAGCAAGGAGATTGGCACAAGGAATATTTGCTTGGCAACTATGTGGAAAATGGATCAGAGAGGGGAGAGATTGGAGATTGGAAGACAAATCAAGAGACTATTATAATACTCCAGGTGAGAGGTGATGAGAATCTGAACTACAGTGGTGGCAGTGTGAGTAGAGAGAAGGGGACAGATGCCAGAGGCAGATGGGTAGAGATATTGTGGAGGTAGAAATGATGAGAACTGACAGTTATGGGGGTGAGGAAAAGTGGAGAACCAAGGATGACTCCAGGGTTGTGAACATGGGTAATGGGGAGGTCAGGGTTCTCTTAGGAACTCAGGAAAGTTTACAAGAAAAGATAATGAATTCCACTTTGGACATGTTGAGTTTGGGATAGCTTTGGGATTTCTAGGTCATAGGTATGAATTGATTTAGTGTCTGTGGCAGCAGGCAGGAGCCAACTAAATGAGCAGGGTCAGTTTGTCACATTTGGTATTGTAGGATCAAAAGGCACAGGAATTGGAGGAGGAAGGGAAGAAATATTTTCATTATTCACCTTGAAATGTTCTACTAAGGTGAACTTATCACTGAAGTAAGACCCTCTGGAAGCTCCAACATTCTTATAAAGGCTAGAAGCGATAATGCACTCCTGGAACTTGACTCCTGTGTGAAACATATCCCAGGAATGTGTGGTACCCTATAAATAAAAGGAGGCTCAAATTGATTGCCATAACCAATTATTTGTTGGAACACCAGGGACATTCTCAGAACTGAACAAGAATAAGGGCACATGTTAGCCCATAGATGGAGGTGTGAGGGTGAAGGACAGAGAAGGTACTCAGGACTTGCCATTGTCAGACCAAAACTTGCAAATCCTCCCAGGCTGAGTTGCCACTCACTCATCAGGTTCCAAAGCACCCCCATGGTCAAAAAGAACCAGGAAGAGAAACTCTGAGCATGCTCTGTGGAATTCTGTCCCCCACAAACACTCCCTCCCCACAGGCATCATCTTTCAGGAGTACAAATGCTGTAGAGCAAAGAGAATGACTAGAAGGTGTAACAGGATATGTGACAGGGAACTGTCTTTTCTGAGATATTTCAGTGACAGAACAGTGGTAGTGATCAGGCATAATCTCAGAGGGATTTGGGGGAAAACCCTGGTATTCTGAGATTTAATAGCCTGTTAAAATAATGCCCTCCCAGGTGGGAAATTGGGAAAGAATTTTTACAACTTGTGTCTCTGATAAAGGACTCATTTCTAAAATTTATAGAGAATTGAGCCAAATCTATATGAATACAAGTCATTCCCCAATTGAGAAATGGTCAAAGGATATGAATAGGAAGTTTTCAGAGAAAGAAATTAAAGATATCTATAAGCATATGAAGAAATGCTCTAAATCACTATTAATTAGAGAAATGCAAATCAAAACAACTCTGAGATACCACATCTCTCCAGTCAGATTGGCTAAGATGACTAAACAAGAAAGTGACAAATGCTGGAGAGGATGTGGACAAATTGGAACGCTAATACATTGCTGGTGGAGTTGTGAACTTATCCAACCATTCTGGAGGGCAATCTGGAATTATGCCCAAAGGATTATAAATAATTTCATAGCCTTTGACCCAGCCATACCACTTCTAGGGTTATATCCCAAAGAGATCATAGAAGTGGGAGGAGACCCATATGTACAAAAATAATTTAGCACCCCTTTTTGTGGTTGCAAAGAATTGGAAACTAAAGGGGTGCCCATCAATTGGGGTATGGCTAAACAAGTTGTGGTATATGAATGTAATGGAATTTTATTGTGCTATAAGAAACGAGGAGGTGACGGATTTCATAATTACCTGGAGAGACTTATACAAACTGATGCTGAGCGAGAAGAGTAGAATCAGAAGAAATTTGTATACAATCACAGACATACCATATCTGTGACGACCAACTATGACAGACTGGACTCTTTTCAGCAATGCAGTGATATAAGTTAATCCCGAATGACTCAAGAAAGTGAGAAATGCGCCATCCAGAGATATAACTAGAAAGAACTGAGCCTGAATCCTGATGGAAGCAAACTAAATGATCCTGTTCTTCTCATTGTTTGGTTTTACTTCTTCCTTACCATCTTTCATCCCACCTAGTACAATATGCCTTTGTAATTGGAATAATGTCTAATATGAATGCATTTGCAGACCCTATACTGTACTATATGCTGTTGTGAGGGGAGGGGGGAGGGAAGTAAAGGAAATTTGAAAATCAAGGAACTATGGAATTGAATCTTGTTAATTGAAACTAAACTAATAAATTAATAAAAAAAATTAAAAAAAAAAATAATGCCCTCCCAGAACACTGGTCTTCCAGTTTTATTTGGGGCTGGCTCAAACATGAAACTATCCCAAGCATATAGTTTGCTAAATGTGACTTTTTCCCAACTATAAAGTGATTCCGGTGGCTCCTTCCTTCAAAACCTCTGTGGATCCCACTGCTTAATTTTCACACCCAGTGATTAAAGGGAAACAACTTCTTTAATAACAAAACCACAACCTGAAAGGCTCTATCAGATCTCAATCTACTATGGAAGGGCTAGAAACCTTCCAAGAAAGCTTCTGAGGTGAATTGTATACAATATTCTAGTTTCAGGTACCTGTTACCTAGTTACCAGGAAGCAATAGGAAAACAAACAGAAAGTCTCCAGCCTTTACTTAGCACCAAGCTTGTTCCTGCTAGGGGCCATTTTTAAAGAGTTGGGTGTTATTTTGGTTTGGGATTTTTTTTTTTTTTTGGTGGTGGTGGTGGTGGTGGTGGTGGTTTGGTGGGGGAGGGGAGAGAGAACGAACACATTTTCTGATTTGATTATAATGATGTTATTTTCATTCTCAACCCAAAGCCGTGTACAGGTTTACAGACTATGGCACTGATTGTTCAAGCCACTGTGAGCACAGTTATCACTGGGGTTTGAAATCCTGAGACTGATGCCCTTTGATTGGGTGGTGATTGCAGCACAACACTTAGGGAAAGGGAACCACAGAAAGGGGAAGACTTCGTCTAAACCAACAGTTCTTGAAGCAGGGGTCCCTGAGACTCTTTTAGGGGGCCTGAGAGATCAAAATCAATTTCATAACAATTTTAATATGTTTTAGTTTCTATTATGGTAAATATCACTATACAACAATAGATATAAACGAAAGTTCTTTGGGATGGTCCTCAATTATTTTTAAGAATTTGGGAGACCAGAGACTAAAAAGTTTAAGAAGCTCTTATTATTCAAAGCAATGGGAAGCTGTGGAGCACATCCTCTTCTAATTTATCTCCCCATTTTACTTTCTATTGAGTTCCCTTCACAATTTCAGGATGAAAGAGAGAAGACACAATTTCAGGAGTCAGGAAACTACAACCAGCAATCCTATTTCTGTTCAATAGCTATTAGTTTAATTCATCAGAATGAGAACAATATTAGGATACTCAATTAATCCTAAACGAAGTGTAATTCACCCAATGTTTGACATTAGAGAGAGCCCCATTTCGGAGCTGTAGAATCTTTCTTATCTTGGGCAGCTAGATGGTGAAATGGATAATGGATGGAACCTGGAGTCAAGAAGTCCTAAGTTCAAATGGAGTCAGACACTTACTAGCTGTTTGACCCTGGGCAAATCACTTAACCCTATTTATCTCTATTTCCTCATCTGTAAAATAAACTGGAGAAGGAAATGGCAAAGATACTGGAGTGGTTTGCCATTTCCTTCTCCAACTTATTTTATAGATGAGGAACTGAGGCAAAGAGGGTTAAGTGACTCGCTTAGGGTCACACAGCTAGTAAGTGTCTGAGACCAGATTTAAACACAGGAAGATCTTACTGACTCTAGGCCCAGAACTCTATCCACTGTACCACCTAGCTGGCCCAAGTCTGATACATGCGTAGGTATTGTACCACTTTTTTTTCATTTTTAAATGCTTAGGCATGAGTTAAATTATAAATGAAATGACTGAAAAAAATCATTGTCTACCCATATCAATGTATATTAGCATTCTTTCCATTGCAGTTTGTACCTTTCTATAACTGTTTGGTCAGGGGATTTACCAAAGTAGACAAGCATGAAATGAAATTTCCATAGGGCTTTAATAATGGTTAGAAAGCTTACAGCTCACTCACATTGGAGGAGTTTTAGTATTTATTCCTCTTCTTTTGCTCCCACTAATTGCCACCTTGATTCCCATCCCTGATGGAAGATTAAATAAAACAATTTCCTAGCTGTGTCTTCCAAACTATTTAGAAGGTCACTTTTGTGACTGTACGACACCCAAAGGCACATAGAATTCTTTCACCCTAAGATATCCTTCCAGTATCTGTTACAGATTTTGTCACAATTGTCTCTTTCCTTAATAGTCTGCCCTTGCCTCTGTTTTAACCAGACTGGAACATAGACATGCCCTTCTCCCAAGCTTGTTGACCCCATCTAGATTTAGAGGTTTGAAATTTATGTCTCCTTAGGAAGTTTTTTGTTTTGGGGTTTCTTTTTGGTTTTGTTTGCTTTTTGGAGGGGAGAAGGTAGGGCAATTGGGGTTAAATGACTTGTCCAAGGTCACACGGCTAGTTTTTGTGTTAAGCGTCTGAGGCCAAATTTGAATTCAGGTCCTCCTGACTCCAGGGTTGGCGCTCTATTCTGACTGTCCCCTCCTTAGGAAGTTTTAATGTTTTGAAGAACTGCATTGTGTACTAAGTACTAAAGGTGAGTTGGAGCTCAAATTGCTCCTCTAAAATATACTAGCTGTCGGAAAAAGGGCCAATCCCTTTACCTCTTTGAGTCTCAGTTTCCTCATCTGTGATGGAGGTAACAATATCTTCAATAGCTACATCAAAGACTTGTTCTAAGGTGCTCTTAGGCTCAAGTGCACAAGAGGCTTTACTAATGGTAGTGTTACTATTACTGTTATTGTTATTATTTTTTATGACATGCCACGATTAATCCATAGTGAAGATGGGATCTGGAAATAAACCCCACAAAATAATGTCTACATACAATTGCTGTCATGGGTAATTGTACAAATTTGGCCACAAATATTTAATAGTTGCATGATGCTGGGCAAGTCACTTAACCTCTGTTTACCTCAGTTTCCTCAATTGTAAAATGGGGATAATAACAAGCATAGTGAGGATCAAATGAGATGTTTGCAAAGCCCTTAGGACAGTGCCTGGAACATATTAGGTGCTCTATAAATACTTAATCCTTTTCCCCCTGGATTTCCAGGGCTATCAAAAGGTCCCTATGTGAACTAGCACAAGTTCATTCAGATTTATCTATGAGATCAAATGAAAGAAAGACTAAAGGATGAAAGAACTTGAGATCTTCAAAAAGTTCTCCCATATTCCAAAAGCAGGAGAGCAGTCTACAGTATTAGACACCCAAGGTGGAGAGGTGGAGGCAATGGATAGAATTCTAGTCCTGGAGTCAGGGAGACCTAAGTTTATATGGAGCCTCAGACACTTAATAGTAACATGACACTGGGCAAGTAATTGAGCCTCTGTTTCCTCACCTGTAAAATTAGGATAATAATCTTGGAAGGTTGTTCTAGAGCTCAAATGAGATGATATTTGTAAAGTGTTTAGCATAGAGCCTGGTACATAGTAAGCACAATATAAATATTATCATTGTTGTTATTATTTTTCTATTTTGAAAGCTTGTAGAGTTAGAGCTGACAAGGACCTCAGGGGTGATCTTGTCAATTCACCTTATTTTACAGATGAGCTAACTGAGAACCAGGAAGGTTACATGATTTACCCAAGGTCACAAAACTGTAAATGGTAGAACTGGGATTTGAATCCTGATGCTCTGTCTTCAAATCTGGAGCTCCCCACCGTACCATGTTTCTTTCTTCCCATATCTGCCAACTTTCCATTCAACTTTCCCAAGTTGAATTGTAGAAACTGACTCTAAACTTTGATGTCATAGCTAGTTCATTAGGCGTTAGAATGTCATGGAATTTTAGGGTTTTGAAAAGAACCTTAAAGATTATGAAGTCCAATCATGAAGCAACTTTCCCATGATCACAAAGTGTTTTATTGGAAGTTAGGACCATGTTACAACCTCAAGACCATGTTTAAGAGGTGTTTGTGTGAGATTCAGGGGATTTTTTTAGTCAAAAACTAAAACCAGTTTTTACCAGCAACAGAAGTGAGCGTAAAATTAGTCACTCAGTCAGACAGCAAATATTTACTAAGTGCTTAATATTCGCTAGGCATTGTATTAGGTGCTGGGGATGTCAAGAAAGTTCAAAACATGGTCCCTGTCCTCAAGAGGTTCACATTCCAATGGGGAATGAAAGATGAAATAACTATGTACACACAAGGTAGATAGATAGATAGATAGATAGATAGATAGACAGACAGACAGATAAATGTGTGCACATGTTGTTGTTCTATCATTTTTCAGTCATGTCATGCTCTTTGTGACCCCATTTGGGGTTTTCTTGACAAAGACACTGGAGTGATTTGCTACTTCCTTTTCCAGTTCATTTTCCAGATGAGGAAAATGAGGCAAACAGGGTTAAGTGACTTGCCCAGGGTCAACTAAAAAATGTCTGAAACCAGATTTGAACTCAGGAAGATGAGTCTTCTTGACTTCAGACCCAGCAGTCTATCCATTACCACCTAACTGCCTATACACACACACACACACACACACACACACACACACACACACACACACACAGAGTTAGTTTGTTTTCTTTAGTGTGTGTGCCTATGTTAGTATGTTTTGTCTAAAAGAAAATTAATCTCAGAGAGAAGCAAGGAATTGTGAGAGAAGAAATGGAAAGTCTTCCTTCTAAAGATGGAATTGAAGGCATCATGAAAAACGCCAAGAAAACAAAAAGGTCTCAGGAGTAAGGAAGAGAAGCACTCTGCGCATGAGGACAGCCTGTGTAAGCAAAGAGCAGGCCAATGGCATGGCATGGGTGAGGAACAGCAAAGCAGTGTCACTGGATTTTAGAGTTCATGGAGGGGAATAAAGCATAAGACTAAAAGGGTAGGAAAGGTCCAGGTTGTAAATGGCTTTAAATGGCAAACACAAGAGTTTCTATTTTATCACAGAAGTGATAGAGTCACTGGAGTGCATTGAGTCAGAGAGTGCCACAGTCAGACCTGTGATTTAGGAAGATCACTAAGGAAGTTGAGTGCAGGATGGATTGGAGAGGAGAGCTGTTGGGGTTCCTCTCGGGCTGCAGTCCTGACAGGCCGACCTTACCTATAACCAGGTCTTTGGACGTCTCCGGCCCAGTAGATCCAGCTACAGGGAAAATGCACAACAGAACGCCAGGACTCAGGATCAGGCTCAACAGGTTTATTTGATGGCTGCTACATGACTCCTCTGCTATCTGAATTTCCAAATTCCTTCCTTCCCCTCTTCTTGCTCTATATATACACCTCTGGCTGGTGGGGGAGGAGACCATTCCCGTTGGATGAAGCACTCTCAATGCACAGCAAAAGTTAATCTGCTAATTTGCAGAAAGCACCTCCAGGCATCTAGGGCCTTCAAGGCCCTGCACTCCTTCACACCAAATCCAGGGCCCAGGCCTTAGTAATTGGCCCTAACAGAGAGCACAGAAATTCCTTTTTTAAAAAAAATTACTTTCTTTTTAATTTATGGAATGAAAGAAGCTTTTCTGCAGCATAGCATAATAAAATAAAAAGATTGCACATTAAATTGTAAATCTATTATGTACAACTTGCTAGTCCTTTAAAATATATAATAAACTCATCATGTAAATTGCTTTTTGTCATTTTTCTTCCTTCCTCCATCCCTAAAGATGACACATCAGATACAAATATGTATATGTATGTGTATATATACATACACACACATATATAGACACAATTGATATATACACACATACATATGTAAAATCATTCTATATTTACTTCTGTTTATCAGTTCTTTCTCTGGATGCAAATAGTGTCTTCCTTTATATGTCCTTTGTTGTTAATTTGGGTATTTATAATAGTCAAAGTAAAAGTCTTATTCACTTTAAGTTGTTTTTAAAACAATGTTGCTGTTACTGTATACAACAGTCTCTTGGTTCTGTTCATTTCATTCTCCATTATTTTGTGTAAATCTATCCACACTTTTCTAAGATCATTGAGCTCATCATTTTTTTAAATATGCCAAATGTGGAGAAAACAATAGGAGAAGTCACAATAAATGCTCATTAGCTTGGAGAAAAGAAATTTGGATTTCCATCAACCACAGATAATAGGAACAGTGTAGAAACACTGCAAGCTTAGGAATTTGAGAGTTTCAGATCCAAATGCTGTTCTCAAAGCCCATAAATACATTGCATTCTGGCTATCTGTATCCACAAACAGACATGCTTATGAGGAAGCTAATCTGCATGCCTAAATTTGTCTAACAATCTAGACTCCATTTTTATCACCCTTTTCTCAGTTCTTGCCCTGAGCTAAAAACATGAACTTTCTGTCTATTTTTTTCTTCCAAAGAATTAAGGAGCAGAGGAACTGAGAATGAGGAATTTTACTGAAAAAAATTTAATTTAATTTTTTACTTTTTTGAGACTTTTCTATCTCAGTCTGGAAATACAGTAGTAGTCACTTATGAACCAGATTCCCATGACTGATCTGCTCAGGAGATTTGACCATTTCCAATCTGGGCCAATTTGGCCCTCCTCAGGCAGCCTGGTTCCCCACCCCACCCAAGGAATTCAACATACTGGTGACAGATTTAGTGTGGATGCCCATTTATTTTAGGACACTGCGGCTCAATACTCCTGGGCTTAAGAGACCCTCAGTCTCCCCAGAAGCTGGGATTTCAGGCATACACACCACCATACTCAGTTGTCCTGTATTTCCCAAATTCATTGCCTTTTCTTAGCCTCATTGCTAAGACAAATGTAATGAATGGGTTCAAGTTGGTTTTACAACCTACACAGCAATTGAATTGAAATCTGTCATCTGACTTGAGCTTTAAGAAACTGAAAACTAGGATTTTTGTCCTCTGGGAAATTTCACAATCAGAATGATGTCAAATTCTGTAATTTCTGTTTTCCATGGCACATTGCTAATGTTGAATATATTCTGCCTTATTTTATTTGCTACTGAGGCTTTGAAAAGTGAGGTCTTACACTATATAGCAAACAAGCTATTAAAAGAGGATTCAAGTATATCACTGAGCACCCACAGATCTTCCACATGACTGTGGGACCCCTCACTACTTCTAAGGATCAATGTGCCATTTTGTGCCATTTTGTACCATCGCCTATAAACAGCTCAAACCCCCACCAATACATTTCTATTATAGAACAAACAAAAGGCTTATGAGTTTTCAAACAAATAGCATTTAATTAAAGCATAATAGGAAGATATATAGCAAGGAAGAATCTGGTATTAAACATTCCCCAGATGAATACCATCTCTTATGCCTTGGAGGTTATATACAAATTTACTTTTAATCTATATGCCTTTATAGCCACAATGGGAGAAAGATGCCGTGCTCAAGCTCACAGTACTTAAAGAAAGCTGTTTATGGCCTGAAATCTTCCTCCTTTTAAAGTTTCTTTTCTTCCAGCCTCAAGTACTGTATTTCACTGCATAATCATCGCAAATTTTATACCAAATTATTTAGCAAAAAAAAAGTAGGCTGTGACCATTATGTGAAGTTTTTTTTAAATAAAAATTGTGCCAGAATTACTTACAAATCATTTATTACTAAACTATCTTTGGCATAAGATTAGGATGCACAGAATACTCATAAATATACGTTAAAATGGGAAGATGCAAATCTTGCCACATCAGCTTGCTCACAGCAGCTTCACCTGCCTGCCACTCCCCTTGCACCTAGGCTCTTCTTTGTGTTGAGTTGACAATGCTGTTAGTACTGCAGAACTCTAAATAGACCGTGCAGGTCAGCTAACTTTCAGAAATATACTGACAATGCCAGTGTGCTGAGAATTCTAGCCTCACAGCTCACAATGTGTAAGAGATTAATGTGCATCCATAGGCCACTGGTGAGTACATTGCTACTCTGTTTACCTTTTAAGTGTCATGACAAACAGAATTATACTATATGATGATTATGTGATGAAAGGTTATAAACCAATTTTTTAGACTGAAAAACAAAACAGGGTGCAACAATTAAGTGCAATACAGTAGGCATCCTGGAAAGCTTGAATTAAGGGTATAGATTATTTCTGCCTATTTCATATGCTATTCCATCATATTAAGAATTAAAAATAATAATTAATCTAAAAGCATGGCCTCCCATACTATATGTATGTGTCTCTTTGTAATATCTCACTTTCCCCTATCTTCCCCATTCTTTACCATCTCTATGTATTTGATTATGCTCTTCTTTGTTTATAAAATGCCAATCCCTTCCTGTGAATTCCTATCCATTCTTTAAAACTCAATTTAAGTAACACCTCCTTCATGGAGCATCCCATCTTCAATCTCATAACGAGCTGTCTACCCTCATACCTCCCATAGTGTTTTATGAACAATTCTCTAATAGAATTAGTATGTAAGATTTGCTACTATAGTTATCTGGATAGCTGTATCTAGCCCTAATCTCCCCTAGACCCTAAGTTCCATGAACACAGGGATCCTGTCTTATCTAAACTTTTTACCTTCCTTAGTGCCTAAAACAGTGCTGTGCACACATAAACATTGGCAGAATTGACCTAAATTCAAGGGTAAAAGGTACCATTTCTATGCTTTCCTCTCATGAGAACGAGGGGCTCATAAAATTATGGTGAAACACAGGTAAGCTTAAGTCTCCATTCTACAGTGATCCACATTGCTGAAACACGTCATTCTGTAATTTGACTTTTGAGATAAGATTTTGGGTAGGAGGCTCAGAATTTGTTGTTGCTCATTCCAGTTCAGCCATATCAAGCAGGCCCAGAGCACTTTATGTTTTCAAGACCTTCTGTTCTCAATTTAGAGGCGGTTCCTCCCAACTATCCTACTTGCTAGCTGAGGATTCATTTTTCATAGGAGATTGACCTGAAGGCATAAATGAAATCAGTAGATGAGATCAGAGAAGGACAATAAAGAATCTCAGTTTCCAGGCTTCCTACTTTCTAAACTGGGGGGTCATACTGCTTCCCACATTTAACACATTCTGATCTGTCTTTTCAGGGCCTTATCTTCTCAACTGAATTGTAAATTGCTGGCTAGGTGGGACAAAGTCTTGTGCATAATTGCCATATACATCACCTAATGTAATTTACAGCAAATAGTGGGTGCTTTTTAAATTAAATCATGTGAGAGACTATGCCTTATAATTCTTGTAGCAAACTGTCTCAGATTTAGAGTCACTACCCCCTCCAAACTGGGGCCCCTTCATCTTCCCCTACTCCTTTTGTAGATTCTTCTCCTCCCTTACAATGCCTGGAAACTTCCAAACAAGAAATATCCAGCTTCCAAATTAATTGGTGCTTACTTGCCTGTGGCATCACAGATGGAAAGTGAATCAAATAAACAGGAGATACCAGCCCCTTTTATAAAAATGCCTTGTCATTTTTCATATCACATCCTCTTATATGGAACTGAACCAGGTTGACCAAGAATGAACTGGATAGGCTTGATGAGAGCCTGGCATGATTGATGATTCCTTTCCCCTCAGCCATGTCACCAATGCCTGTTCTCCCATGGTTGAGAACTGGTATAGTGAACAGAGTGCTGAACTTGGGAGTTAAAACATGAGTTTGAATCCTGCCTCAGACAACCTCCCTCAGGTTCAATTTTCTAATTTGTAAAATCAGGATAATAGGAACACTGACCTTAAAAGATTGTTTTATGGATCAATTGAGGTGACTTATGTAAAGTGCTTTATAAACCTTAAAGTGCATTATAAACATTAGCTATTATTATTATTATTATTATTTCCAATCAAACTGAAAACTCCTTGACATCAGGAATCCCCAGGTCTTCTATTTCTTTTTGCCTCTCACAGCAATTAGTACATAATGCTGACCACAGCTGCTGCTCAAATATCTGTTGGTTGATTGGTTCTATCATAGATTTTGTGATTTCTCATCTCCAAATAGTTCACTCATAATCTTTTATTATTTAGTTTTTTTTGTTATTTCAATTCTGAAAATTGTGAGTTTTGATTCTCCAAATATTGGAATTCTTAGAGATCCACTGACCACTCCTAATGAGTAGAAATGGTTGCACCTATGCTGTGCATTTTTGAGCCCCCCAAAAAGGGCATAGGACTTGAGATCTTGTAAAAATCCCCTAGATTTCTGCTAGAAGGATTTTTTATATATGAATAATATTTACCATGGGATGTCTCGCCCTTAGCTCTCTATTTATCCATATTTGAAAATGAGTTAAAACAGAAGTAGACTGGTGAGTGGGGAGGAGCAATGGTACTTGAGATCTAGAAAGATGTGCAGCATTTAACAGTGTTTGGTTGCTTATGTGGATCTGCTTGTTGCCATGGTTACTGATTCATTCCAAGTTGTTTCCTTACCTGAGACACACAGCATGCCACTTCACTAAAAGTCAAAGGATTGTTATTGCTCTATGTTCTCTAGCCATGAATGCAAGTTGCCAAATGACATCTAGAGTTGGGATTTGATTCCAGATTCAGTGAAATCTTAAATATTCAGCACGGGACAACTAGAAATGGAGTGGTGCTGTGGTGTACCAAAAATACTTTAAACTGAGATATGGGAGACTCAAGATCTGCCACAAATTTTCTTTATCCCCATGGAAAAAAATGCTTAGCCCTTCTGGACCTCAGTTTCCCATATACAGAATAAAGAGGGTTGTACTTAGATGATTTTTATGGATCATTTCAGCTTTAAAAATCTGTTACTTTATGACAGAGACCACATTTTCATATCTATCTTCAGAATATCCCTTTCAGAGTATTAAAATCACTGTGAAGTCTGTGGTCCTGGAAGAGGAGAAATCACATCACACACCCCCTAATTAAAAAATTAATATTTTGTTTTTTCCAGTTACATATAAAAACAATTTTACCTTTTCTTCCATTTTATAATTTTGAATTCCAAATTCTCTCCCACTCCCCCTATTGAGAAGGCAAGAAGTTTGATACATGTACAGTCATGCAAAACTTATTTCCATATTAGTCATGTTGTGAAAGAAAATAGACAAGAAACCCCCAGAAAAATAAAGAAAATTTAAAAAAAAATTATGCTTCAGTCTGCATTCAGAATCCATCAGTTCTTTCTCTGGAGGACGTTACCATTTTTCATCATAGACCTTCAGAATTGTCTTGTATCTTTGTATTGCTGAGAATAACTAGGTCATTCATAGTTCATCATACAATATTGCTGTTGTGGTGTACAATGTTTTCCTGCTTCTGCTCACTTTATTTTGCATCAGTTCATATAAGTCTTTCCCAGTTTTTATGAAAGCATTCAGCTCATTATTTTTTGAAGCACAATATTATTCCCTCATAACTTGTTCAGTTACTCCCCATTTGATGGGTATTCCCCCCAATTTCGAATTCTTTGCAACCACAAAAGGAGCTACTATAAATATCTTTGTATATATAGGTCCCTCTCCTTTTTAAAAAATCTCTTTGGGGTGCAGACCTACCCCTTTCATTTTTGTATAGAAACTCCGTCGTTATGATCTGTTTTCTTTTAGAAATGGTTACAAACAGTCCTTTGTTTCTGCTTTGTCTGTAGGAACTCCTTCACCGACATTCTCCGGGCTATTCTGTTGTCATTGGAAGTACTTATTGAGGACCCAGAACTTCAGATAAATGGTTTCATTTTAATTATAGACTGGAGCAATTTCTCCTTCAAACAAGCCTCCAAACTCACACCATCAATCCTCAAACTGGCCATTGAAGGGTTACAGGTATGTGGCCATACATCTATCTGAACATGCAAATGTATATCTAATAACATGTTTCTAGAGGGGTTAATCATCAAGAAGAGGGAAAATGGAATAAAATTCATCCATATATATCCTCTAATTATTGATTAGGCTGAGCCTCAGATATTTGTTTTATTTTTTTTGTTTGTTTTTATTTAAACTTTATTCTTGCTGCAGTCACATATTACTTGCTAAAATAATTACAAATAATGATCAGAGATGTGCACTTAGTCCATTTAGGTTAATAAAGATCAAAATCATGCACATCTGTCTGACAGGAAGTATGAGGGTAGGAGAAGGAAAGAGTAGAATGTACTTAGGAAGAGAGCAATAGGAAGGACTAGGGCGGCAGATATAAGCAGTGGCTATTTTTATGGTTAAAGACTTTCTTTCTTGTTTGTACTCACAGAGCCTTTCTGTGGGATCCAACATCCCATCAACTTGGGTTTCCCTAGATTTCCAGTGGGGAAAATGCATCTTGCATGAATACCAATTTATGGCTCATGGCTTCAATGTTTTGAAGATGCTTTTTATTCATTTAAAGGAAATGGATAAAACAATATCTAATTGTGGAAAGAATTTTTGCAAAGGGAGAGGGGGATGGTTGGACCAGAAGTTTTCTCAGGTCCCTTCTAACACCATCATTTCAGTACTAGCAAATTATATCCAAGAGGGTTTAGAAGTGGTATAATGGAGATAATTTGGGACTTGGAGTTTAAAGCCCTGAAATCTCACTGCAGATACTTACTAGTTGTATGCCTCTGGGCTCTCCTGGCCTCAGTTTCCTCATTTGTAAAATGAGGATAATTATGGCACCTACCTTACAAGATTATTGCAAGAATCATATGAATACATGTAAGGTCCTTTCCATATTTTAAAGCACTACATACAAATGTCATTTTTTATAATAGCAAACTATTACAAAGTTATAGATATAGTTTAAAATATTCAGAATTAAAATAATTTTCTACCATGGCAGCCTGGTTTTATTAAAGGGTTAAAATCACATCCAGTCTAGTAGAATGATAGATTCGTAGCCTGAAGTCCCTTCAGGCGTCATCTAGTCAATTTGTAAGTGAGAAAACTAAGGCCCAGAGAAATTGAGTGATGTCAAAAACCCAATAGGTGGTAAGTGGCAGGGTTGGGATTTAGCCCCAGTCCTCCTGCATCAGCCCCTTCTCTTTGGTTATGTAACATCTGTGTCCATTTCACAAACATGGCCTCAATGGGTGAATGTAGCTTCTTCTAGTGGCTCCTCACTGACTTCCAAGGATAGTTGAAGCATTGGAAAAATCTGAATTAATGTGAACAAAATTCATCTGGTATTACTAGCTATGTGACCCTGGGCAAGTCACTTAACTTCTATTTGCCTCAGTTTCTTCATCTGTAAAATGGAGATAATAGTAGCACCTACCTCCCATGGTTGTTGTGATTATGGAATGAGAGGATATACATAAAGTGCTTAGTATAGTGCCTGCCAGGTAGAAGGTCCTATAAAAATGCTAGTTGCTACTGCTAGAACTATTCATTATTTTTATTATGATTTTCCTTCCTCAGAGTAACCTCCTCAATGCAGATCTTTGGCATCAATTATCTCCAAACACTTCTCCAGTTTTAGGCTATATGTGCTACTGACCTCAAAAGGAAGGAGAATGTAGAATGAGCTACAGAGGCCATGGGAGAGTCTGAGAGGTGTGTGTGTGTGTGTGTGTGTGTGTGTGTGTGTGTGTGTGTGCGCATATGGGTAAAAACACTTCTCCAGAACAATGAGCAAGTAATAATCCATGTTCCTTAATAATATTAGTCCCTGAAGGGTTCCATGAGATCTGTACAATACCTTGCATACTCAGGCATTTAGTAAAGAGTGAATAAAAATTAATAGTTGCTCTACATAATTTTTCTTGACTTTCAAAAGTCAATGTTGGAAAAAGTGGAGATATTATCAATAGTGATCAAAGGAGTTTAAAAATTATTACCATCAGGACGGCTAGGTGGCGCAGTGCATAGAGCACCAGCCCTGGAGTCAGAAGGACCTGAGTTCAAATTTGGCCTCAGACACTTAACACTTAGTAGCCATGTGATCTTGGGCAAGTCACTTAACCCCAATTGCCCTGCCTTACCCCCCTCGAAAAAAATTATTGCCATCTTTACTTTCCAAAGAATAAGTTCATGCTGGGTCTCATCTTTAAAAATCCTACCTTAAAAAGTAAGAAAAGTAAGGGGTGGGGGGAGGGGGAAATCTACTATGTAAGAATAAATATTCAAGAGTGTTCTTTTCTTAGTCTTTTTCTCTCTGTTTCAAATCTTTTCCTCCCCTAAATCTCTTCCCTTGATTATATTTTTGAACAGATAACTTGACCCTTCCTTAAAACCACCATCAAAGAGAGTTTTAAATTAAGCCTGAGGGGTGAATTACTATCCTAGTGGCCTGACCTTCCTATTTGAAATACTTGACATCTCTGGTATCAGACTTTTAAATCCTATCGGTTTTGCCTCAGCCCTTAATCCTTTGTAAATGGATGCCATATTATTTTCTTACTAGCTAAGGCATTAAATTAGGAATCAACAGATGCTCTGAAAGATTATCGGATGGTATTAAGGAGGAATGGTTTGCACTGGTTTGTCCAAAATAAAATTTCAGCAACCAATGAAATATTCTCATAAAGAATTTCTCCCATGGAAAATCCTTTGCTGGGAACACAAATACTGATTTCAGATATCCAGAGAAGTTGCCAGAGGACCAACTGCCAATTAACTGAAACTACCTGGGCCTTTTACTTCCTCTCTTCATGCTTTCCATATCTCTGGCCCTTTTGTTACCCCCATTGCTTTTTGTTTTTCATCCTCTCTCCTTTGTAGTGGGTAACACTGAACCTCAAGACCTTGGTTCTCTACCCAGTACTGTCACTTATTCATTGTCTGACATTTATACAAATCACTTAATCTTTCTGGGTTTCAGTTTCCTCATCAATAAAATGGAAACAATAATTGCTGTATCACACAGTAGGCTTCTTGTTAGAATCACAAGAAATAATGTCAAACTTGCTAAATTTAGCTAGGAATAGGGAAGACTTAGGGAACATGATAGACATCTTTTTTTTTTTTTTTTTGCATTTTGGAGGGGGGAGGGTAGGGCAATTGGGGTTAAGTGTCTTGCCCAAGGTCACAGGCTAGTTAGTGTCTGAGGTTGGATTTTAACTCAAGTCCTCCTGACTCCAGGGTTGGTGCTCTATTCACTGCGACACTTAGCCGTCCCCATGTTAGACATCTTAAAGTAACTGAAAGACTGTCATTGGAAAAGGAATTAGACAATCTGCTTGTCCACAGGAGACAGAACTGGAAGCAATGTGGATGGAGATGGGGGGATGAGAGGTGCTGAAGTAATTTCTTCTTGATAAAAGGAAAACTTCCTGACAATGTGAATGGTCTCTGAGTTGAATGGGTATCTTGTTTGGTAGCGGATTCCTGAGGTCTTCCAACAGAGTCTGAGTGAGCATTTGTGTAGAGGTTGGACATCATGGCTTCTTAGTACCCTTCCAACTCTAAGATACTGTGAATTTTTGTTTACTGTGAGTGAAAGTACTTTAAAAGCTATAAAGCAGAATATAAATACAATATTGTATTACTGATACCTGGAAAAATGGAAGAATATAAAACTTAAACCACTTCAATTTAATATTACCATATTAAACAAAAGAGTTCATGAGATCACAGATTTGGATAGAAGATAGTCCACAAGAGATCATTTCATCTATTGATATATCACTGAGGCCCCAAGTTAAGTGACTTGCCCCAAGGTCACACTGGTGGTAAGTAGGAGTACCAGGACTTCAACTAGGCTAAAATAGCTTGTTTGGATTGTCTGTGAATTTTCAGTTTTCCATACTCTAGGCTGAGTTGGTTATTAAGATTACCTAACTGAACCTAAGGTGTCATCTTCCATAATATTCAGTATTTACCCATAGTCCCTGCTTCAAGCCCTCCCAGCCCTCCTTCATATTTGTTACTAACATAATCAGAGTTCTTTCCTTCATAATATTCTTAGCTCTTGGGCTTCCGAGATGCATTGAAAAGGAATTGGATTAACCCACAATTAGTTCATGAAAGACTACATACATTTTTTCTTATGATAATATCTGTCTTTACAGTAATTGTAATGTCATTAACATTTTTCTTATTATCAGGAACAGATCCCTCAGAAATACTGTGTCTGAACTGTGCAGTGCTTTTAAATAGGGATTTAATGGTACATCTTTTAATGACACAAAGACAAGTTAAATCCATGTGCCCTACTTAGAAAATTAAAGGCCATGTACTATCTATAATCCATTCTTCAAAACCTATTAGCATCTGTAGAAGCTCTGAATGGATATCAAGAGCAATGAACACTAAGTAGATGGTAGAGTGAATAAGGAATGTGGAATTCATGAGGAAATGGAAATCCAAAGTGTTTCCTTTGTTTCTGACATGCTGTGTGATCTTAGGCAGCTTCAACAACCTCCCTGTGGTTCAACATCCCAGACTGGAATGTGTGAGTGATTGTGCTTGCCACCTGCTTCCTCCACAAAAAAGCCACTGAAGATAAATGAGATTTCTCTGCTAAGTGTTCTGAACTGCTTGGCACAAAGCTTCCAGGAAAACAGAAAATAATTATCATGAATCTCCTCATTCAGCTTCCTTCTGCAAAACTGATTATTTCTTATGTATGTGTAGGTCCCATTAACCTGAAAGCAGAGCAGATAACAAGCAATGTTCAGGGGATGGAAACTGGGCTAATGACCCTTAGAGAGAAACTTCTATTTAGTTCTCATAGTTTCTATCCTTTAAAAGATGGTGATTAGGCTAGTGATGATTGTGCTAGAATAAATGACATGTGCATTACTCTTTGCAAAATAAATAGTAACAATAATTAAAGAGAAAATTATTCTTTAAGGAAGTATGTAGTAGTAATATCCAAAGTCATGTTCTGTCAATCCATTATATCTGTATTCATTAATCTGTTAGCTATATGCTTTGTGAGATATTTCAGTTTTTAGACTATTAAATTGTCCCAATTGCATAGATATTTTGGGAATTTCATTTTAAAGAATCTTTGTGAAAATGTAGATTTTTGCAAATGCCTAAAAGCTGTTTTATTTAAATCTTGAGGGTAATTTTAAAATATATTCAATTATGTCTAAGGGAACTGTTGTATGTCATAAATCTTGGATTAGTTGATCTATAATCAAGAAGCTGTACTGTGCTCAGTACCCTTGGGAAATTCTAGTGAAATGAACCAGTGGCTGAATTCTGGCTCTCACGACCTATAATATCTTTAAATTCATATGTGTAATCATCATAGCCCAAATATTGCTATAAATATATAACATTTATCAGTGTTCAACCAAGCAGGATGTTTAAATTGGCTTAATATGCTAACATGTTTGCTTTAAAAGATCTGTTGCTATGTATCTTATTGGTCATTTTAAAATATCTGATTCCTTTAAGTATATTGGCATTTATAAAGTGTTTTTAATGGTCACGGCAGTGATTTTTTCTTTACCTTTAACTCACAATCCATTTACCCATAAAATGTCTTCTAATTTTTTTTGTAATATACCCTATCAGCCCATTTTGAGCCCTTCCCAATATGTGAATATTTACTTATTTGTAAATTATATACAAGTGCTAGTAACTCATATTTATGTATATCATAAAACTTAAATGAAATAGTGTTCTTAAAAGATGAAATAATATTTTATCCTAGAGTTAATAGGGAACCATTGGAAGTTACCAAATAGGCAAGACATGATAAAACTTAAAATTTAGGGGGGAAAAGCACTTTGGCAGCTGTGTGGAAAATGAATTAGAGCAGAAGACTTTAGGGGAGAAGTTTGGGATCATTAGAAGAATTCTGTGATTTCTGAAAAGAAATTCATCTCACACTCCTCATCCTCCTGCTCAAGTCTGTGCCCAATTGACTGTGAATTTTTAGTGTCCATGACATGCACACTGATAGACAAGCTATTTGGCTTTTCTATCTAATTGTGTATCATCATCTGGACAACAGGCATTCTTCATGCATTTGACTTTTCCTGTGGAAATAGTTACACTAAACTCTTGAGAATAATACAGATTTCATTTAGGTGTTTGGAGGCATGGTGGCGTTAGCACAATATCATCTCTAAATAAAAGCCATGGCAGAATTCACCATCCAAAGAGAATATCTTTTTTCTTGAATTATTTGTTATTTTATTTTATTTTTATTATGTGACTTTAATTCATTTAGATATTGATTGATGACCAACTGGAATGGTTTCTAGGACAGTGCTTTTTGATTGTTTTTGAAGACAGAAATTCTTTGTTATGTTGTTTGATTTTCTTGGAAGGTTTATATAAATAACTACATCCAGTCATTGTAAACACATCCTCAACAGAATAACAAAGTTCAGAAGCAAACATAAAAACTGGTCCCATTCAAAGTCATTTATGCTCCTTGTATTATCCTGAAAACTTTGTCCATCTTTGGGGCTGGATACCGACCCAGCAAGTGGCAAAAACACTTTTGTTACATCACTATGTTGCTCCATACTTAAAAGCCACAGTATCTATACCCCATATCTCCAGTCCCTATTCGACAGCTACACTCAGCATGATAACAGTGAACACTGTACACTGCTGATATTCCCTTTCTTTTCCTCTTGACTCTTACACAGATCTCTTCCATGAAAGTGGAAAAACACATCTGCTAAGCAAATGTTTCTTTTGTTTTATGTCTCACCTGAAATTTTTGATCAAAAGGTCATCACAAAAATTTTATCTCTATTCTTATATATCTCAAGAAATCTTACATAATTTTGACATATACACAAGAAGTATCTTGTTGGAGAAGTTTTTAAGATAGTGTTTTGCTCTCCTAAATAAAATACCATTTTAACAAACAAAGCTTTAGCACAGTAACATCTTACATTCTTTGTATCTTTCAGTCAATTGTTTGGTGATAAAAACAGTCTACTGTGGAATATTGCTAAGAAAAGCTTGCCTGTTCTTTCTAAGATTCACTTCAAGAATGCCCAATTCAAGGATGTGGGATAGGAAAGTAATATGGATGGGCAGTAATTGACATTCTCTTGGTGATCTTTTTTGTTAATAAAATGGTCCAAGATTTTCTCCACCCCTTTTATATCTCATCCTCCTTCCTTTACCTCATGAGTCAATAGCCCAGTGCCCTCACAATTATATTGTTATCAGCATAAACCTTTTAGCATGCTTAATCTAGTCCAACAACTTTTCTTTTATCTATTTCTGTTCCTCAAGGTCTGTGATATTAGAGTCTAAATGTGGTAGCACCATTATCTTTGATGATGAAAAAATTTTGTTATAAAAATATTTGCAGATTTTATTCATCTTTTCTTTCATTGCTGTCCTTCCAGTTTCATCTTTAAATGCCCTCAGGATATCTTAGCTTCCCTCTGCATCCTCTTTCAATTTTATGAAGCAGTGCTATGTGTGATCTTTATCTTTCTCTGTAAAATTTCATGAACAGATTCATATTCTAAATTGGTGTTGTCCTTGGCCACTATATTTCTCTATTTGGCAAGTAGGTCAAATGTTTGCTGCTCAATGTGGTTTATAGTTTCCTTTGGTCTTGTGATTATTTCCTCCATTACTATATTTTTGCATCTAGAACTTACATAGGTAAGGTTGACATTGTTTTAATTACACACTATGTATTTTTCTCATTTTTATTCTTCTAACTTCATATTACTTTTATCTTTGTACTAACAAATGAATGGTCTGATTAAATATTAGGAAATTAATTCAGAAATCACATCCACATAATGTCATCTATTGACTTAAAATATGTTACTTTTTTGTGATAATATTTGATATTCACCATCTTTAGTGCCTTCAAATTTTTTTCTCTAAAAAAGAGCTCATGATATAGAGGGATAAGGCTTTAATTCAATTCACAAATCTTTGGTCTCTCATTCCATAATCCTAATTCTCATCCTTGTAAACCTTTAGATTAAAGTCACACAGTATAAAAGTGCAGATCAATTTAATCTGCAAAGTCTTCCTGAGTTCTTGTAGAATTTCTCTGTGACTTGATCCTCTGCAACAAATGTTGGTACCTTATCTGTAATTATGTTCTTATAGCAAGTATCATCAGTGCTGCAATGTGTGACAGCCAAATGTCTCAGGAAATTATGTTTTTTATTGTCGCTAGCTACATGAGAAAAACCAGGTTCTTTCTTTGCCTCTAAGGAGAGCTTGTGAAGCAGAAAGCTTCCACTGAGTTCTTTTTTCTTCTGGTTTTGTTTATAGAGAGATTGTCAAGATAGGGTAGATTCAGTAATACATCCACTATCTGATCCTTGGACAAGGATCCTATATTTAAAGTAACAAAAGTTGTTAATGTGAATAATCTAAAAAAATATCTTTCCTCTTTCCTTCCACCATAAGTGCAGAGCTAGATAGGCACTATATAAGACTTGAAGAATTTTTTTTTATTTTTTATTTTTCTTTGTTTCATTGACTGCCATTGCCAGAGAATTCATCACCAAGAGACCATTCCACTGTTGATAATCCACTCCATACTTAGTTAGACTGGTACTTGGAAGAAGACTCATCCTGTTTCTAGGACTATATACAAACTTTTCCATTTATGAGAGCTTAGTCTCTTTTGGCATAATCTTCAAAAACTAGTCACTTCTAACACCATGATGAAGCACCAGGGCAGTTCTGAGTTGGTTGCCCTCTCACTTTCTCTTACCTTAACCTTATATTTCCACACATCTTCTCTCTCATGTCCTTCATGGAGTCAGGAATACCTGAGTTTAAATCCTGTCTCATACATTTATTAGTTTTGTGGCCCAAAGTTACTTAACCTCTTTCAGTCTCAATTTCTTCCTCTTTAAAATGGGTACATTACAAAGACTTGTTTCATCTTGTATTGTTCTGAGGATCATTTATATACATATATGTGTGTATATGTATATGTGTATATATGCTCATATATACACATACAGACAGAGACATGTGTGTGAAGTATTTTGTAGACCTTATAAATGCTGGTTAGTTGAACAAGTAGATAGGTAGGTAGATAGTAGTAATAGTAGCAGTAGTAGTATTTCAATACCTACCAGATAACCTGCTCCTTTGCTCATTAGAGGTTCATTGATGAAATCAAATTGAGTTAGGATTAGAATCTTTGTAATTGTATTTTCAATATATTCCCACAGTTCTCTAAGGTTGGATCTCTCTGTAAATTGGATCTCATTAACTAGTTCACTAGCCATCACTCAACACAATAGTTACCTATTTCTCATTGACCCTATTTAATATTCTAAGATTGGTTTAATTCCACTAGCCCAAGCAATAGTACTTTGATGCTTTCTAAGAATTTGGATAGCATAGAAGGTTTAATTATCTCTTAGCATTACAGAGACAAATATATTCCCTATGTCTAAAAAGAACTGTGATCAAGGGAAGCAAAAGTTATTTTTCTTTGATCATGAAGAATTATTTTCAGCATTAAAACTTATAGCATCTCTTATTGGTCTTTAAAATCTTTTTTGCATTGAAGGAAGATCTTTTTAGATGGGAGAATCATTGAAGGAAGAGAATATGTCTACTTTGCTAATAACCTGCAGAAACGACATCTTCTAAATATTGTGTAAGATAGGAGGATCTTGAGAGGAAGGAATTTCAAAGATCACTTGATCCAATCCCTCATTTAACAGATGAGGAAATCAAGGTCACAAGTAGCTGAATAAATTGCCAGAGATCATACAGCTAATTAGTGGTAGAGTCAAGATTCTAAGCTAGGGCTTTTGACTTCAAGTTCACTGTTTTTTTCTACTGTGGCATTCTGCTGGAGCCAGCTCAAATAAGCTCATTGTTCAAACAAGCCAAATATTAAATTTTCAATGTGAGCATTTGTACCTTGGAAATTGGCAAATGCTGTAAATCAGGATTTGACTTAATATTTCATTAATTTCTAGATTGAAGAAACTGATGGAGAAAATATTGATTATGCAAATTAAACCTAAAATGTATTGTATAGGGGGCAACTAAGTGGCACAGTAGATAGAGCACCTGCCCTGGAGTCAGGAGAACCTGAGTTCAAATCTTTAAAGTTTGACCTTTAGTAGTTGTGTGACCCTATGCAAGTCACTTAACTCCTATTGCCTCATATATACATACATGCATGCACACATACATGCATACATATATGTATATGTGTGTATCTGTCAATCTATCTATCTATCTATCTGTTGTACATATTCTCCACTGTAAGAGATGGTTGTTAAATGTTTGCCAGCACCCCCCCCCAATTACATGTGATTACATAACATAAAAATTTATGTCTCTGCTAAACCTAATTTACTTGTCATGCCATTAAATTATATCTCATAGATGAATTGAATGGAATTTATTGAGTTTAGGAAGAAAAGGAAAAATGAAGCTGTGAGACAGGAGTAGCAGGAAAGAAAAATGAGTTTCATGAACATCATGCTGAAATTTTATTAGTCAAGTAGTGAAATCCCATAGGCCATAGTCCCTGGGCTCATTAAGGACTTCAAAGAAATTATGAGTAGCATTTTCCACTCATTGAATAGGCTTTAATTGCAATTATTTTAGAGGAAAAGCCTAGAATTCAAAGTTTTTAAATGGATTGTAAAAGTCTTGAAGTAAAAATTTAGTTATCTGGGAGAAAAAAGACTGAAAGAGTAATAATTAATGTCAACTACTAGGGCAATCTCTAATGGAATTTCTCAAAAATCTGGTCCTGTGCTGTTTAATATTTTTATCAACGATTTGGGTAAAAGTATGCTTTTCTGATTTATATAGAAAGCAAAGCTTGGGAGAGAGCCAGAATGTTGAAAAACAGAACTGGGATCAAAGATGGGACAAATCTAATAAGATAAAACTTAATAGGGATAAATGTAAAGTCCCCTACTTTGAGTTTAAAAAATCAACTGCATAAGTACAAGAGAGGAAATGCATAGTTAGACAACATTTTCATATGAAGAAGACCAATGGGTTTTTGAAAACTTTAAGTTTAATGAGTCCCTAGAATGATATGATAGTCAAACAATTTTTTGTTGCTGGCCAGTTTTTTCACACATGTCTGACTCTTCATCATCCCATTTGGGGTCTTCTTTTTTTTTGGAGGGCAGTTGGGGTTAAGTGACTTGCCCAAGGTCACATGACTAGTTTGTGTGTGTGTGTGTGTGTGTGTGTGTGTGTGTGTGTTAATTGTCTGAGGCCAGATTTGAACTCAGGTCCTCCTGATTCCAGGGCCAGCACTCTATTTACTGTGCCATCTAACCGCCCCCCCATTTGGGGTCTTTTTGGTAAAGATGTTGGAGTGGTTTGCCATTTCCTTCTCCATCTCATTTTACAGATGAGGAAACTGAGGTAAACAAGGTTAAGTGACCTAGCCAGGCCACACAGCTAGTAAAAAAAGCCAGATTTGAACTCAGGAAGATGAGTCTACCTTGTGCCACCTAGCTAGTGAGAAAACAATTTTAGGCCACATTGATAGAAACATAACATTCAGTATCTGGGAGGACAAATAGTCTTCTACCCCAATCAGTACACATCTGGAATATTGTGTTAAGTTATGGGTACCATAGTTTAAGAAGTGTATGGACAAGTTAAAGTGTTGCAAGAGGAGAGATAACGAGGAACATTATGGTGATATGTTCACATTGGTGAAAGGAACTTTGGAAGTTTAGCCTGGAAAAGGAAATATTTAAAGAGTAAGTGAAAGTCATTTTCCAGTGACTTAAACTCAAATCCAAATGGCAAAGGATTAGACTTGTTTTGCTTGGTCCTGGAAAACAGAACTAGTAGGAATGGGTGGAAGCTGATTTGGTTTCATTGAAAAAAAAAGTCTCAGCTGGCTAGGTGGCGCTGGCCCTGGAGCCAGGAGGACCTGAGTTCAAATCTGGCCTCAGAAACTTAACACTTACTAGCCATGTGACTTTGGGCAAGTCACCCCAATTGCCCTACCCTTCCCCCTCCGAAAAAAAAAGAAAAGAAAAGGAAAGGAAAGAAAGAAAACTCTTCTGAAAATTAGCTGGCCCAAAGTGGAATAGGATACATTGGGAGATACTAGGATCACCTTTGCTAGTGGTATTCAAATGGTGATTGGATTGCTGTTTGTGCTTGAAGAGGACCAACATGACATCTTGATGTCTTCATCAGTGTACAGTGTGTTTGTCTATAACTGATTATACCAATAGCAACTTGGAAGGCTCTAGCATAGGTTAGACCCAAATAGTCCATAAGACTATTTGGGAGGTAGATGTTTCTAAATTTCACATTTCTGGTGACTGGGTATCATTAAATCAAATGTCAAGTTTTTTAAAGTGTATTTTTGATGGAATTAGAGTCTGGTGATATTCACCTACATTGCTTTCTCTGTTCATCACACATTGCTGAAGTACTTTGTTGCAGAGTATTCAATGATATTGTGTCCCTGCCATTCTTCCCTGTTAGATCATAATTATCTTGATAATAGGAGCTGTGTCTTTAGTATGTTTGAACCTTTTATAGTACATAACACAGTGCTTGGCACAGAGTATATACTTTTTTTTTGCTTTTTTTTTTTTTTTGGAGGGCAATTGGGGGTAACTTGCCCAGAGTCACACGGCTAGTTTTTGTTTGTGTGTGCAGTCAAGTGTCTGAGGCTGGATCCAAACTCAGGTCCTTCTGATTCCAGCACCAACTCTACTTACTGCGCCACCTAGCCGCCCTTCAGAGTATATACTTAGATAGCTATTTAGTGAATAATTACTATTTCTTTAAGCCCAACTATATGATTTTACATTTATCCTGATTAAATGTTATCTTGTGTATTGTTCCATTCTATCAAAAGGTTTTTGGTCATTGATTCTGTCATTCTGCATATTTGTAATCCCTCCCAGTTTCCTTTCCTCTCAAAATGTAATCAACACACCACTTCCGCCTTCATCCAAATAATTTTTAATACTATTCCACAGAACTGGGTCAAGGACAAAGCCCAGAGCATTCCACTAGAGGCGTTCTTCCAAGTTGACATTAGTCTATCAAGGAACTTTATTTGGGTCTGGTTATTCAATCAGATCCAAATCTGCTGACTGTACTAACTAATCATTGAGTTCACACAAGGATAGCATAAAAAATTCTCAAAAGCAATCCAGATATACTCTTTCTATGGCATTTTCCTGATCTACTCATCTGGTAACACTGTCAGAAAAGGAAACAAAGATAATCTGATGATTATTTTTAAATTTAGACTGACTATAAATGACCTTCTCCTTCTTTACTCTGTGCTTATAAACTATCCCTTTAAAACGTGTTCTGGGATTTTACAAATAATAGAGATCAAGTCTGAAATACAGAGTCTAAAGATCTACCTTCTTTCCCCTTTTGAAATTTGACCTTATCTACCCCCAACCCTAGCATTTCTCCCAATCATCACACTTCCTCAGAAATCATAGCCTTAATATGTTTTACAGCTAATTTAAATATTGGATCCAATTGAACTACTGTTCAACAATCACATTTCCAAGTTCTTTTTGTACCCTAAATTGGTATTTGTCCAAGGCATAGTCATCTGCTGTCATATTCACTTAGGACAGCTAAGTGCTGTCCTAAAGGAATGTCATAATGAATTGATGAAATGAATACTTAACAAATCATCGGATCATAGATTCACAGCTGGCAGAGACTTTAGAGGACATTGATTCTAACCCCATTACTTTACAGATGAGGAAACTGTGGCTCAGAGTGATTAAATCAATTCCCCAGAGTAGATAAAAGTACCAGATAGTAGGTTTTTCAAAGGGAGGTTTGTATTCTTTGGACCTCAATTTCCTCATCTATAAAACAAGGGGATTGGATTGGATGATCTGCCAGGTCTCTTCTAGCTATAATATTCATTTTGTGATTTTTCTAGTTAGTTCATTAAGGCAAAACATCCTTGTTGCATATACTAAAGTAAACAAACCCCCTTAATATTTTGATTCCCCATACCTACCTAGGAATTTATATGTATGTTCATTTTTAACTAAAAAGTCTTATTTTTATAGTATCTTTTTCGATGAATAATTTACTCTAATTCAATTTAACCTAATTCAAATATTTAGACCACAATGGGAAAAGGGTCAGTAAGGAATGTTACAGAAAGTTCACACTGTTTTACAAACAACTCTTGTGATGTGACAGAGAACAGGATATCCCCCAGATGTCACTCAAGAAAGCTTTTGAAACTTTGAAGAGATGTAAGAGACCAGCTTGTTTTAAATTAAATAGACAGATAAATGGGCCTTGCATTCCCAGGAAGGGTCCAGACCAGTTGGATGCCTAATGAGGATTCTGATTAGAAGATAAAAGAGGGAACTAACAGCACCATAGGAAAGAGAGGTACTTGCCATTTGGGGCTCAGAACTTAGCAAGCTCTATCAGACATATGCATGTCAACAGAACGCTTTGAAGCCAAGCCCTCTGTTAATGGCACACTGCCCGTAAACATTAAAACCATGCCTTTTGTGGAATTCGTTGGAGGAATCAAGCTTGGTTCCAGGCATAGGAGTTGATTTCCTTTCTATTTAGAGGTGGCTGGCATTAGAGAGAATAAAGGGGTGTTAAGTTGTGCTTCGGCAATGGAAAACAGGATTAAGTTTTTAAAAGAGATTTCCTATCTTTGAATCCTTTCAAGTCCAGGATTTCCACCAATAAGTATATCTCTAGGTACTGTGAACTACACGCAATATGGAATGACCTGAGTTGGCGACGGTTCTCTAGTTAAAGAGGTAGCATGATGCTTTGAGGAAGAAGCATTAGATTTGAAGTCCAAGGACACATGGACAAATCACAGGTTTTCTACTAATCATCTGTGTGACTATGAACAAGGCTGAGTGTCCTCACCTATAAAACGAGTGAGTTGGGCCAAATGATTTTTTAGGTATTTTCTCACTGTAAATTCTATGATCATTGCTTGGTAAAGTGGGAATTCTTTGATGAAATATATGGAATTTCTATACATGTAAAAATACATATTTGGACAAAGTTATTCTCTTCTATGACAACTTCTAAGATGAAATGGCATGAAATTTTAGTCAAAATAGCTTAATATGGGCCCAGAGACCATCCAGATGCTGATAAAAACATCCTCCCAGCAAGGGAATTCCTTCCTTCTCCAGGCCATTTACAGCCCATCCAGGTACTAGGGGCCCTGTCAGATCAAGGATGCCCTTTGACCTCAACCTCCCTCTTATCTCCTCATTCCTTTCTCCCCTCCTGGATTTTTACTGCCCCTATCTGTTTACCCCAGTGTGAGAAATCCAAGACGTCCCTTCTACTTGTATGATTAAGCTCTGTCCTCTCTTCCCAATGGTATTGGATGAAAAAAAAAAACCCTTTAGCTCCAACTGCCCTACCCTGTGAATAGGATATGGAGGTTCATGACACTTGAATGAGTAAGGAGCCACCAATTACAATCTTTCTACAAAAATAAAGGGTAAATTCTCCCATGACAAAAATTTGGGGCTGTTGCTGGCTGCCAGAGTTCCAAGCTCTGAGTCTAGTCCTCTGAATTCATTCACTTAACAACAAAATGAGCCACCTAAGTTGTTTTGATCTTTGCCTAAAGATATAACATAAAATAAAACATATCCCTTAGTATTTATGGAAACATAAGTGAGAAAGGTTAAAATTTTCAATTAAGAGATAACCAGAACTGAAATTGAATGGGATGAATTTGTGCCATAATATGAGATAGAACATGAAGCCTGTTTTTTGACCCTTGGTTAATCCTTAAAGAATGCAGCTTTCTGAATAACTAGGGAGTTCTTGATAGGAATAGGATACAACAGGTTAAAATGATTCTAAGGGATCACATTGCATGGTTTACTCTTCCTTATGAGCTGAAGTCATGACATTGCCCAAGTCTCAGTGAATAAAATATGACCAAGTTTATCAAGTTATTTTATAAGGTAATAAAAGCATAGCTTTTGAAAATTAAATGGGAAAAGAAATGGGGTATGAAGGGACAGATAAATAAAGTTACCCTAATTTCTCTCCCCTCTCATATAACCCGTTTACATATGTTTAATGGCAAACATTGCATAAATGTGGAAATTGGAAGATAAGAGGTCAAAATTCAGAGGTTAATGATTTTGAGCTTAGAGACCTTGGCTATGCCCATGCATCTCTTAAAAGAATGAGATATTTGAAAGGTTCTTGTATTGACAAAGCTTGACAAGATGGTAAAAAATAATAACTGAAATTTAGGTAGTACTTTAGAGATACTATCTAATTTGAGTCTGATAACAGCCCTATGAGATGGGTGCTATAGCATTATTATTCCAACTTTACAGATAAGAAAATTGAGTCTCAAAGAGGTTATTTGACTTGCTTGCAACTAGTATCAGTGTATTTGAAATCAGCTCTTCAGACCCCAAGTCCATCATTCTACTCACACTGTTTAATAAGCAGCATTATGAAGTGTTATAGAGAGCAGATGAGATCTTACGCCATGTAGTGAAATGGATGAGATGACGTTTCAGGTCCCTTCCAAGGCTCTAATTCTATAATGTGTGTTAAAGTGTTTTATGATAGTAAAGCAATAATAAGTATAAGCTATAAATAAAGTTCAAATTGATCTTTGTTCTTATTGATTTGGATGTTCTCTCCAATGATGTAGATTGTAATCCATCCATGCCTGATCATCCTGCATGACTTTTAACTGTGTGCTCCCATAACTTCACCACAAGAGATCCCCCCAACAGGCTAAGTGCCTTATTTGCTTTTTCCTGACATTATGTGGGTATTGGTGGAGCCCATCTAGCCTATCCATCACCACTACTGCATAACCATGCCATTTTTTTCCTGTCCTGCTATTGGAGGTGGGGCCTAATTCAGGCCTGTTTCCTGGTAGTTAAGATTTCATATTGAAATGAAATGAAGTATTTGTAGATCACTCAACAGTTAACAGAAGATTTACTTGCCTATACCAGAGGAAGGATATTCAACAAGGATTAACACAGTGAGGTGATTTAGTTCTCTTACCTCTAAGTTGCCCATGGCAATCTACTAGCCAGGCATCAGACAGAGGGCTAGAGTTTCTTGTGGATTTTTTTTCCCTCATATGACCAGTAAGGTATTGTCAACAGTCAATCAGTCAATAAGCATTTATTAAAAACCTACTATATATCAGGCCCTATACAAAGAAAGAAATTCAGAGCCTTTAGTCCCTAGAGCCAATCAAGTTTTGAGAATGGTTTCAATGCCTTTTAAGAAAAAGAACTTCCAACCTTTCTGGAGATCAATTTGGAACTATACCCAAAGGGCTATGAAAATGTGCTTTGGCCCACCAATACCACATCTAGGGCTATATCCCAAAGAGATCATAAAATAGGAAAAGGACGCACATGTACATAAATATTCATAGCAGCTCTTTTTGTGGTGGCCAAGAACTGGAAATTGAGAGAATACCCATCAATTGGGGAATGGCTGAACAAGTTGTGGTATATAAATGTAATGGAATATTATTGTGCTTTAAGAATGATGAGCAGACCACATTCACATTGAATTTGGTTCAGGGAGAAAATGACATACATACTAAATGGGATATCTCAACCTGCAGCAGGATAGGGGGAAGGGGGATGGGAGGAGGGATGATGGATGGGAGGGAATCCTTGGGGTGAGGGGAGGTTGGAAGTACCCACTATAAAAGAGGGACAGGATCATGTAGGGAATGGACCAGGTGGGGGGTGGGATGAGTGGGAGAGAATTATAAGCAGCCTTGTACAATATATCTACTATGATAATGTTTTGCATAGCTAGACATGTACAACATATACTGAATTACTTATCTCCCAAGAGGTAATGGGTGACAAGGGAGGAAGGAAATGGATCTGAAATTTGAGGTCGTAACATTAAATGTTTCAAATATATATAAATACTATTATTAATACTCTTTTGCTTGTAATAGGGAGATAAGATGTGCAGGCATTGGGATGCAAAGACTCACCTTCCTCTAATGGAAAAGTCAATGGGGGTATGGGAGAAGGTATGGGAGAGAGCAGATTGGAGGAAACGATATCTTGTGGGATTACTATTCTGGGAGGTTGGGTAGGGGAATAATAGGGGGAAATGATTGTAACTCAAAATCTGGTGGAAATGAATGATGTAAAACAGAAGTTAATAAAGCATTTGTTTAAAAAAAAAAAGAATGATGAGCAGGTGGACTTCAGAAAAACCTAGAAAGACTTATACAAACTGATGCTGAGTGAAGTGAGCAGAACCAGAAGAATATTGTACAAAGTAACAGCCACAGAGTACGATGATTGATTTTGATAGACTTAGCCCTTCTCAGCAGTGCAAGAACCTAAAACAATTCCAAGGGACTCATGATGGAAAATGCTATCCACATCCAGAGAAAGAACTATGGAGTTTGAATGCAGAGAGAAGCAGACTATTTTCTTTTTTTGCTGTTGTCAGTTTTTTCTTGTGGTTTCTCCCAATCATTCTAATTCTTATATACAACATGACTAATATGAAAATATATTTAATAGGAATGCACGCGTAGAGTATATCAGATTATATACTGTCTTGGGGAGGGAAGAGGAAATGGAGGGAGGGAGAGAAAATTTCAAACTTATGGAAGTGAATGTCCAAAACTAAGAAAAATAAATAAATTAAGTTAAAAAAAAAAAGAAAAAGAACTAGCCTTGCCCACTACATGGGAACTCTCCGGGATATTCCTCCTACTCCACATACAATTCCTTGATTACATCTTTTACTCTCATTCTTCCTTCCAAGTCCTCATTAGCTCTGTTTCAGTCTGCTCCTATCTACCCTGCACTTCTTCACTGTCTTCTATTTAATCCTCATTTTCAGTTCTTCAGACTTTTTTGTTCAGTGTTTCACAGTCATACAACAACATTGTTAGAAGCTACTTTTAATATAGTTCCATAAATGACTGGTCCCTGCTGCTTGGAGAAACAGGACAAGACTATGTCAATACCCTATTCAGGAACTTTTCCCCCAAGACAAAATAATTGGTTTGTGATCATCTAAGTGGATGATTATGTAGGAATTTCTATGACCATCGATGTACTTAGACTTACCAAACTTTGTTCTTTCATTGTTCCTCTTCCACAAAGTAATTGGAAACTTGGTCCTCCCCCACCCATTACATTCTATCATTAAACTATTAATAAATTTCTACTTTCCCATTCATTAAATGATGAGTGAAATAATTCAGATTGCTTGAAAAGACAGCAATTTTAACATTGGAAGGAAGGAAACAAGCATTTATTAATGCACCTACGGTGCCTAGCACTGTGCTAAGCACTTTACAGATATCTCATTTTATCCTCAAAACAACCTGGGCAGGTAAGTGCCATTATTATACCCATTTTAGAGTTGAGAAAATTGAGAAAATAAGAGAGCTTAAGTGACTTGCCCATGGTTACAGGGCTGGTAAGTGTCTGAATCTGGATTCAAACTCAGGTCTTCCTGACTCCAGCCCTAGCATTCTACCCATTGTATCACTTTGCTGCCTATGAACATAGGATCATGGACCTAGACCTAGAAGACCATCAAGTCCAGCCTCCTCATTTTACAAATAAAGAAACGGAGGTCCAGTGAGGTTAAGTCATTTGCTCAGATCCCAGAGACTAAATGTCAAAGGTGAAATTTATATATACCCAGATTCTTTGACTCCAGAGTCAAGCTCCTTCCATCCTATCATGCTGCCTCTCACCTTTTGACCCTGGAAAAAAATGCAGATAAATAACATGTTAATGCAAACTCTATATTACTTGTTGTTATTTTGTAGTATCATGTCTGAGTCTTTGTAAACCTTCTGGGGGTTTTTTCAGCAAAGATCCTGGAGTGGTTTGCCATTTCCTTCTCCAGCTCATTTTACAGATGAGGAAACTGAAGCAAACAGGGTTAAGTGACTTACCCAGGGTCACACAGCTAGTATTATGCCAAATTTGAACTCAGGAAGATAAATCTTCTACCCACTTTACCACCTAGCTGCCCATATTAAAACCAAATAAGAAAACCAAGATCACCATACTGCAAAACATTGTTGCAATGAAGTTTGTGTATACTTTATATCAATTGTACTTTTTTGACCAGGCTAGGATAGAAACCAGGTTACACAGAATGCTTTTCTGGTTCTGATCCTCTGAGAATCACTCTTTATAATGAGAGTATCTAATTTTATGCTCTCTCTACATGAGGTAAAAGAAGGTGAGTGAAAGGTTAGAGTACTTTTTGACTCTGACATCAAGCTGTAATTTTAATCCAAGGCTTGAACAAAGACATAGATAGCAAAAACAAAATTGGATGATTAAAACAGCATAAAAATCGTGGTAGGATGCATTTAAAAAAAGATTAAATTTAATAGACACAAATTTAAAGTCTTTCATTTTTGTTTAAAAAAAAAAAGAAACCCAAAACACATACAATCTGGGGAGGTGTGTCCAAACAGCAGTTCATGTCCCAAGAGATGTGGATTTCCATGTACGGCAAGCTTATTGAATGTGATCTTAGGCTGCTTTCATAGAAACCATAAAAGGCCTCTAGAGCACAAGAGGCAGCAGCCCTGTTGTCCTCTGTACTAATCTGACCACCTCTGAAGCTTTGTGTTCGGTTTTGGGTGCCACATCTAAAGATATGAACACACTGAAATTAATTCAAAGGAAAGCCTTCAGAATGTTGAGGGAACATTCCACAGTCATGACACACACTTAGCAGGCATGCTCAGACATGAATTCTCCCTGGTATTTATTTGAGGAGCTGTAAAGCCAAGCATGAGCAGCTTTGCAGAGGACTGCTGCAGTGAACAGCTTTCAAGGTTCTGATTACATAGTATAGCGAGCTCTCTATTCAATAACAAATCAGAGCAAAACATTCATAGAAAATCCAGATACAGCATTCACATTACAATTTATCACAGAAAATCAAAATACAGCATTCACCATGTCACAACTCAGTAACTTATCATTAAAATGGCCACATAGTTTTCACCAAAGTAGTCACACAGTTTTCAACAAAGTACAATCATTTAGTAACTCAATCATTCAATCATCCTTAATTCAACCAGTCTTAAGGAGGAGAGAGCCTCTTTAATCCTTAACTCACTCACCCAAGGGACACAAAGTACAATAGTCAAAGTTCTCCACCCATGGGGTGCAATTAAGTTACAATATCAGTCACTACTCAGTATTCTCTTAAGGGGTAGTGGAAAGTACACAGGCCATCCACCCCTCAGTCACAAGTAAGTTACAATTTTATCAGTCATTACTCAGTATCCACAGAGAGGTTTTTTCATCTTGACTCAAGGCAGGTAGCTCCTACCTGAATCCACCAAACTATCACCTGGGTTCAAAGGCAGATAGCTCCCAGCTCCTTGTCCAGTTCTCAGTGCAGTTCCTGATCCAGGAACTGCAGCAGTGTCCAGTCTACCTCAAATCTCTCACAGACTCTGTTCCTGGGAAGAGAAAACAGAGCCACAGACAGACAAAGTAATGACACCACAGTCATGCTTCCTCTGGCAGCTCCAGCTGGCCCTTGGAAGTCTTCAGCAGCTTCATTTCTCAAAATCAAAATCACTTTCTCCATGGAACTTACAATGCAGCAGCAGCAGCCCAGCCTTCAGATGCTCTCTGAGAGAAATTCTCTCTCTCTCTCTCTCTCTCTCTCTCTCTCTCTCTCTCTCTCTCTCTCTCTCTCTCTCACACACACACACACACACACACACACACACACACACAGCAACTGCTCTGCCTCCAGATGCTTGTCCCAAGAAGTTCTGATTGTCTAGCTTGTGCTCTTCCTTAAATATACAATAGCTCCTCCCTGTTCAGCCCCGTCCTGTTACATCAGCAACAGAGGTTCATACCTTCTGTTTCTTTAACAGAGGCTTAATTTGAAACAGGTACTAAATACCTCTTAGTTTAGCAATACAAAGGGAATTTCAAATTTCATTACTATTACAGGAGCAGCAGTGGAGATTTTGAGTAGATATCACACACACGCTCACACACACACACACACACACACACACACACACACACGACACAGATAGAGACATATACAGCAAAAGACACAAATGCAGATACCAGGCTACACAAAGAACCGAGAGAGGTCTATACATCCATGTTGCATTTATAGGGAGCCTCATGTGTTTAAGAGATTTTTCCAGACAGAGATGCAGAAGGAGAAAAAGAGAGCCTCTGTGGGAGTGAGAAGAACAAAGTTCAGAGCCTTATTGAAAGAAGATGGGAGAAGAGGCAAGGTAGCTCACCTTCACTCATACTTGGGCAAATACCTGTAGGGTATAGCATATGCAAGGTCTTAAAATGGAAAAAAGATATAAAGGGGACATCACTGACTTGTCCCTTAGCTAGTATAGTGACATGGACCAAACAGGTAGAGAGGGACATTATATAAAATGGAGACAAGTGTTGATTGATTCTCTTTAGAAAGAATGTGGGAGGGTTTTCCTTATTCTAGAAGAGTTATAATATAAATAAGCCCATTCTAAAGTTTTGATGAACAAAATACAAAAGTTGTTCTATATCTGATATCTTGTTATACTTAATGCTTACAGGAGAGCTAATGGTCTTTAGAGAAAACAAGGAACATTCTGATATATTATTATCCTCACTTTATAGATGAGAAAAATGGGGATCAGAGGGATTAAGTGACTCTCCCTCATTCACAGCTCTATTACCATTGTGTCATGGACTCAAACTTAAGTCTCCCATCTAATGAGCCTGCTGTTATGTGTATGTGTGTAGCCATACATACATATGTATGCACATACATACATATACACACATACTCACACACATATATATGCATATATACACACACAAACATATGTAGTGTGTGTGTGTGTGTGTGTATATATATATATCTCACATTCTGACTTGGGGGGGGGGGCGACATGATCCAGTGTGATTACTAAGAGAGGATTCCAAGGTGGAACTCAGTCCATTTTGTCAGGAGCCAGGACCCCAAATGACACATGGCCTTCAAGATACTATTGATCATTTGAAGGAATTAGGAATTTTAACTTAGGGAAGGGAAGATTTAAGGGAACATGATTGTTAGCTTCAAGTATTTGAAGAGATATCATGTGAAGAGGGATTGGAATTATTTTGTTTAGCCCAGAGAACAGAATTTATAACAACGGATTGAAGCTGCTGAGTGGCTGGAGCTATCCAGGAGTACCATGAGCTGCCTCATAAAATAATGGGTACCTTTCCATTGGAGGTCTTCTAGATGCTGGATGATCAGGTATAAGTGATGTTGGAGTTGGGATTCTTATTCAAGTATAGGTTAGATTAGGTAATTTCTGGGATCCCTTTCAGCTCTGAGATTCTATGATTCTATTATGTCAATTATCCAGCAGTTTTCCCCACTTCCATACCTCAGATGTTCTTATCTAGATGGGTACAAATGGGCATGTGTTTACTGTGTGTTCAATTGACACACATATTAACTTACTAGACAAGGACCACCTAATGTCTCAAACTACCTACCAGAGAAATCTAGACCACAAGAGATTCAATAGTTTGGAAAGTGAAGAAACAGAGTTGAAGACATCTATGTGACTCCTTTCCTCAACTGTGTTCAAATTCCATTTTGATAATTTGCACATAGAAGTTATATATGAATTCTGTTTTATTTTTGCTTCCCATAGAGCAAAATAAGATTTTGCTACAAAGTAGGAAGTTAAAAGTTCTCTTGGAACCATGGAAATCACAATAATGGAATTTAACTTACAGAACAAGGGGTCTTAACCATTTTGGTGTTGTAGACTCCTTTTGGAAATCTAGTGAAGCCTAGAGATACCTTCTCAAAAAAAAAAACACTTTTAAATAATTGTATAAAAAGCTAAATTTTAGTGAGAAGTTAGTGAAAATAACATTTTTAAAATTTTATTTTAGACTCAAACACCAGAACACAAATACAGAATAGAGAAAAGAAACAAAAACATATCATAAACTTAAATATTGGAACTTAAATACAAAGAAAGAGGGGAAAGCATGTCATGTACATAGCGGAACACCAGAGAGTATTCAAAATATGTAGCAATAAATTTTCATTTCAGGAAAGCCTGTATGATAAATACTACATATTGTATTGCGAGCTGTCCATCTTTTCTTTGCTTCCTTGTAAGTTTTCTTTTGTTCTCTGCTGCACACTTTTTTTACTTTGTTCTTTTTTCCCTTTCCCACCCCCCAGAAGACTACAATTAAGTATGGATATATTTCTCTATAGCTATAGTTATATACGTACACATATATTTATATACATACATATATAGACATATACTTTCTCTGACAAATTCTACTCCTGATCTTTTTTTAATGTGTGTGTCTCCTATTTTCTATCCCTCTTGCCTCCTCTACTTTACTTCTACCCACTACCTTGACCTCCTATAACTTGCCTACCCCCTTCCAAGGATCATATATCATATATATTGCATATATCTATGGAACCCTTCCCTTTAGGGGGTTCCCAGGTTAAGAACACTGACTCTAAAATCATAAAAGTAAAACAGAACTTTAAACATTTCTCATCCCTTGGCTTATCTTTTTGATTAAACCTTTTCAAAGAAAGCTATTCTCTTTTAAAAGCTCTTTAGGGAAAGGGAGTCACACCTCTATAATTTCACAATACTTTAGAAATTGGATAATATGAATAATATTAGTTCATACTTTCATAGAACTTTGGGTTTTACAAAATATTTGCCTCTAAAACAACCATGAGTAGTTGGCAGTAGAATATTATTGCTCTCTCTTACAGAGGAGGAAACGGAATCATTAAGACATTAAGTGACTTGCTTTTGTTCACACTGCTACTAAGATCATGAACTCAAACCCAGATCTCCAGTGTAGTGAACTTATTGTTACTATTAAGTCTATCTTGGACCTCCTTCAAGGAAACCATTACCAAAAGGGCCCAGGACCTCAGGACTGGCTTCTGGCAAATGACAAGCATATTATCTCTGGAAGATTTAGTTACAGGGGAATGCTTGAATATTCTGTAACCATCAAACAGATTGTTAAATTTTTAGTGTGAGCGTTTGTATCTCAGAAACTGTAAAATGCTACAAATCAAAGCTTGATTATAATTTTGTTGATTTCTAGACATAAGAAAATGATGGAGAAAATGCTAATATGCAGATCAAACTTAAAATTATGTGGTAGGTATGTATTTTCTCAGAGAGCCACTTGTTAAACTAACACAGTTGTTAAACTAACACACTACTAACACTACTGCTAATTGCCCCTTTCCACTGTGCTTTCATACTAGGTCAGAAAAGGGCATATGTTTAAGAGGTTATGAACTGTATACAATAATGATTTGGATCACATTCAACAGTGTAAAAATTAGTATTTATATATATATATATATACGTATATATATGTATATATATATATATATATATATATATATATATATTAAATACATGTCCATGGAAATATTTGTAACAATTCATATAAACATTTTTATAAGTTGTTAGCCCAAAGAGTATCAACATTTTTTGGTTGTGCATATAAAAAAATTCAATGCAAATACCAAATAGTAATAGTAATTAAAACACTATAACCCAATTATTCAATTTCAAAGCTTTTAATAAAACTGCTTTTAATTCGTCATGACTACTAAAAGAAATAGCCTCAGAGAAGCTCCATTTTGTCTCAAGTAAGGAATTCTACATTTAATAAATGATTTTTTTTACTAGTAGAATACAATAGACCTTTGAGTCCATATTAAACATTTTTGCACATACCAGCTTTAGCAGGGGGAAAGAAGCTGCTTCCAGAAGATTACTCAGCAGGTTTTCACAGAAACCTAAGTGCTTCCATTGGTTTGTCAACTTTAAATGAAAGATGAGATACATTCCCTTCTCCCTCCACTCTTCCTCTGCAAATATTGAAGTTTAACATGAGCCTGAAAGGCCATTCCTGGGCCAGAATAACAGTTTCAACTGGGCAAATTCATTATCTTAAAAGGAGGAGGAGAAGAGAGGAGATATTACTTTAGCTGGTCAAAGAGGTGGCTTAATTGTGCATGGCTGAAAAGCCATTGTAAAATGAATAGATTAGTGTCATGCTCCCAAGTCATGCCCTTGATCACAACACCAGGATCTGACCTAGTCAAAGTGCTTGAGTATAGTGGGAAGAACCATCTTGTCACCCATCCCTCCCCTTCTACAAGGCCACAGAATATCAAGGTTATTTGATAATCTTTCCATATGGGGGAAAAAAAGAACTGATCCTTTAGGGACCTTCATAATATCTCTGTGAGGTAGATGTTGCTATCGCCATTTTATAGATGATAAAACTGGGGCTCAAAAATGATAACTCAAAATTTCATAGCATTTTAACGTTTGCCAAGAGCTTTACACATAATGTCTCATTTAAGTCTCCATAACTCTGTGAGGTAGGCACTGAAAGCACTCTTATCCCTACAGATGAAGAAACCAAGACATAGAGTTCCATGTTCACACAACTGGTAAAGATCAGAGAAAGAATTTAAACCCAAGTTTGTCCTTCACTCTACACACTGCATTAAATAACTAATAAGTGCTGGAGGTGGGAGAGGAACTCCAAATTCAGTGTTTCCTTTTCCTTCACAAAGCTTACTCTGTGTAGTAAACAGTGTGGAGAGCTAGCCCATGTGCTCAGTTTCAAGTGAATGCTCCTGCTTCTCTCCCCCAAGTTCAGATCGAATCTGAAACAATTCCCATTTTGAAGGAACTATACAAAAAAGACTCAAAGAGTGGGGAGAGGAGAAACACAGCTTCTACTGCCTCCCCTATTTAATATCACCCTCTTGAGCTCTAGGGAGGAGAAGAAGAGAGTAGAGGATAGAGTGGTCCATAGGACAAAGAAATAAAGTAGTCACACACAAATGCAGAAAACTTATTTTACTGTACCAAAAGATCATTATCCATAAGGCAGTCTTCACTTGCCTCTACAGGGAGGCTGTGAAAATAACTGATAAACAGTACCCATTGATAGGTTGATTGTTTCTTTTCTCCCTTTTAGTATGGTTCTTTGAACAAGTGAAAGCAAAGGGATTTATTAGGAAATAAAGGTGATTTTAAAAAAAGAACAATAACAAAAGACATGATTTCATTGCTATAGGGAACTCCTAGAGGAGGTAACTCACTCTACAAATGTAAGTGAAAACCTCCTCTGAATCTTATAAGTCTTGGTGAGTTTTCCAGAACATGATGGGTTAAGCATCTTGTCTAAGGAGACAAAGTCAGGATAGTATGTATCAGAAACAGGACTTGAAAAAAGGTTTTCCTAGCTCCAAGATTCTCTCTCTGCTCTTTTCCCATATTATGCTGTTTCCAAGGACATGACCAAAAAACAAGATTTTAAAAAGAAAGAAAAAGCAATGACAGCAGCAGGAAAACATATGGAATCATTTGTAGACCAGAACATTGCCCAACATCCATTCACCATTAACCTTAGATTCTTACCACCTAAAATTCTGTATGGACTAGCTTGATTCTTGGATTTGAATTCAACTAAAATGTACACACACCATTTTTATTTCATCTCATGTGAATGGAATTAAGACTTCTCATTTCAATAGAAATCATTTCAGTCTCCTGTGCTTATAAATGAATGGTGAAAGAGGAAGGGGGGTCTGGTACAGAAGAATAGCTTAGTTCCTTTTTAGAGATGAAGATAAGGGAGATGTCAAGAGAGAAAATGTTCATGTTGAATTCAAGACCAGGCTTGGAACCTGAGGGTTATTCATCTCACAAAGCCAAATTACCTTTACTTTTTGTCACCCCTAGGATGAAACATGACAGCTGTTGATCTCCTTGAGTGTTTTAAGCACTTTGAGGGCAATGATCTGTGGAGTGTGATACTCAATGGAGTAAGAAAGGCAGGCATATCAGAAAGACAGATAGTACATGTTATTGGAAAGAGAATGATATCCTCATTGTTGGCACCCTCAGGTGTCTCATTAGTAACATTATTCAACTGCTTCCCCTAAGTCAAGGGAAAAAATGTTAAGGAGGAAAAATAGTAGTAGGATTAGGGGTGGGAAGGCAGGTCAATTTACAAAAAGTCATTTTCTCTTAAAAGAGGATTTTAGGTATTATTCTTTGAACACAAGCATTCTAAAGCAGATGTATTTCAATAGCTTGTAAACAGGAAGAATTTATGGTTTGTTTTCATGTCCTTTTAAAAGTCATTCACCATTAAAGTAGACCCAGTAAGATTAGAAACAGCCATTGGGGGAGCATTAAAAACAGGTTTGTGATTCTTCTAGTACAACCAAAGCAAAGTGTTTCTCACTTCTCCCATCTTCCAAAGCCCCAATGTTAAACATTCCAAAGAATTAATATAAGTATAACAACTTGGTTTCATTTCCTGGGTTAGCACATTATCAATGTCTCTCAGAGTTTTACAACATTCAAGATTTATAATTGGAGGGGCAGCTAGGTGGCACAGTGAATAGAGCACTGGCCCTGGAGTCAGGAGGACCTGAGTTCAAATAGGGCCTCAGACATTTAACACAAAAACTAGTCATGTGACCTTGGGCAAGTCACTTAATCTCAATTGCCCTACCTTCTTCTTTCAAAAAAAAATGAAGATTTATAATTGAAAATTGATGTCAAAAATCTCTACTTTCCACCTCTTATTCACACTAAACTTTCTCTTCAGCTTTATCATGACCTTCAATTTCCTTGTTCCACACCTATTTTCCTTATCCACGGTTTCAGTTGCCTTGACATCTGCCCTTAAGCCTATAGTTAACCAATTAAATGGTTCACTACATACATACACTACATACAATCTCCCTGATTGTCCATCATTCCCAACCTGTGAATCATCAGTTTTAGGCACCCCTACCATAAAATTTCTCTGCTTGTTTAATTCATAGCTATTTAATATTGCTGAAAGAAATCTCTTATCTACACTGTCTTTATCTACTAATACTTCATTACAGAACCTCAGCTGGGCCAATAAATATTTGTTCAGTCAATAAACATTTATTTAGTACCTATAATGTGGCAGACTGTGCTAAGGATTAGGGATACAAAGAAAAGCAAAAATAGCCCCTGCTACTAAGGAGATTACATTCTAATGGTGGAAATAATGTGTAAATACCTAGAACATGCAGGGCAGCTAGGTGGAACATCGAATAGAGAACCAGCACAGGAGGACCAGAGTTCAAATTTGACCTCAGACACTTAACACAAAAACTAGCCATATGACCTTGGGCAAGTCACTTAACCCCAATTGCCCTACCTTCCCCCCTCCAAAAGCAAACAAAAACAAAACAAAAACTTGTACATGTGACATTTTTTTACTGTAGGTGGAAAGTAACCTGAAGGGGAAAGCATAAGCAGGTGGGAGAATAGGGAAAGGCTCCTCTAAGAAAGTGGGATTTGGACTGTGTTCAATGACGTTGGAAAAGCTAAAAGGTAGAGTGAGAAAGGAGAGTACTTGTGTGTGAAGGATAGCCAATGCAAAGATAGATACGTGGGAAATGAAGTATCATATACATATAGAGATGGAAACTGGAGTTGTCATATGGAAGGAACATCAAATAGGTCAGTGAAGCTGGATCCTAATGTATGTGGAAGAGAGTTAAGTAGAAAAAGACTGGACACATTGAAAGAACCAGATTATTTTTTTAGAAAATTAAATGATTAACCAAGGATTATATATTTATTCCTAGAGGTAGTAGAATTGTAGGGTGTGTGTGTGAGTGTGTGAAATGTTTGGACTTAGGATTTAGAAGAAATTACTTAGGCTGCTGAGTGGAGTTTAGATTGTAATAGGGAAAGATTTGAGGCAAGGAGACTGATTAGAAGGTTACTGTAATAGTCCAAACATTTTTATTATGTTGGTCCTGCCTATCCATGAACAATTAATATTTCTCCAATGATTTAAATCTGATTTTAGTTATATTAAAAAGTGTTTTAATAATTTTGTTCATCTAGTGCCTGGGTTTGTTTTGGCATGTGTACTTCCAGGCATTTTATACTGTCTAGAGTTATTTTAAATAGGGTGTCTCTTACTAACTCTTCTTGCAGGGTTTTGTTTGTGATATATAGGAATGCTGATGATTTATTTGAATTTACTTTATATCCTGCTACTTTGCTAAAATTAGTAATAGTTTCAACTAGCTTTTTAGTTGAGTCCTTGGGAATTTCCAAGTATATCATCATATCATCTGCAAAAAGAGATAGTTTTTATTATCTCATTTTCTATTCTAATTCCTTCTTTTTCTTTTCTTTCTCTTATTGTTATTGCTAGGATTTCCAAAATAATATTGAATAATATTGGTTACCATATTCGAAAAAATTGATAAATATAAGTATGTATAGAATGATTTTATACACATATACACAGACATGCACATGTATGCATATATGTATCTATATGAACATACATATACATATGTGTCTAATAGTAGCATCTCTAGGATGGGAGAGAGGGAAAAAAAGGAATAAGAAGAATGTTACATGATAACTTTATTATTTATTTAAAAGGAATAGCAAGTTACATGTAATAGATTTGTAGTTTCCTAAGCAATCTTTTTTTCTCTCTTCTACTATGTTATGGAATTATTTATTTTATTTCTTACGTTCAAAATAAAATTTAAAAAGAGAATAGTTCAAACAAGAGGTGATGATACCTTTAACAAGGGTGATGGCAATGTGAGTGAAGAGGAGAAATTGAGAAATGTTTCAAATTGATTACTGTGGGGACAATCTGTTGGAGAAAGACCAGAGGGAATGTGATCAAAAATGCTTGTAAAGAAATTGCCCTTTGCCTAATATGAAAATGTTGTACATAATTGTGCATGGATAACCTATATCTGACTTCTTACTATCTCAGGGAGTGGGGAGGAGAGACAAGGGAATGAGGGAGAGAGAAAAAGAATTTGGAACTCAAAACTTAAAATCAAAATTTTTAAAATTTGGAAAAAAGAAGAAAAGGAAATATATTAAGGGGAAAAAGAAAAAAAAGAAAGAAATTGTCCTTGGCAAGGAGATCAACTCTCCATCACAACCAGGGTTGAAAGAGTAGGATGCCTGAGTAAAGTGAAACGAAGAAGAACAGAGATGAGGGAGCTCATTGTGAATGCCTTCAGTTGTTTTAATGTAGTATGAAGTGAGATCCTTATATGAGAAGTTGGCAGTAGGTAGTACAGAGGAAAGATTACCTCTGACATTCAATAATTTTACTCTAACACTTTAAAATTTCCTCACTCATTTTCCAGATCTCTTCTCCTTTCCCATAACCCCAATTCCAGAAGTAACTCCACATTTATATCAATCTCATATGTAATTTAGAAAATTGAAGCCATTTGATGTGATTTCTTCTCAACTTTCCTCCATTCCTCAAAAGTTGCTTCACATAATCACCTATCACTAATTCCTAATTAGTATTAAGTAATAGTAATAAGGAATCCCCCTGAAGTGTCACACTGTATATTTCCATTAGTCTGAAATCAAATGCCATGTTTTGCATAAGTTAGATTATAATATATGCATTATAAAAGTTACATAATTATACCTTAGAATAGTGCAAATTCCAATACATGTGACTATTTCGGGAGATTCATTACTATATCTAATATAATATACCTGGATGCAGTCCCTTTTCTTTCCCTCTAGTCACAGAAGCTTTATCCTTACTTATCCCTATGGCTAACCTCTCTACCTTGATCCTGTTCCTTCTGACATTCCACAGAGTATTGATTCCATCAGCCACTCCTGCATGCATCCAATTGACCCTATTAGCCCACCTTTCTCATTCCCTTCACTGCTAAACTTCAGAAAAAGTTGTTGATGCTTGATGTCTGTGCTTCCTCATTACCCACTCTCTTCTCAAATGCTTACACCTGTATTTCTAACCTCATCAATCTAGAGAAAGTGCTGTCTCTAAGTTAACCATGACCTCCTTAATAATAAATGCAGCAGTCTTTTTTTTGGTTCTCATTCTCCTTAACTTCTGTAGCTTTTGACCTTATATAGTGGTTTAGTGGGAAGAACATGGACTCTAGTGTTAGAAGATTTGGGTTTGAATTCTGACTAATACTTATATAACTCTCTGAGTCTCAGTTCTTTTTCTTAAAAATGAAGAATTTCTTTAGCATAAAGAATGAAAACCTTACAGGTCATTGAGCCCAACTCCTCATTTTACAAATGAGAAAACTGAGGCACAGAAAGGTAAAGAGATATTTCCAAGATCACATAGCGAAAAAGTTTCTCTTTCCTTCTTTCTTCTTCCTTCCTTCCTTCCTTCCTTCCTTCCTTCCTTCCTTCCTTCCTTTCTTTCTTCCTTCCTTCCTTTCTTTCTCTTTCCTTTAAGTTTACAATATTCAGTTCCACAGTCCCTTGAGTTTCAGATTTTCTCCCTCTCCTTCTCCTTCCCCCTCTCCCCCATGATGGCATGCAATCAAATATATGATCTACAAATAACTTCACATTAAACATTAGTCAAGTTGTAAAGAAGAAGTATTTTTTCAAATGCTTTATTAACTTCTGATTTACATCATTCATTTCCACCAGATTTTGAGTTACAAATTTTCTCCCCATTTTCCCCTACCCACCTCCCCAAAACAGCAGTCCCAAAGGATAACCCCTCCTCCAAACTGCTCTCTCCCATATCTTCTCCCATACCCCCTTTGACTTTTCCAGTAGGGCATGGTGGATCTCTGTGCCCCAGTGCCTGTATATCTTATTTCCCAATTACATGTATAAGAGTATATATTTAAACATTTGATTTTAAAACTTTGAATTCCAGATTCATTCCCTTCCTCCCTTGTCACCCACCCTTACTGAAAAGCAATTCAGGATAGGTTGTACATATGTAGCTAATGCAAAACATTATCATGGTAGATATACTGTAAAAGACTGACTACATTTCCCTCCCTCCTATCCCATCTCCCACTTGTTCTAGTCTCTATTTTGATCCTGTCCCTTTTCAAAAGTGGGTGCTTCCAACTTCCCCCCTACTCTCATGGAGGGTGAGATACCCTATTTAGTGTATATGTCATTCCTTCCTCAAGCCAAATTCCATGAGAATAAGGTTGACCCATTCCCTTTTGCCTTCCTATTCTTTCCCTCCGTTGTAACCATTTTCCCTTGCCTCTTCTATATGAGATAGTTTACCCTATTCTGTCTCTCCCCATCTCCTCTCATTATATTCCTCTCTCACCTCTTAATTTCGCCTTTTAAGTATCATCCCTTCCTATTAATTTGGTCCTGTGTTCTCTATATATGTATACCTGTAAATACATATACACACATTCACATATGTATTCATATGGGCATATACCCTCTAATATAGACATATATATATATATATATATATATATATATATATATATATATATATATATATATATATATATATATTCCCTTCAGCTATTTTCACACTGAGAGAGGTCTCATCAGTTACAATGATCATTTTTCCATGTAGGAATATTAATAGTTCAACTTTGATAAGTTCCTTATGATTTCTTTTCCCTGTTTACCTTCTCATGCTTCTCTTGCTTCTTGTATCTGAATGTCAAATTTTCTATTCAACTTTGGTTTTTTCATCAAGAATGCTTGAAAGTCCTCTATTCCACTGAATGACCATATTTTCCCCTAAAGCATGATACTCAGTTTTGCTGGGTAGGTGATTCTTGGTTTTAATCCCAGGTCCTTTGACCTCCAGAATATCATATCCCATGCCCTTCGATCCCTCAGGGAAGAAGCTGCCAAATCCTGAATTATCCTGATTGTGTTTCCACAATATTCAAATTGTTTCTTCCTGGCTGCTTGTAATATTCTCTCCTTGATCTGGGAATTTTGGAACCTGGCTATAATATTCTTGGGAGTTTTCTTTTTGGGATCTTTTTCAGGAGGTGATCAGTGGATTCTTTCAACCTCTATTTTGCCCTCTGGTTCTAAAACATCAGGGCAATTTTCCTTGAGAATTTCTTGGAGGATGATTTCTAGGTTCTTTCTTTGATCATGGCTTTCAGGTAGTCTAGTAATTTTTGTTTTTGTTTTTGGTTTTTTTTTTTTTGTTTGTTTGTTTTGGAGGGCAATTGGGGTTAAGTAACTTGCCCAAGCTTACACAGCTAGGTGTGTGTGTGTGTGTGTGTGTGTGTGTGTGTGTGTGTGTGTGTGTGTGTTAAGTGTCTGAGGCTGGATCCAAACTCAGGTCCTTCTGATTCCAGGGCCAGAGCTCTACTTACTGCACCACCTAGCCGCCCCAAGTCCAGTAATTTTTAAATTATCTTTCCTGGATCTTTTTTCCAGATCAGTGGTTTTTCCCATGAGATATTTCACATTGCCTTGTATTCTTTTATTTGTTTGGATCTGTTTAACAGCATCTTGATTTCTCATAAAGTCATTAGCTTTCATTTATTCCAGTCTAACTGAGATTCTTTTTCCATCTGGCAAATTCAGCTTTTTAAGGCATTCTTCTCATTTCCTTTTTGAGCCTCTTTTGCCATTTGACTTAGTCTCTTTTTTAAGGTGTTATTTTCCTCAGTCAGGCTGTTGACTCTCATTTCATAATTTTCTTGCATCATTCTCATTTCTCTTCCCGATTTTCCCCCCACTTCTCTTATCTGCTTCTTAAGGTCCTCTATGGCCTGTAACCAGCTCATATTTTTCTTAATTTTGATATAGGAGTTCTGACTTCACTGTCTTCCTCCTGTTCCATGCTTTGATTCTTTTTGTCCCCAAAATAGGAGTCTAATGTTGGATTCTTCTTTTTGCTTTGCTTCCTTTGCCTGGTCATGTTGCCACTCAATTACTTGGCTTTTAGGCTTTTTGCCACAGTAGGACTCTGCCACCAGACAGGGGAGCTTCCATCCCAAACATTGTGATTTTCTCAGCTGCCTGAGGTATTATTTGGGTGCCTTCTCTGAAGCCTCCTCTGGCAAGCTGGTCACACACCCCAGGACATCCACCCTAGACCACAATCCAGATCCAAGCACGTTAAAGCAAGAGAAATTACCTCTCAGACTGGTTGCTTGGATTCCCTACAGTCTGCAGGCCAGGTGCTAAAGCTGCCACATGGCAGTGGCTGTGCTGTGGTGTCTCAGCGGTTTCTCGACCCAGGGGAAGAGGCCAACACACTCACAATTACTGGATCCCAAAGTCCACACTGCACTGACCTCTCCCTTTGTCCTTAGCATCTATGTGTTGATAATTCTGGACCATCACCACTGCTGGTGCTCTGGAGTATACCACATCTCTGGAGTGGTCAGGCCCACCCTGGGGCTAAAACCTCTGGCTTACATGGGGCTGCATTTAGCTTCCAGAGGGCTGAACTGGCCACTTGCTGCTGGCCTGCTGTCCTCAGTGGGAGGTTAGCTTCTCTGCGTCATTTTGTGGGTTCTATAGCTCCAAAGTTTGTTCAGAGTCCCCTTTTACATGAATTAGAGGTGGTGGGATCTGGAGCTGAGGGGAAGTCCTGTTTCTACTCTGCCATCTTGACTCTGCCCCCTGTAAAGAAGGATTATAACTAATGGAGTGAACAATGAGAAAGAAGAAACAAAACCAAATTTAAAAAGAGAGAGAGAGAACAAGTAGTTTGCTTTAATCTATATTCAGACTCTATAGTTCTTTCTCTGGATGTGGATATCCCTTTCTATCATGACTCTCTTGGAGTTGTCTTATAATCTTCCTTGCATTGCTGAGAGGAGCCCACTCTATCAAAGTTAGTTGTCACACATATGATGTGTCTGTAATTGTATACAAAGCTCTCCTGGTTCTGCTCCTCTCATTTAGCATCAGTTTATATAAGTTTCTCCAGGTTATTATGAAATCTATCTGCTTCTTATTTCTTATAGCACAATAGTATTCCATTACATTCATATGCCACAACTTGTGCTAATAAGTTTCTGAGGCTGAATTTGAACTCAGGTCTTCCTGACTCCAAGCTCAGAACTTGATAGAGTGATAAAGCCAAATTATTTCTAAGGTCTCTTTCAGCTCTACTTTCTATGCTCCTGTTTATTATGGTTTTATCCAAAAGGAACTAGAGCCCAAATGTGTAAACCAGAAGGCTGAAAAGGGAGGTTTCTCTCCCAGAACCACAGCTAGCTATGTGATCTTAAGCAATTCACATGTTCTGTGGTAAAGGACCTCCCATTCAACTCCATAAAGTAGCCTTTGCTCAGTTCCCCAAGCTGCTGTTAAAATCAATGACAGGTAATCATATAGAACTCGTTGTAGAAAGGGACAATTCTAGTTCAAGGCATTCCCATGTCCCATGAGAGGGAGGCACCAAGGTATATTGGAAATAGTACTATATTTGAAGTTAGAAGGAAGAAAGGAAAAAAAAACATTTATTAGGCATCCACCATGTGCCAGGCACTCAAAATATCATCTCATTTGATCTTCTCAACAATCCTGGAGATAGGTGCTATGATCTCCAATTTACAGTTGAGGGAATTGAGGCAGACAGAGGTTAAGTGACTTGCCCAGACTCACACAGCTGGTAAGTATCTGAGGTTGGATTTGAACTCAGGTCTTCTGGAGTCCAGGCTCAGTATTTGATCCCCTGTGCCATTTCATTATTGAATATCCACCATATTTGCTGTCAGTTCTGCTCTTTTAGCAGCTGTGGGAACCAAATTAAGTTAGTCTCTCTTGGATTTCAATGTTCTCTTCTGTAAAATGAGAGAATTGACCTACATGATGTCTCAAACTTCTTGGAATTCTGAAATCCTATGAATAATATGTTTTACATGTTTGTATGTCACTAAAGGGGAAACCAACAAGAGCAGATCTGATTTCTCACCTCCCATAGCACCCAGAACACAAAGATCTTCAGTAACTGTGAAACTGGTGCGTAAATTGGTTACCAGTAATTTAGTCATCTTGTTTACAACAAATAGCAGAAAAAGGAATATGTTCTTGAATGGGATATAAAATGTTGTTTTAAGCCATTTGCTTGAAGACAAGCAAATAACAGTGTTCGTTATTTCAATCTACATAAATATTTCCAATGATTGTCAGATGCTACTGTTAGGTGCCTAATACTAGATGCGTTTTTCTAAACTATTTACCTACCAAATTACTGAGTCCCAGCACTCCCCTACTTATAAATATTCAATGCAGCCTCTATGTAAACTGTTACCACTACTATCCTCTTCTCTATCTACTATGGGACAGAAACTTGAATGACAAATAAACGTACATTAGAAGATATTTTTCCTTTTTGATCAAGTACTCAGGGACTGCTCCCATATAATGTTCTTGCAGTGGCAAGGTGCATCAAGCTGAAAACTGAGATATAAAAAATCCACTGATAAAGGAAGTGTTTACAGGGAAAAAATTAGATTCAACATTCAAGTTTCAGCTCATCGTCACATAAATAATTGTGCTACACTACTATTGACCAACATAAGGAGCTGTCGGATTAAAGATCTCTTTCCCACCACCTCCTCTCTTCTCCTTCAAGGATATAGTACTTGTGCCCCTCTCTTGTTTTCCCCTCCACTTTTCACCTCTTAGATAATACCCTCTTGAACCTTTCCTCCTTCACAATTTTCTCCAACACTCACCTACTTTATGTCAGAATTTCATGGTCTGTCAAGGGAGCTGATGGGAAAATCTTTCCAGTGATGGAAAGATAAGTCCAGGCATGAAGGATCAGTGATTCAATCCTGAAGCCAAATCTGCAAAGCATGAAATCACCTCTCACATTCGTTTTTTGGATATATTCTGTGTCCTGGGTCATAAGCAGTACAAGGCCCAAACATGACCCACACAAGACCTCGAGAAAAATACAAATGTATTATACAACCTCTTCGCACTGTTCTCCATAACCTCCCCACACCCATCCCCTGCCACCAGAGATACAATAGCTAGGGCCACATATAGCAATATAAGACAAGGGGGGGACAATTGCCCACCAAAGCCAAGCTTCTTTTCAGATTCCTTTCAGATCCTTACCTATAGGTCACTTCCCCCTTCTCTCATATAGTACATTATAACTTGAAAAATCCTGGGTCAGGGATACATCATCAATGAAAGCACTGAAAATCTGGCTTAAATATCTGTCTGCTCCAGGTGCGTGGGTGACTTTGGACATGGTATTTCACCTCTCCCAGCCTCAGTTTCCTCATATCTAAAATGAAAGAATTGTACTCAGTGACCTCTAAAGTGGTGTCTAGCTCTATATCTATAATCCTCTGGTATAAGTAGAATGCCTATTTCTCATATGCACACATGTATATCTGTATATCTTGGTATTCTACATAAGAACCCACATCTATAATGTTCATTACAGGTAAAAGCAATGGAGTTGCATTTTAAAAGTACTCAAATTTTCTGAAAAGCTATCTTCCTCCCCAAGACTAGCATCTTCTTTCCACTGAAAGTACATTCAGTCTACATGTTTGTTAGTCTGAAGAAAAATAACAGTGAGTTTTGAAAGAATTGATCTGAGCTGAAACTAGAATATTAAAAAATCTAATTTGTCCTACAGATCTTCAATGTATTTATTTCTTTTCAAATGGACTTTTAAAATCTCAACTATGTGTTAGATACAACTTGCTATTTCTCTAAAATTATATGAGGGTAGTCCCTCAGGACTTGGTCAAAGAAGAAAAACATTTGATGTCCATGTTTTTGTCATTAAAGTTAGAAGATCTCTTTAAGTGACAGAATCACTGCTATGATGTCCCAAGTAAGCACCTGAAAATAAGAACAGTGAGTCAAATTATGCTTTCATTCTACTTGATCAGTTCATTGAAATCATTCCTGGATCAAAAGGCCCTTCAGTGATTCTCTTTATAGAGCTTATTGTGTCTTGTGAGTAAACTATTTGGCCATTAGTCATTATATTTAAAAGTGCTACCTTTCATGTACATAGATGAGACCTCTGATCTAGAAGTGTTCTTTTCCTTAGTTCATTGGTACACATGTCTGATGGTCAGAATTGAAGATTAAATTTGTGATTGGAGCGAGGTAAAACTAATTGGTCCACCTGAGAATAAAAACTCTTCAACCTTGACTTATTAATTAGCACCCTGCTATAATGAATTGAGAGCTCAGGAATGAGTGGGAGGAAGACGTAAAGAGGGAAACAGGAGACAGAAAAGTCAAATGGCCTGACAATTAAAATGAACAATTCTCTTTCCTTACAGAAACATCACTTATCCTTTATGTATTCCTATAGCAACATTTCTCCCAGGACTTCTTGAAAAAAGTAACAACCATATCCAGGCACATCCAGGCATTTGGGTCTCCCTGTACAAGACCTACACAATTCAGAAATTTCCACATTGAATTTATTATATTTCTTAAAAACAACAGCAAGTTTTATATAATATAGATATGCAGGTTCATGTCCTTTCCTCTCTTTTTTTTTGGTTCTACTATGTATATGGAAATGCCCATTTTATTTGATGATTGGTAGATCTATAATATGTGTATATACGTATGTGCATGCATTTATTTACACACACATATTTAAATATGCAGAGGAGACCTGGGGTCAGGTGTGGGGACAGTTCAAAGGGAGATATGGACAAGCTGAGCAATGTTGTTATTACCATGTGTATGTAAGAAGGATTTTGTTATCCTCTCTAGAGTTAGTTATACATAGTACATAGTATGTACAATAGTGCATAGTCATGTACAATTCCCACTTTCTAGCCTTCATTATGCATGTAAATATTTAGACTTCAGGATTTTCTAGTTCACATTTTCTTTAAAAAGACATATTCACCTGTATAATAATGTGTTAGTACATTTGTAATATTTTTACTTTTTTTTCCAACTTCAAGCTGGAGGAGTAATTAAGAGCCATGTGTGATAGAAATTTGTTCTTGTTCAGTCTTGTCTGATTGTGACCTCATTTGGGGTTTTCTTGGCAAAGATACTAGAGTGGTTTTTCCATTTCCTTCTCCAGTTCATTTTACAGATGAGGAAACTGAAGTAGAGTTAAGTGACTTGCCCAGGGTCACACAGCTATTAAGTGTCAGGAGTAAGAGTTCTGAGATTTGAACTCAGGAAGATGAGTCTTCTTGATTAAGGGAATTTGTTCTGTGAAGTTTGGATTTAGTCAAAGGGCTGCACTTGAGGACCTAGAGGGCCACAGGTTCCCTACCCCTGATTCTAATTCCTCTGATTCTTCCAACTTTTTCTCCAGGCTCACTTCTTTTTTTCTCATCTCTTCCACCCTTTTCCTTTCCTTCGTCTCCTAAGTCTCAGGCTTTGTCACTCTCAATAAGTCATTAGGTCTTTTTTTTTCCTGCTCTGTGTACTTTATTGTGCATCAGTGCTCTGATGGTTGCTAGGTAGTGGTGATTACTCTAGGTTGCCCCCAAAAGCAGAAGCCAATTGCAGGCATGAAATGTGGCACCTAGCCAAAAATCAATATGGTATATACAAGATTGCTTCAGCATTTGGAGTTCATAGCATTTTATCACTTAGTGCTAACCCCCATAAGCTTTTTGTTTTATGATGCTCTCTTGTGTATAGGAATTTTTGAATCAAAATGAAAAGGTAGAAGCCCAGGTGTATATAAATTTAAAAATCAATTTTGGAAGTAAAGTTGGTAAGCATATGTGTGTATATGTATACACACATATATTTTTATATACCCACATTTATACACATAATAAATATATACACACTCAGTTAACATGTATACACATAGGTGTATGTAACACATACAAAGATAGCTTTTGTTTTAACATATCTGTAATTTCATAATTATAGGGGACCAATTCATAGTGAGGGATTTATTCTACTGACGTATATCAAAATTTTTCCAAAATGTATAATCTTAGACAATTGCTTAGAACACTGACAAGTTAAATTATTTATTCAGTTTATACATATATACATGTATATATATATGTGTGTGTGTGTGTATATATATATATATATATACATATATATATATATGAAGTGTAATATCATCAGCATAGGACATTCCCAGTGAGAAAACTCCCTTTAACAATGCAAGTGGACACCTGCTTTTAAGCTTGTCGTCTTAAAATACAATAACTGGCATATAGTAGGCACTTAATAAATGCTATCAAGTGATTGATAAGAAAGTTGCTTGGGTCACCTAAAAAGCTGTGACCAGGGTCACAGCCAGTATGTATCAAAGGGGAAATTTGAACCCAGGTATTTATTATTCAGAGGCAGATAAGGTTAAGTGACTTGCCCAGGGTACTACAGCTAGTAAGTATCTGAGTCTAGATTTGAACTCAGGAAGATGAGTCTTCTTGATTTCAAGTCTGGCATTCCCTTTAAGTAATGGAAGACAATTATGTACCTCAAAAAGGTTCTCTGTTCTAGACAAAATATCTTTAATTCCTTTAACCACTTCATACACACATATGTGCATGCACACATATACACATTTGTATATATGTGTTGTGTATGTGTAATGTATATGTATGTATGTATATATGTGTGTATATACATATATAAAATCTTTTTTTTTTTTTTTAAGCAATTGGGGTTAAGTAACTTGCTCAAGGTTACACGGCTAGTCATTATTTATGCGTGGGTGCTCGTTTTCTGAGGCGCTCTTACTCACTGCGCCACCTAGCCGCCCCTTTAGGGCAATTGGGGTTAAGTAACTTGCCCAAGGTCACACAGCTAGGTTTTTGTTTGTGTGGGTTAAGTGTCTGAGGCCGGATCCGAACTCAGGTCCTTCTGACTCCAGGGCCGGTGCTCTACTCACTGCGCCACCTAGCCGCCCCCATATATAAAATCTTAAAGAATTTAATGCTGGTCATCCTCCTTTACACCACTATTCATAAAATGTTATGTCCAACTGTTGAAAGAATACTCTAGACGTAGTCTGACCAGGGCAGAATGCATTGAGACTATAATCGCCCTCATTTTGGACATTATGGTTACTTTAAATCAGCCAAAAATCACAGCAGTTTCTTTAGCAGACATAACAAATGGCTGAGCTTGCAGCTCGATAACACCCTAAGACCTTCTGCACATAAAATACTGTCTAGCTACACCTCCTCATCTTGTACTTGTGAAGTTGATTTTTTTTAACTTTGAGATAAGACTTTATGCTTGTCTCTATAAAATTTAATCCTGATCAATATGCTCCAACATTATAGCCTATAGAGATCTTTTAGGAGCCTAATTCTGTCATCTAGCATGTTAGATTCTCTCTGTCTCTGTCTCTCTCTCCCTTTCTCTGTCTCTGTCTCTCTCTGTCTCTTTGTCTCTCTCTGTCTCTCTGTCTGTGTCTTGGTTTCTTTCTCTCTGTCTCTGTCTGTCTCTCTGCCTCTCTGTCTCTGTGTCTCTGTCACTCTCTCTCTGTCTCTCTCTCTGTCTGTCTCTGTCTGTCTGTTTGTCTCTCTCTGTCTCTCCTTCGTATCACAGCATCCAGGCCCTACACAAGCCTGCTGTGATGTTGGGCTTCTCAGAAACCCATAGAACAGCAATGCTGCCTACTGTATGCTGCCTGATGGGAGGACAGGCTTCCCACCCTCTTGGAGACACAACAATCATTAAGGCTCCTGCTCCTGGTAATTGGGCTAAATGCAAGTACCTCAAGGACCAGGATGTTAGGGACACTTTGAACTTCTACTCTAACCTTTATTTCAAAGTTGGTGAACTGAGACCCAGAAAGTACAAGTCACTTGCCCACATTCGCATAAGTAGTATATGAGGGGCAGGATTGGAACCTAGCTCCTCTGTCTTCAGAGCCAATACTCTTTCCATTGTATTTTTCTATCTTCCAATTCATCCCCAAGCATTTATCTAGTGCTAAGATGGGACAGTGAGGTGGTACAGTGGATAGAGTGGTGGGCCTGGAGTCAGGAAGACCTAAATTCAAATCTGGCCTCAGACACTTCCTAGTTGTGAGATCCTGGTCAAGTCATTAACCCTGTTTGCCTCAGTTTCCTCATCTGTAAAATGAGCTGGAGAAGGAAATAGCAAACTGCTCCAGTATCTTTGCCAAGAAAACCCTAAATGGGGTCATGAAACATAATTAAAACTACTGAATAACAACAAAAACTGTGTGCCAGGCATTGTGCTAGTCACTGGGAATTAAAAAAAAATTGTTTCTCTTTTCAAGGAGCTCAAAATTCTGCAGGGAAAGCAACACACATACACACACACACACACACACACATATAAGTGTATACAAAACTATGATCCATCCCTAAAGAGTTTTTTAAGCACCCATCACTTCTGAAACTCATCTTGATTTATCATGAAAAGCAAAGCATCTGAGATTCTCTTTGCCAAATAGATGAAACAAAGAAAAGAATTTGATCAATCATGAAAAGGGGGACATGAAGAAAAGAAAAAGCAGAATGTGAGGACAGACCACCACCAGTGCTTAGTACATGTCCCTTCTTACAATTACGTTGTATTTACTTATCTCTGTAGAAATGATTCCCCCGCACAAGAGTGAATATTCTTGGAAGGTAGGGATTGTTTCATGTTTTAATTTCTATCCCCAGCACATAGAAGAGCATCTGGTCCTTAGACCTTTAATAAATGCTTGTTAACTATTGAACAAGTGACTCTTGAGTTTGACTTTGGATGACCGAGTTATTTGAATTAATACTGTGTTACTAGAGTGGATTAACAGGTACTGGGACTTTAAGAAAAAGATCATAGTGATATGAGATGAGAAAGATAGTATAATAGTAAATGCAGAAAGCTAAGCCCTATCTTTCTGGTTCATGAGTTTGAGTCAGGCACATTTCACTAGAGAAGAGTACTTACTTGTGTCATAAAATCCAGGAAATTACACTCCATTTACCTTGACTACTATCTGAGACTAAAAGTGCAGTCTCAGAAAGCTCCAGGATACCAAATTTGAAGATCATAAATTTATTTGCTGCTGTGACCATTGTCTAGTTCCAAGCTGATTAAATTAGTTCCTTAATATCTTGGCAGTGTTTGTTGAATTGGTCCTCTTGGTTTCTTTCCAGATCATGATGTCTTTATTAAACACAAAAAAGAGGAGTCTAAGATCGATAGAGGGGGAAAAATCAGTAGCTTTTTGTCTTGGTTTATTCACATCCAAATAATCTACCCATATAGTCCAGGATCTCATTCCCTCTCTTCTTTGGTTATCTTATATTAATGAATCAGTAAGCACTCATTAAGCATTTTTGCCAGAATCTGTATGAGACACTGGATACTCACATGCCTTCTTGACTCTAAATCATCCATATTTTCTATCTAGGCTCCAGTTAAATCTCTAAGATTATAAATTACAGAATAGTTGCAGATTTGCATTGGTGGAAGGATTTTCATGAGGAGTTCTTATACCATTGGAATAATAGATCCAATCCAACACACACACACACACACACACACACACACACACACACACACACCTATTGATGTCCTTTGGCATTTAAAGCCCTTTACAATATTACTTTAGTTCATCTTTCCAGGTCAATTACACATAATTCCCTCTCATATACTCCGAACTCTATCCAAGTAAGTCCACTGACCATTTCCTGTACTGGATATTTCTTCTCCCACCCCCATTTCTTTGCATCACCTGAAATTTCCTATGGTTGGAATGCTTTCTAACCTTAGCCTCCACACCTCTCATGGAACTCCTAGGTCCCTTCAAAGTTCAGTTTAAATATCACTTCCTTCAAAAGGCTTTTCTTGATTCCCTCAGTAATCCCAATCTTTTTGAACTCCTTTTGAATCTGTGAACATCTTGTATGCTACCTGGAGGACCCTAGTCAAGTGACAACCTCTCAGTGGCTGAGTTGCCTCAGTTCTGAAATGGAGTTGGATGAGATGACTTCTAAGGTACCCGACAGTTCCATATCTAAGATTCTCTGACTTGCCCAGGGTCACACAGCCCATATGTGTCAGAGAAGACACTTGAATTCAGGCCATCTTACTTCTAAGGCCAGTCTTCTATCCAATTTAATGCTGCTCCTCAAATATATGCATACATATTTGTGTATATAAAAATCTACTCTGCAACCTTAACACATACACACAAACATAGTTTGCATTAAGAAACAACTTCTCTAACTAGAGGAAAGATTTATGTAAAATATTTTTAGGGCTGGGGCAATATGGGGAATTAACTCAAGTGAGAAAAAAATGTACTTTACTTTTAGTATCTGACAAAGGTAAAACAAATTTGATCACAGGAATTTATGAACTAAAAACCAGGAAACTTGGACATTAAAGCTAGATATGGAGCCTAGCTTTAATAGACTCCATATCTAGTTATGGATTCTATTTCAGAGGGACTGAATTAGAGTTTCAGCTCTTCAACTTGCTACACGCTTAGACAAATCACTCACCTCTTATGGGCTTCAGTTTTCTTGTCTGAAAAATGAGGATTTTGAACTATATAACCTCTTGTGTCCTTTCCAAACTCAATCTATTATTTTATGATTCTTATCTTGGTCCAATCTTCAGCTGAGTCATGTCAGTACATTTCATTCAGTTACTGTAGCTATACGGGGAGAGAAATTCTATAATTCCATAGTTATGTGAGGGTATTTTTCTCTGGGTGCTTTCCACTATTTATTGCAGTGGAAAGTCCAGTTTCTATCCTATATCCTCTCTTCTTCATTCTCCTTCCTGCTTGATTCTAGCTGCCTGAATTTTCTTTGCCAAAAAAAAAGATAGATTAGGGTTAAAGTAACCCCTATCTTTCTGGAAACTCATAGAGGAAAATAAAGCTGATAGACTGAGACCTGGAGATAATATAATTCAACCCCCTTATGAGGAAATTTAGTCCTACAAAAGACAGGTGATTTGCTCTGATTCAAACTTTTGCCTTCTCTGTCTGTCTCTTAATCCAATTGTTTTTCTTCCATCCTACCTAGAGCAGCACTCAGAGATTCCTGACATTTTATAACATCCATGTGTTTTTTTCCCCATGATCATCAGAGTTATGTAAATTTACTTTGTAGCTGTGAATAAAATATTTAAAAGCCAACTGCAAAAATAGAGTGGCAGGTGGAAGTTTGCATCACTATCGTTAGCTTTGCTAAATACAGAAGGCAACATGCTATCTCACATATTTTATTGAGTATCTGTCACCTTCCTTACTGTCAAGCCATTCCCTAGATCCATTCTCCATTACTGAGCTCTGTTAGGAGCCTTGTACTATATTAGGTATCATAAAATACAAAAGAAGTAAAAGACATGGTTTCTATCCCCCAAGGATCATAAGATCATAAATTTAGAGCAAAAGGAGAATTTCAAGATCTGTTAGTCTAATTCCCTTATTTTACAGATAAGGAACTAAGGTCCATATAGGTTAAGGGACTTGAGTCAGGTCATACAGGGCAGAGCTGTGACCTGATTCCAAATTCAAATCACAATGTCAGATTGTGAGAGATTAAGTGATACAGACAGTAAGTGCTACAGTGATTCAGAGATGGAGGAGATCATGGGCAGCCATGGCTAAGAAAGGCCTAATGGAGGGAGTGAGAATTGAGTGCATCCTGAAAGGGGTTAGGTTGTGGATGTTCTAAGCAGGAGGAACAGTATAGGCAAAATCTTGGAGTTAGCAATGAGCATGGAATGTTCCTGGGATAATGAGGAGACTAGACTGACCAAAGTGACAGGTTTATGTCATGGAATCATGATTGGTAATTAGACCTAATGAAGGCCTGTGGAGGCCTCGAAAAACAAATGTGGGAGTGGGGAGGAATAAGAATGTTATTGTGTAGGTAAAAGGGAAACTGGAAGTTTGTGAAAAGAAAGATGATATAATGAAGTGGATTATATTAGAAATAGTGTTTCTTGATGGTATGTCAGGTAGGACTGCACCAGCTTAAGAGAGCTGATCATTAAATTTTAAGTGTGATCATTTACACCTTAGAAATCAGCAAAAGCTACAAATCAGATCTTGACTGATCATTTTATTAATTGTCTAGAACCAGAGGTTCCCAAAGTGGGCAGTACCACCCCCTAGGGAATGCTGAATGATTGGAGGTAGGGGGAGGGCAGTAGTAACTTTGGATGCCTTGGGGGTATTGAATAAAATAAGGGGGCGAGGGAAACATAAGGAAAGAAGAGAAGAATTTCAAAAACCCTTTTCTATATGTTTCATCTGTCATGTAACAGAGTTAAAGTTGTAATGATTACATTATATTCCAAATAAACATACAAAATGCAAGTTATAACCCATCAGTGGTCAAGTCTACTTACAGATCTTAACAAGCAAGTGTTGGTAGGTGAGCATGTCACACATTGTTGGGAAGTCCAGCATGCATCAGCAGGAATATGTGCATGTAATGACTTGTTTACAATATGACATTATATGGTTATATGATGTAATATTACATCATCAAAATTTCAATGCAGAAAAAGAATCACAAATTTACAATAAATTATTAGATTTAAAATGTGTCACTTAAAAATTTTATATTTTTTGAAATAATGCAAGTTAGAAAAACATTAAAGGGTTAAAGAAAGTAGATTTTCAGGGGGCACTGAGTAACTTTTTTGGGGAATCTCTTCTAAACATGAGAGTGATGTAGACAATGTTAATAATGGAAATTAAATTTAAAACATTTTGGTGGGGACAGGGAGGAATTGGCCCAGTTAGTAAACATTTACCAGCACATCATTGCACAGATAAAGTATTTCCCCTATCAATTTATTTCTTCATAATACTAGCAGCTACAGGAACTAGGGCAGCTAGGAGGCACAGTGGATAGAGTGCCGGGTTTAGAGTCAGGAAGACTCATCTTCCTCAGTTCAAATCCAGCTTCAGACACTTAATAGTTTTGTGATTCTGGGCAAGTCAATTAACCAAGTCTGCCTCAATTTTCTCATCTATAAAACGAACTGGAGAAGGAAATGGCAAAGCACTTCAGTATCTTTTCCTAAAAAATTCCAAATGGGATCACAAAGACTCAGACCCAACTGAAAAACAATTTTACATGTTATTTTAAGATCTGTGATGCATTTTGCATACTTTACTATGCTTTTCTAGTCAGTTCAGACATAAAGGATGAATTCCATTGTGATAGTCATGAAGGACTGAAGTGGGATGGTGGGACTGAGACCAGAAAGGAAGGGATAATCACAGACCTCTTTATAGAAGATTCAACAGAACTCCTTGACAGACTGAAACAGCAGATTAAAAAAGTGGAAGGTTCTGAAGTGTTGAGAGTGGATTACTGAGAGAATGGGGGTAGCACTGATTTTAAAAGTGAGGTTGTGAGGGGGAACTAGTTTGGTAGAAATGACAAATAGTTCCACTTCTGACCTGCCAAATTTAAAGTGACAACAGAATATTTAGGTCGAGCTATTGTGTCGAATTTGGACTTATGGGACTAGATAGAGGTCAGACTCAAGGTTTGGGCTGATTTCACAGCTGGTATCAGAGAGGCTATAGCTGAACCAGAGATGGCAGAGAGAAAGAACACAGGCCAAAGAACATAGGACCTTTAGAAAATCCCCATTATGGAAGGGAATAGCAGGTGAACTGAAGATAAAGTTTAAGAGAGAGGAGTGATCAGAAAATGAGGAGAAAGCTAGTATAGGTCATAAAAACCAAGATAGGAGTTTAAAGAAAGAGGAGGTGTTCAAATGATGTCAAGAAATTGAGGAGAATGAGCAGAGAAATGGACATTCTATTGTTTATATACAGAGAAAAATTAAGTTGTCTAAATTCAGTAAAATAGAGCACAAACCCACTAAAGACAGAAGGGTGTGATTAAAAGAGCTCCAGTAATCTGAATCTAAGTGCCAGCTATGCCACATACTAGCTGTGTGACCTGGGGTAAGTGATTTCACCTAGATGACCTTTAACTTTTTCATTTATAAAATGGGAATAGTAATACTGGAGTTCCTTATCTTATAGCACAGTTTGGAAATTCAGAGAAATGTAGGAAGATTTGTAGGAATGGACACAAAGTAAAATAAGCAGGAGTAAGAGAAAAAATATATACCCTAAGCCAATGTAAATAAAAACATCACTAAGAAGTTGAACTCTAAGTAACTGAATATGCAGGGTAGGTCCTGGAGAAAAGAGAACTCTAATGGCTGCTATTTATAATCATCTCATTGGATCCTCGTAACAATCCTGTTTGGGAAATATTATCATTATCCCCATTTTACAGACAAGGAGGCTAGGATTGAAAGAGGTTGAAAGAGTTGCCCAAAGGCAAGTTAAAGATTACAGATAAGGAGGCTAGGATTGAAAGAGGTTAAAAGACTTGCCCAAAGCCTGCAACTACCTAACTTGTTAGAATGTCAGCTTAGTTCCTCTTGACTCCAAGGCCAGCACTCAATCCATTGACCACCTGACAGCCTCAGCTGATAAAATATCTGAATGGAAGATTACAAAGACAAAATATTATAGACATTGTCAGGTTCAGTCCCTATATCAGGTATTTTTACTTAATAATTTTCTTTGTTCTAAGGGAGAATTTAATCTAGGATAAAGAATATGAAATGACCAATTTAAACACAAAAGACATTAATGAAATGTATTTTTATTTCATCATTTATATTTGATTTGTCTGTATTTTCATTTCATTATTTGTACTTGGTTTTCATTTCTTCAAATACATTAATGAACGAAGTTTTAAAACAAAACAGAAACAAACACAAATATAACAACTAAATTGTTTTTAAAACAACAACAACAACAACATAATGACTTCTTGATATCTTCTTATCCCAGAAAGAATCTTTCCTGTAGGCAGCTGACTCAGTCCCAGATGCCCGAGTCATTCATTATTTCTTTCCATAGATTTCTCTAGTCAGCCTACCTTCCTCTCTGACAGTTTAACAGCTTATTTTGTTACCTTCTAGCTCCTACCCACTGCCCCAGAACTGTGAGCAATTTCATCTTAGATGCTGCATGGTGATCAATCAATATTTAAATACCTACTATGTGACAGATTGCATGTTAGATGAAAATGTCAGAAAGAGCACATCTGGCAATGGACTCCAGAGGGTTTTTCAGCATTCTAATTCTTGCTTACCTGTCTATTGCTGATATGAAAAAAGCAGATTAGGACAAGTGTGATTGGGGTAAGAGAGAACCATTGTTGCTGTCTGAATTACGTGAATTTTTAACTGAATTTTCCCCATTTTTCTCTTGCACTGCAATGCACAGATGAAATATACAGTTTATGAGTCTTTTAGTCAGGAGAGGTGGAAATGTGTGATATGGTGGCAAGAGCTCTAGGTTAAATATCATGGGTCTTGGGTTCTAATCCAAGCTCAACCAATTATTACTTTGTGATCTTGGGCAAGCCACTGCCCCTCCATGGATCTCAGTTTCCTTATCTTTAAAGTGAGAGGGTTGGGGTGTCTAGGTGGCACAGTGAATAGAGCACCAGCCCTGGAGTCAGGAAGACCTGAGTTCAAATCTAGCCTCAAAGGCTTAACACTTACTAGCCACGTGACCTTAAGCAAGTCACTTAACCCCAATTGCCCTGCCCCCCCAATACAAAAACAAAACAAAACAAAATAGAGTGAGAGGGTGGGGCTCAGAGGTAAATTCTAGTTCTAAATCTTATGAAAAGCCAGCTTAATATTATTCTACTAGAAAATGCACTTAGGATATGTCACCTGCAAGGTCTCTATTTGCTTAGCACAGAGAAAAGACCTTTCTTTTACCTTAAAAAAGAATAATTTCCAAGATTATACACACATTACAAAGCAAAGACTTTGAAAAGCATAATTAACCTTACAATTTGCCAAACTGTGGTCATCAGTTCTTAGGATAGTCCTCTGCCTTTGAATTATGGTCTCATAATTCTTATATTAATTTCTAATTCAATTCATTTCAACAGACAATCTATTAAATGCCTATTATATGCAAGACATTGTGTTAGCTGCTATTGATATCAAGTTCAAAATGAATAAAATGTTGTTTAATCCAATTTTTTAAAATTAACTACTGGGAAATATAAAAGTCAAAAGAAAACAGTCACTGCCTTCAAGGAGTGTCCATTCTAACTAGAACAGGGAATTCTAACCTAGGTTAGTCCTCAGACCCTGAAGGAGTTTGTGAAAAGATGTTAGGTAGCCTGTGAAACACATCAGAAATCTGATTTTTTTTAAAAATTACTTTGATAGTTGTATTTCAAAATAGTTGGGTTCCTTTGCAATCTTATGTATTTATGTAAATAAGTACATTATTCTAAGAAAAGGGCTATTGGCCCCACCAGACTGCCCAAGGGATCCATAACACAATAAAGGCAAGAATCCCAAACTCTAGGATGTAATTATGTATGTAATAAACTAAGGATAAGAAAAACTGGAGAGGGAACATTAACAACTCAATCAATCAACAAGCACTTATCAAACACTACTGTGTGCTAAGGATAGGAAGAAAAAATAAAGCAAAAATAGCTCCCCTTCCTCAATAGGTTTACAGCCTCTCTAGGAAAGATTTCATGTGCATATGTAGGCATATGCAAAGTGAAGGCACTACTAGCCAGTATCTGGACAGGTGCCAGCTGTGTGACCCTGGACAAGTCACTTAACCTCTGCTTGACTTAATCCACTGAAGAAGGAAATGGCAAATTACTCCAGTATCTTTGCCAAGAAAACCCTTGAGCAGGATGGTCCATCAGCTCTCTAAGAGTCAAATATGACTTAAGACTAAACAATGACTAGTTGGGGGCATCAAGAAAGGTCCAGGGCATAAGGTTTCAGCTGATCCTTGAAGGAAATTAGGAATTCTGAGACTTAGAGGGGAGGAGTAAACTTATTGAAGGAAAGGAGGACAAACACTTCAAAGGCAGGAGATGGATTGCCATGTATAAGAAACAGCAAAGGGGTCAGATTGACTGGAACTTAATGTGCATGAAACAGAGCAATATACAACGTGCCTGGTACTTGGTTGTGAAAGGCTTTAAATGGCAAATGGAATTTATATTTGCTCCTGGAGGAAAAAGGGAGACATTTTGTAGCGCTGAGTAGAGGAATGACATGTGCTTTAAGAAAATCAGTTTGGCAACCATGCACAGGATGGATTGAGAAGGGCAAAAACTTGAGGGAAGGAGATCAATGAATTCTATGGCAATTATTGAGGAAAGAGGTGATGAGGTCCTGAACAAAGGTAGCCTCTGATATCTCCTATAAAAGAAGAGAAGGGTTTTGAGAAGCAGTAATGAGGAAGGAGTAAATTCCAGGCATGGTCCTGCACATTTCACTGCAGATTTCATCTGTGCCTTGCAGTACTGGAAAAAAATGGGGAAAAGTTCATTTAAAATCCATGTAATTCAGACAGCAACAATGGTTCTCTCTTACCCTGATCATACTTGCTCTAATCTGCTTGATTCATCTCAGCAATAGGCAGGTAAGAAAGAATTAGAATGCTGGAAAGTCCTCCATGCTGCATCTGGTATAGCAGCTGTATGTTTTTTTTTTTTACATTTTAGATTATAATATGTAGCCTGGCACATAGTAGGCATTTAAGTGCTTGATTGATTGATAGATCATAGTGAAGAATTTAGGTTGAAATTACCCTTACTTTGGGGGAAGTGGATAGAAGCCAGAAGGCAACAAAATAATAATACTTTGCCTGTGATTTAATTTTTGGAGGGACGCTCTTTTCTAATGCAGCTTATTTTTTTTAATTAAACAGATGCTTTATTAACTTCTGGTTTACATCATTCATTTCCACCAGATTATGAGTTACATTTTCCCCCATTTTTTCCCTGCCCACCACACCAGAATAGCAGTCCCACTAGATATCCCCTCATCCAATCTGCTCTCTTCTCCCATACCTCCTTGGACTTTGCCATTAGGGCAAGGTGAATCTCTGAGCCCCAATGCCTGCACATCTTATGAAACATTTAATTTTAAAACTTCGATTTTCAGATCCATTCCCTTTCTCCCTTGTCACCCACTCCCTCTGAGAAGATAAGTAATTCAGTATGTGTTGTACATGTATAGCTATGCAAAACATTACCATAGTAGATATATTGTAAAAGACTGCTTATATTTCCCTCCCACCTGTCTCACCTCCCACCTGGTCCATTCCCTACACTGATCCTGTCCCTCTTTGATAGTGGGTACTTCCAACCTCCCCTCCCCCCAGAATGCCCTCCGCTCCATCATCCCTCCTGTCATCCCCCTTTCCCCCACTCAGGAGAGTGAGTGAGGGTAAGATATTCCATTTAGTATGTATGTGTTTCTCTCCTTGAGCCAACTTCAATGAGAATATGCTTTTGCCTTTTTGCCTTCCTGTTCTTCCCCTCCCCTGCAACTATTTCCCCTTGCCTCTTCTACATGAGATAGTTTGCCCTACCCTGTCTCTCTCCATCTCCTCTTGCCACTTTCCTCTCTCACCTCTTGACTTCACGCCTTAAGAATCATCCCTTCCTTGGGGTGGCTAGGTGGCGCAGCGAGCAGAGAGCCAGCCCAGGGGCCAGAAGGACCCGAGCTCGGATCTGGCCCCAGACACCCAACACACAAACAAAAACCCAGCCTCGTGAGCCTGGGCAAGTCACCCAACTCCAATTGCCCTCCAAAAAAAAATAATAATCATCCCTTCCCATCAAATTCAACCTGTGCCCTCTATCCATGTATACCTGTGAACATATGCCATGTACCCTTCTTCAATTATTTTCATAATGAGAAAGGTTTCATCAAACACAGTTATTGTTTTTCCATGTAGGTCTGTAAATAGTCCAACTTTGATAAGTTCCTTTTGATTTCTTTTCCTTGATTACCTTCTCAAGCATGTCTTGCTTCTTGTGTCTGAATGTCAAATTTTCTATTCAACTCTGGTTTTTTCCTCAAGAATGCTTGAAAGTCCTCTATTCCACTGAATGACCATATTTTCCCCTGAAGAAAGATACTCAGTTTTGCTGGGTAGGTGACCCTTGGGTTCATTCCCAGCTCTTTTGCCCTCTGGAATATCATATTCCATGCCCTTCTACCCCTCAATGTAGAAGCTGCCAGGTCCTGTGCTATTCTGATTGTGTTTCCACAATATTGAAATTGTTTCTTCCTGGCTGCTTGGAGTATTTTCTCCTTGATCTGGGGATTCTGGACTGGAACCTGGCTATAATATTCCTGGGAGTTTCCTTTTTGGGGTCTTTTTCAGGAGGTGATCTGTGGATTCTTTCAACCTCTATTTTGCCCTCTGGATCTAAAACATCTGGGCAATTTTCCTTGAGAATTTCTTGAAGGGTGATTTCTAGGTTCTTTCCTTGATCATGGCTTTCAGGTAGTCCAATAATTTTTAAATTATCTCTCCTGGATCTATTTTCCAGCTCAGTGGTTTTTCCCATGAGATATTTCACATTGCCTACTAATCTTTCGTTTGTTTGGATCTGCTTAACAGCATCTTGATTCCTCATAAAGTCATTAGCTTCCATTTGCTCCAGTCTAACTCTGAAGGCATGAATCTCCTCAGTGAACTTTTGAGATTCTTTTTCCATCTGGCAAATTTGACTTATTAAGGCATTCTTCTCCTCGTTGCCCTTTTGGGCTTCCTTTGCCATTTGAGTTAGTCTATTTTTTAAGGTGTTGTTTTCCTCACTCAGGCTGTTGACCCTCATTTCATACTTTTCCTGCATCCTTCTCATTTCTCTTTCCAATTTTTCCTCCACTTCTCTTATTTGATTTTTAAAGTCCTTCTTAAGGTCCTCTATGGCCTGCAACCCGCTCATGTTTTCCCCTGGGGCTTTTGGAGCAGGACTTCTCACCTCACAGTCCTTTTCCCGCTCTATGCCCCCAAAATAGGAGTCTAGGGTTGCATTTTTCTGTTTCCTTTGCCTTGGCATGTTGCCACTTAATTGCTAGACTTTTGGGCTTGTTGCCACACTATGGCTTTAAGGCCAGCTAGAGGAATTTTCGTCCCGAACGTGTGGGGGGCAACTTCCGTTTCTGGCAAGCTGTAAACCCACCCACAACTTCCACCCTAGATCACAATCCAGATCCAGGGAGGTTAAAGCAAGAGCGATTACCCCCCAAGACTGATCGCTGGATCTCCCTACAATTTGCAGGCCGGGAGCTGGAGCTGCCTCTGACCTCAGTGGCTTCTAGCCCCTAGGGGAGGGAGCTGACGCATTCTGTAAATACTGGTCCCAAAGTCCATAGGACACTAACCTCTTACTTTGTCCTAGGCATGTCTATGTTGATAATTCTGGAGTCGCCACAGCTCCTTGTGTTCTGGGGTTCCTCCAGCTGGCTGCTGGCCCTGCCTCCCTGGGGCTAAATCCTCGGCTCACATGGACCTGGGCTCAGCTCGACTCCTGCGCTCTGCATGCTGCCAGGTCCCAGACCACTGCGCTGGTCCTTCCTGCAGGGCTGCTGGGCTGTCCTCAGTGGGAGGTTAGCTTCTCTGTGTTGTTCTGTGGGTGCTGGGGCTCCAGAAGTTGTTCAGAGTCCCCTTTTACATAGTTTGGGGGGAATCTGGGGGCAGAGTGGCTTGGATGAGCTGTTTCTACTCTGCCATCTTGGCTCCGCCCCCCAATAGTATCGTGATTTCTCATAAAGTCACTAGCTTCCATTTGCTCCAGTCTAACCCTGAAGGAATGAATCTCCTCAGTGAGCTTTTGAGATTCTTTTTCCATCTGGCAAATTCGACTTTTTAAGGCATTCTTCTCCTCATTACCTTTCTGAGCCTCTTTGCCATTTGAGTTAGTCTATTTTTTAAGGTGTTATTTTCCTCAGTCAGGCTGATGACTGTCATTTCATACTTTTCTTGCATCTTTTTCATTTCTCTTCCCAAATTTTCCCCCACTTCTCTTATCTGCTTCTTAAGGTCCTCTATGGCCTGTAGCCAGCTTGTATTTTCATTTGGGGCTTTTGGTGCAGGAGTTCTGACCTCACAGTCCTCCTCCATGCTTTGAGCCTCTTTCCCCTAAAATAGGACTCCAATGTTGAACTTTTCTGTTTATTTTGTTTCGTTTGCCTAGGCATATTGCCACTTAATTACTTGATTTTTGGGCTTATTGCCACAGTAATATTGTGCCACCAGACAGGAGAGCTTCTGCTCAAAAGTGGGGTCTTCACAACTTCCGCCAGTTGGGTGGCCTCTGTAAAGCCTCCACCCACTCTGGCAAGTTGGATACCCACCCCAAACTTCCCCCCCAGACCACAATCCAGATCTAGGCAGTTTAAAGCAAAAGAGATTAAACCCCAGACTGATTGCTGGATCTTCCTCCAGTTCGCAGACCAGGAGCTAGAGCCACTACTGACGCTGCAAAATGGCTTCTGTGCAGCTGTTTCTTCAGCAGCTTTTTGCCCCCAGGGGAGGAAGCCATGTGTTCCCCAAATACTGGTCCCAACGTCTATAGGGCACTAACCTCTCACTTTGTCCTAGGCATATCTGTGCTGATAATTCTGGAATCGCCACAATTGCTGGTGTTCTGGGGTTCCACCAGCTGGCTGAAGGCCCGGCCGCCCTGGGGCTAAAACTGAGGACCTGGGCTCGGCTCTGTGGGCTGCGCTGTTGGTTCCCAGCACACTGTGCTGCCTGCTCTCAGAGCGCTGCGCTGGCCGCTCCCTGCTGGGCTGCTGGGCTGTCCTTAGCAGGAGGTTAGCTTCTCTGTGTCATTCTGTGGGTGCTGTGGCTCCAGAAGTTGTTCAGAGCTACCTTTCACATTGTTTGAAATTTGTGTGTCTAATGCAGCTTATTAACTGTTTTGCAACTTATAGCCTTCAGCACTCCCTGGGGCACTGAGAATTTACATACCTTGTCCAGGATCACACAGCTAGTTTGTGTCAGAGAAAGAACTTGAACCCGGGTCTTTCTGGCTCTGATACTACTCTCCTTCCTCTATATAATTTTCTCTCTCTATGCAAATATATGGATACAGTAAATGGAACATCTATTCTCAGAACCATCTATTTAGGGAACTTTTCAGTTTGCCTGGAAAACCTAGTTTCCCTGTACATGCTATGTTAATCATATGAGTTCCTGGCTCTATCAAGGGGGACCCCCCCAAAAAATCAGCAAAGGTTCACCTTTGGACAAATATCCAGGTGAAAACTTTAAAATATTGGTTGATTACCTGGTTGATTTCCTAAAATGCCTTCCTAATATTTGTCATTATCAAGATTTTAACCTGAATTTTTCCTTTTCTTCCTACAATTTGGCTTAAGGTATATATTATGTGAGTAATTCTCTGCCCATGATAAGTAGAAAAGGCTTTCACAATCCATGTCTTTCTGTTCCTACTTACAATTACAGACAAACTCCAAGAGATTTCCAGCTTAGCTTTTAGCAACCCAAACCCCTCCTATGTGAGAGTTACTGTGAAAATGAGTTAAATCAATTAAGTGTAGGTAGTAATAGCTAGCATTTCTATAGTAACTTACATATGTTATCTCATTTATTATCCCCATTTTATAGATGAGGAAACCAAGAATGAGAGGTCAAGTGACTTGCCCAGGGTCACACAGATAGTTAGTGTCTGAGGCAGGATTACAAAGAAAGTCTTCTTCACTCCAAATCGAACACTCCATATCCACTACATCACCTAGCCACTGAGATGATGTCTTTCCTCAGCAAAGTAGTGTAGAAGAAATGGTGTTTGCCACCTCAGGTCTTGTGCACCTCTATTAGTTGGGTCCTTTGATAGCTCTGTGACCTTGGACAAGTCATTATATTTTTATGAACTTTAATTTCCTTAAAATAAGGATTATAATTCTTTTTTTTGCCTTTTTTATTTTTGGAGGGCAATTGGGGTTAAGTCACTTGCCCAAGGTCATACGACTAGGTTTTTTTTATTTGTGTGGGCGTTAAGTATCTGAGGCTGGATCCGAACTCAGGTACTTCTGACTCCAGGGCCGACGCTCTACTCACTGCGCTACCTAGCCGCCCCAAGAATTATAATTCTTACACTATTTACCTTGAAGGAATATGGGGAGCCTTGAAGGAGATAATTCTATTAAAAAGGTTTCTAAACAATGAAGCACTATATAAATGTCAGTCATTATTATTAAACTATATTTTTGTTTCTGAAAGAGTTTCTGCAAGGGGGTTTCTACATTTTTGTACTGAAGATCTTTTCAGAAATAGGGGACTAGGTTTTGCTTTGTATTTCTGGGAGAAGAATTTACATCCACAGAAGTATGATGACAATGAACTTGTCAAAAGAAGATCAAGATTAACCTTTTCCCTTCTTGAACAGAATCAGCATAAATAAAAGAGGAAGGGTATAGCAGTGGGTAGCATGGGGGACTTCAGCAAGAATGCCTAACTTTGAGTGGCCCTGATGCTTATCAGCGTGACTATAGATAGACAAGTCACTTAATGTCTCTGATCTTCTGTTTCCCCATCTGTGAAAGTGGATGATGTGCTTCATAGATCTTAAAGTCCTAAATAAACATGAGATGCTATTATTGTTGAGTGGATGAAAAAGTATTTAAATGGTTACAATGCACCAAGCATTCTTTTATTATTACCAATGATATTAATGATAATAATAATGTGGAAAGTCATCTTGGGGTGGTGGATGGAGAACCAAGCCTCGAAGCTGGGAAGACCTTGGTTCAAATATATAGCTCTGTGACCATCAGCAAGTCACTTAACCTCTTAGTTCTCTAGGAAACTCTCTAAGATTAAAAATTGCAGAGAAAGTGCTATCTGCATTGGCAGGAGTTTCCTGAATTCCTTATATCATTGAACTTACAGGTCCAGTTCTCCTCTACTCCCTCCCTGCCAAACAACCTCACCAAAAATGGTCATCCCACTAAACTATGCCCTAACAGAGGATCTTAGCTTCTCTCAACCTATACGTTCTGTGTCTCAACTCCTTTCGAGAAGCTCAGCAGGCAGGCTCATCTCGGCTGAGACATAGTGTCCAGCAGAGTCTCAGGAGGGGGACATTGCACAGGAAACCTTTTTATCCTTATGCAGTTATTTTATTCTGTTTGGAAGGAAATCAGTAAATCAATAGCTAAATGTTGATGACGCATTCCTTTGCTCCAAGCACTGTACTAAGTGCTGGGGACCCAAAGAAAAAGCAAAAGACAGTCCCTACTCTCGGGGAGCTCACACTCTACAAGCAGAGATGCCATGCACACAGCGATGTACATACAAACTGCATACGTGATAAACTGGAGATGGGTAGTAGAGTATGGACTGCTATTACTGGGGGTCCGTTTTGGAACTGGATGATTGGTTGACAATGCTGAAGAAACAAAGAAATATTCCTTGGCTATTCCCTAGTTACCAATTATTCCTCATCTACCTATTCACAGAGTTGTGAGAAAAGCATTTTGTAAATATTGCAGTCCTCTATAAATGTGAGTTGTTAACATGACATATACATTACAATCATTCTAGAGACCCTAAAGCTGAGGGTAAATGGTTAAATGAGTGAGGTAGGAAATATACTAAAATGGATGTCTCAATTCAATTCAATTCAATTCAGCAGGTATTATTGAGTATCTCATATGGGCCATGCACTTTACTAGGTAATGGGAGAACAAAGAGAAAAGCAATCATGAATGAAGTCAGTAGCTAGTCCCAAGTGATGAAAGCTAGAGACTGTCTTGCAATGATTTGCTTTTTATAGTAAAGTTTTGCAATAAAAAGAATGAATTACTCCCCTTGGTCCTCAGAGCAGAGCCCTCCTAGCAATATTTGCATCTGGGGCAGCAAATGTACCTTTAAAACAACTTTTTTGGGGTGACTAGGTGGCACAGTGAATAGAGCAAATGAAGTCAGGAGGACCTGAGTTCAAATCCAGCCTCAGACACAACACAAAACTAGCCATGTGACCTTGGGCAAGTCACTTAACTTCAATTGCCCTACCTTTCTCCCTCCAAAAAGCAAATAAATAAATAACAAAATAAAATGACTTTTTTTAAAAGAGTGAAAGTGTCTATCTCTTAAAGTGATGCTACTGACCCAAGAGAGAAGATAGCATCCCTTTCCACCTCCTAAGTGTGTGGGTGGGTGGGTGTGGGCGGGTGGATGTGTGGGTATGTGTGTGGGTGTATGTATACCATCAGTGTCAGTGGGAAGGACATCTGTGTGGCTGGGACCAGCACCCCATCTAAACAACTTCATGTTTTATCACAGGATCCTCTAACTTTGTTACCCTTTGCCTGGGGATGAGTTTCACCTACCATAAGCACAGGCGTTTAAATAGCAATTGTTTCTGCCCTAGCCAGAAACTCTGAGGGTCTTCCCCTCCCTGACTGATTCTTTTTTGAGACCATCTTTAGTCTCAATTCTTACCTGACGTTTTACTACTGAATGGGTTCTGCCTCAGACAAACTGGGTCCTGGGAACGATCTTAAGTTAAGAGGACAAGGTCTCCCACTGCATCTTGGGTCATCTCCAGTCATCCTGACCTATAGCACACTACTAGACCCATGCTACTAGACTGGTGGAAAGTGAGATTGGTGACTTTGCACAGCCCTACCTCACTTAAATCCAATTCACTTGCAAGTCAAAATAGGATGCTGCAGATGTCATTGGTCTTTTGTGAGAACCAAGGATGAACAATGACAACATCAACATTTAGCACAAATTGGAAAAGATAAGTGCCAGATATTAGATGAATGTGGATTTGACAACATTGTTGTGGGCACTAGTGGAACTAGGGGAACACGAGTTAGACTCTAAGCTTTTTCATGGTCAAACTGGACTATTATGAGCCAAGAACCAATGGAACAGAATTGGGCAGTTTGAGTTAACTTTGCTTCTAGAAAGATTGATCTGGGTCCCAGCTATGGGTCCTCAAGGTAAGAGGAACATAAAATCAATTTTAGAAATTTGGCAAGGAACTCCTGAGACCCCAGGAAATTTCCATGCAGTCTGATATGAATCTCCATAACAGTTTTTAGCTGTTTCTGCTTCCTTGTGAACTGTTTTTTACTGCCTCAGGGACAGCTTTCACTTGGAAGTTTCTGAATATGTTTTTGTTAAAGAATTTATTTATCTGAATCTTCAGGCTCTGAGTGATCCATCGTTCCAGAAATGGAATCTATTCAAGGACATCAACACACATATGGCATCTTCTTGGCACTTGTCTCTCTATTCTATAGAAACTGGGAGTAGGGGCCCTTTAGACTAGAGAATGTGGCAAAACTGGCTTGGGAAAAAATTCAGCAGTGGGTCAGCCACCTATTGGGGGAGGGTAAACTCTATTGTTTTTATGTTACAAAAATACTCCAAATGCTTTTAGTGCCCTCAAAATTTAAGGCCCTGGGGCAAGAGCCCACTCTGTTTGCCCTAGTTCTGACTCTGCCTATGGAGTGCTTATCGAACTGTGATAATATTGTGATTACACAGGAGAATGTTACAAAAATATCCTTCAGGTTTCCAGGAGCCCAAAGTCGATGCACGTATGAACATCCACATGCACATGGACACACAAAAACATATGTTCTTTATCTTCAGTTTATCTATTATCCCAAGGGCTGGAGCTATGTAGTATTATGTATTTATTACCATGAATAGTTTAATTTAAAAGGTCGACATTTTTAAGGTGTGTTTGCTTACATGAACTCTTAAAATTTTACTCAAAGTCTATGTCATATATTATCCCATTATTTAGCTGTAAGCTGTAGTAGGCATGTACATTTTAACTACTTTAACATCATAGAAAACTAATTAGTAAATTCATAAACGTCCTAATTTTAATTTCTGTTGGCAACTGGAATCATTTATTTATCTTGCTAAAGTGATCTGCCCCTACTGTCGTTATTTGCATCTACTAGAGAATAATGACCTGTTTGAATTTCAAAGGGTCTTGCAATTAGTGACAAGAGCATGGCTTCAGTCAATATTTTTGTCCTAATAACTGTATAGGAGACATAGGGTTTTACTTCAAAAATGACTGTCCTTCACAAGAGAAGTATAACTGAAGGTCAGGATCTTAAAACTTTTTTTCTTCATTCACAACAAAGAATAATCAGACACGTACATTTCCATATAAAAATAATTTCATAATTTCTGTGAATGAAGAAGGGATATTATCAAGTTTATTAATTAGGACCATGGACAGTTGCTACCCATGTACTAGGCCATATTCATCAAAAATGGTTCAAGTCCTGGATTTGCAATTTTCTTCTTTTGAGATCTTGGACCTTTAAGCCTGAGCCTAAAATGCCTTATTTGAAAAATAAGGAGGTTGTACTAAATGATTTATAAGGCCCCTTCTATAATTTTTTCACTCTAAATACCTAAAAAAATTATGTATATACCTCTAAAACCAATTTGTTTGTTGAATTTAACTGAATTTAATAAAAATCTATACCTTGAATTTGATTTCCCCAATAACTTCTACTTTACAATAAAGTTATAGTCACCCCTGCCAGGCCTTATATTTCTGTCACTACTCAGTTGGGTTTAAATTAGCTAAGACCACAGTCTGGGAGTGCTCCTTAAATTTTAAGGTATTAAATAAATGTAGCATAATCATTATGTACTACTGCTTAAAATAACTCCAAATATTCACAATACAATAATCACATTTCATTTGACATAATACACATAAACTTTGCTTGACAAATGTTTATCCACTGGATTAGAAATTTGAGTATGAAAGGTCTTCTTTCTTACAGTACTGCAGAATCTGAGACAGTATATTAGGATGGTGTGTAGTCCTTAATCCTTTTTGTGTTATAGACCATTTTGTCAGTGTGGTAAAGTTTGTAGAACCATTCTCAAAATGATGTTTTAAATGCATAAAATAAAATATGTAGAATTATAAAAAATGTTTTTATTGAAATAAAGATGTAATTTTTCCTATCCAAGGTCATGGACCCCCTGAAATCTATCCATGGACTCCAAAATAATAACTCCTGGATAAAGAATAAGGACTGGTCCTGTGATTTCATCAATAATCCCCAGGGAATGCCCAGACAAGGAAGTCCCCTTAATTGATGCTGGTCAGCATCTTCTCCACAACGTAACAATGTTGGAGAGTTTCCTAGAGGACTCCAAGGAAGGCTCTCTCTTCACTATGCTTCTCTGCCTATCTTGGGACTAGATAGCACACATTTTTAAATATGATTATCTCTTTTTCCTTTGAACAAATTCTTTACCCATATGTCTTTTAAGGACACAGCTGTGACAATCATTTTTTATATTTAGCTAGCAGGGTTCTGGCATTTTTTGAACCCGGCATAAGAGGTGGGTAGAGCTCCTCTAGAGGAGCCGATTATTCCTATAAGTACAATAGCTCCTACAATTACTAATGTAATTGACTTCTAGTGTAAAAGTCAATCCTTTTTTACCACTCAATAAAATCTGCCTGAGACTGACTGGGATTCATTTCCCAAAGAGAAATTCCTCCTCCTCCCCATGTTATTATGTATCATTAAAATTGAACATGTTAAGGGGCGGCTAGGTGGCTCAGTGAGTAGTGTTGGCCCTGGAGTCAGAAGGACCTGAGTTTGGATCTGGCCTCAGACACTTAATGCACACACAAACAAAAACCTATCCATGTGTCCTTGGGCAAGTTACTTAACCCCAACTGCCCTTCAAAAGGCAAAAAAAAAAAAAAAATTGAACGTGTTAGAATTAAATATGAAAAGTTCTAGAGTTTTGGAATAAACATCTTTTATTTTTTTAAAGTATTGTTGCTCCCCCTATGTTTAACATCTCTTTCACTTTTCAATATTTCCACCTGTCAACACACCACAACCCCTTCAAGATAAGTACAAACAAAACAAAGCATTACATCAGACATGATAGAAAATACAGGCTTTACTCCATACCAATTGTCACCACCTGTCTACTCATGGATGGAAGGCCTGATTCTTCTCTGAAACTGCCTTAATCAGTTTTGAAATCTTTCAGTGTTATTTTCTTTTACCTCATTGTGATTAAAGTACAACTGGTTCTGATCCTGCTGATTTCATTCTTCTTTGTTCATAGAAGACTTCCCAAGTTTCTCTGAATTTGTATGTTCATAGGATTCATAAGATCGTTTAAATCTTAAAGGTCTTTCCAAAGTCAGAAAGAAAGTAAATGGCAAAGGGAAGATTCAATCCCAAGTCCTCTGACTCCAAAATTTGTGTTCAATTTATAGTACAGTGCTCTTTCTCATTATTTTTAATGATATAATAACATCTCATATTTATATATCATAATTTCTTCAGCCATTCCCCAATTAATATGCACCAATTTTCTTTCCAGGCCCTTGAAATTATAAAAATGTACTGCTATAAATATTTTGTATGTATGGGATTTTTCCCTCTGATTTTGATATCCTTTAAGAATATGCCTAGTAATGATATTCCTGAGTAAACAGGCATGAATAACTTGATAATTTCAATATAATTTATCCAATGATAGTGGGGAGAGTGGCATCTTTTCTTCACTCTTGTATTTATTGTAAAAGGTTCTAGTGTATCCCCATTGAATATGATTGTTTTTTATTTTAGTTTGATGCTCTTTATGATATTAAAAACAGGTCCCTCTATACTGTCATGTGTGGGGTTTTTAGCATAAGAATGCTGTACTTTGTCAAAGGGTTTTTCTACATCTATCAAGATGATTGTGTGGCTTTGAATGGTTTGTTTTTTAAATATAATTATATTTATTGCTTTCCTGATGTTGAATCATCCTTGCATCCCTGGTATAAATCTTACTTGATCACATTCAGTAATGGGTTCAGTCCAGTTTAGACTAGTTCAATTTGGTTCAAACCAGTTTAATACAGTTTATACTGGTTCAATACAAGTTAAACCATTGGTTCAATCCAGTTTAAAATGATTCAATCTGACTTAAACTAGTTCAACCTGGTTTAAAACATTTTAATCTGGTTCAATTCAGTTCAATCTGGTTCAAATCACATAGGAAGCACATAGTATGCTATTATGCAGATCCTATAGACAAGTAGACTGAGTCCCAGAGAGATGAAGTGATTTGTCCAAGGTTGCTCAGTCAGTAAATAGGAAAGATGGGATTGGAATGCAGTTCTGTCCAGAACTTAGCATAGTGTCCTAGGATGACTAATAGTTGGCTCCAGGGCTGATACTTTCTTTTCTATCTCTTACCCTTTGACTTCAAAGGCAAAGAGAAGAATGTGATTTCCTCTGCCTCTCTGATAATAACTAATAGGTCTGTTTCTGTTTCTAACTGGTGATGAATTTGTTTTCTCTTCTTTGTCTTAATCCATTTTAAGAATTAGTGCTCCCCAGGAACATGCAGCTAATTGGGACCAGCACTAACTTTTCATTATTCCCACCTGTCAGCCTAGGGGAACTTCTCATTCATATTCTAATGTCCTTAAGGTTGCTCTTCATTTTAAAATTTGACCAGACCTAGAATCCATAAGATTCAGATCCATCTATATTCCTGTATTGATACATTAATACATTCTATATCAATGAGGTATTCTTGCCATGCTCATTAAATTGAAATCTAATCTAGCTACATCTTCACCACCTTAATTCATTTGAAATTTTATCCACTTTAATGATTTTAAATTGATCAGTGATTCAAAGGTCTTCCCCCTAAAACAAAAATTAACTCCTGTCCCCTTTTAAACATGAATAGTATCTTGTAGGAGATAGTGCTTGAACTGGTCATTGAAAGGGAATAGAGGGTCCCATCATAAAAAGTGAGAAGGGGGAACACTGTAGGCATGGGAAACTGCTTGTGCAAAGGCAAGGAGATGGGAGGTAGAATGCTGTAGAGAGAGAACAGCAAAGAGGTCAGTTTGCCTGGAGAATCAAATGTACTAAAAGGAATCGTGTAAAGTATGGTTTGGAGAGAAGAGAGATTGGATGTTGGCATATCAGTTAGGAGGTTTTTATAGTAGTCTAGTCAAGATTAGAAATTAGAGCAAAGTAGTTATAATGTGAGTTAAAAAATGGAATGGAATTGAGATTTGATGAGGCAGTGGAATCTATAAAATTTGGTAAATAATTGGCTATATGGGGTAACGTTGAAGAATTGGAGATGATTCCTAGCTTACAAATCTGGACAGCTGAAATAATGGGGATATTAGTGAGATGTGGGTATAGGAGAAATGATAATAAATTCTGCTTTAGGTATGGTTAGTTTGAGATGTCCATGAGACATCTAGGTGAAGATGTTAAACCGGCAGCTTCTAATGACAAATTGGATCTTAAAAGAGAGAAGAGGGTGTGGCTAGGTGGGGCAATGAGTAAGAGCACCAGCTCAAGTCAGGAGGACCCAGGATCGGTTCCAGCCTCAGTTACCTTAGCACCCACACATAAATAACTACCTGTGTAACCTTGAGCAAGTTACTTAACCCCAATTGCTTTAAAAAAAAAGTGAGAGAAGAGGAATAGGCATGTCTACTGGGGAGTCATCTGCATAAAATGAATCTGTGGGAATAGATGAGATCACCAAGAAAAAGATTGTAAAGAGAGAGGAAGGCATGTTCCAGAAGAGAAATCAAAGGGCAAAAGGATGAACAGGGTTTGGGACATGGATGATGAATCTGCTAAAGAGATACAGAGAGGTCTGTCCAACAGATAGTAAGAGAAGCACAAAAGAGCAGTGTCACCAAAAATCCATGGAGATGAAAGTATATAGAAAAGTGTGAGCAACAGTGACAAACACTGCACAGAAGTCGAAAAGGATGAATACCTTTAAAAGGGGCATTTTTTGGTCAATCAATAAACATCTATTAACTGCCTATTATGTGACAGGAACTATACTACACACTGAGGGAAAGAAAGAACAGTAAAAAGCAGTCCTAAAGGAGCCCTAAGGAACTCAGTCTAATGGGAGAGATAACATTTGAATAACTATGTACACATAAGCTATACACATGATAAATTGGAAATAATCAACAGAGGGAAGGCACTGGAATCAAGTGGAATTGGGAAAGACTTCTTGTATGAAGTGGGATTATTTCTGGGAGTTGAAGGAAACTAAAGAAACTAGAAGATAGAGATGAATAGGGAGAGGGAGGGAGAGCATTCCAGGCATGTGGGACATGGGGGATAGCCAGGGGAAAAAAACTTAGAGTAGAAAAATAGACTGTGACAAAGAGCTTACATTCCCAAGAGGGAGAAATCAATCTCTCTCTCTCTCTCTTTCTCTCTCTCTCTCTCTCTCTCTCTCTCTCTCTCTCTCTCTCTCTCTCTCTTTCTGTTTCCCTCCCTCCCTCTCATGAGGAATAGAGAGAAAGTCAGTTTGGTCATATCACAGAGTTCAAGGAGAGGAAGTAATGTCAAAAAAGTGTGGAAGGACAATTTGAGACAAGTTTGGGAATGGATTAAACAGATAAACAAAGAAGTTTATATTTGATTCCACAGGAAATAGGAAGCCACTGGGTTTTTTGGACAGGGTGGTAACATGATCAGATGAAGATTTAAGGAAATCCCGTCAGAAATAGTGTGGAGGATGAACTAAAATAGGGAAGAGACTTGAGATAAGAAAAACAATTCATAAGTCTTGGCAATAACCTAGACAAGAAATGATAAGTCCTTGAACTAAGGTGGCAGCTGTGTGAATAGAGTGAATGGGTGGGATGAGAGAGAGAAATAGTAAGATTTGTCAATAGTAAGAAATAGTAAGATTTGTTGGTCATTGGGTGAGAAATAGTGAGGAAACAGGAATAACACCAATGTTATGAACCTGAAAGTCTGGAAAAATGGTAGAGTTTTTGAAGTTTAAAAGAGAAGTTGGTTTTGGAGAAAAGATAATGAGGGGGGTGGCTAGGTGGTGCAGCGAATAGAGCACCAACCCTGGAGTCAGGAGGAACTGAGTTCAAATTTGGCCTCAGACACTTAACACAAAAACTAGCCATGTGACCTTGGGCAAGTCATTTAACTCCAATTGCCCTCTAAAAAGCAAAAAAAAAAAAAAAAGATAATTAGCGTAATTTTGGACATGTTGAATTTAAAATGTCTCCGGGATATTCAGTTTGAAATGTCCAATATTCATGAGTTATATGGAATTGAAGCTCAGGTGAGAAAGTGGGAATAGGTATATAGATAATTAAATCATAGGTATGGAGATGATGATTAAACCCATGACAGTTAATGAGATCACCATGAGAGACAATATATAGAGAAAAAAGGAGGGGGAAATGTCAAGGGTAAATGTTAAAGTGTTAGCCTTGATAAGGGATAGGGCTACCTCATCATCAGAAGCTAGAGGGAAAAGAGGAGAGATGATGGTGATGATGTCAAAGAGTTTTGTGACTAAGAGAAGGAAAGGAGAAGAACACATTGATTTTTCTCAATAAAGTAATAAACAAAGTCATTATCTGAGAAAAAAAGAAATATAGAAGTCTTGAAAAAAGAAGAGGTTTGGAAAAGCTTTTGATGGGAATGAGACAGGGATTCCATGGAGGAAAAATTAAATGGTTGCCTTGATACAATAAGGGCCTAGTAAGCTAGAGTTGGTAGCATTAATTTATAACATACCCCATCATCATGGTTATGTGGCTTCCTTCCTCCAGCTTTTTTTCAACAGACTATGCATAGGAATGGAAGAGTCATATGGTTGGAATCATAATATTAAGGAGGAAAGGAATTCAAAAGTAGTGAACAATGTATGTTGATTTGGTTAAATATAAGATCAGGATTGGAAAAGAGAGAAAATAATATGAAAAATGGATCACCACAGAGCAGGGATAATGGCCTTAGAAAGTACTGCAGGATAGAGGTAGTACGTTCCCTATTCTAACCCAATAAACATTTATTAAATACCTACTATGTGCCAACAAGAGGCAGCTACATGGCTCAGTGGATAGAGAGCACTGAGCCTGAAGTGAAGAAGACCTGACTTCAGATCCAAACTCAGACACTAGCTGTGTGATCTTGAGATCACTTAACCTTCATTTGCCTTAATCTACTAGAGAAGGATATGATAAACCACTCCAGTATTCTTTGCCAAGAAAACCATATAATGGACAGTATTGGAGTCATGAAAAGTCAGACATGACTTAACAACAAAAACAACTATGTGCCAGGCACTGTGCTAAGTGCTCAGAATTCAGTTAATAAAAAGAAAGACAATCCTTGCCCTCAAGGAGTTTATAATCTAATATGGGAGACAACACATAGAAGGAGGCACGAAACTGAGGTGGGGTATAGGAGCTTCTAGACCTTCTTTGAGGTCTTTAAGAAAAGGCAAAATGATGGGTGTTGAGGATGTTGTGGAAGGGATTCTTGATCAGATATGGGCTGAATTAGATAAATTCTAAAATATCTTCCAGTTCTAAGATTCAGACAAAGATATATGTTTGCCTTTCACTAATGTAATAGAGAAAAAATGTCTAACATTTTTCTTTTCCCATGAAAGGAAGATTTTCAAATTCTTTGGACATAATCATTGGCATTTAGATTTGTGCTATTTTAGATCTGTGAATGCAAATGCATTTGAGGAGTATTATGTCCCTAAGCCACTAACTAGCTCATTTAGTTAAAGCCTGGCTTTAGTTGGTCTAAAATAATGGATTCAATGCCCCAAAAGGGCATCTAGGTGGTGCAGTGGAGAGAGGGCTGGCCCTAGAGTCAGGAAAATTCATCTTCCTGAGTTCAAATCTGGCCTCAGATACTTGCAAGCTGTGTGACCCTGGGCAAGTCACTTAACCCTTTTGCCTCAGTTTCCTCATCTATAAAATGAGCTGGAGAAGGCAATGGCAAACCACTCTAGTATCTTTTCCTAGAAAACCCAAAATGAGGCCATGGAGAGTCAGAGATGACTGAAACAACTGAATTAAAATAGAATGTCCATAAAGGCCAGTAAGTTCAACTGTTTTAGGTTTCACTGTGCCTCCTACTCAGGCCGTATCATTCTCAGGTGTATTTTTATCACAAGAGAGTAGAACATGAATATACAAATGATTAGCACAATTCTATCACCACCACTGAAAGAAAAAGAAAACTGATAAATAATAACAACCTATATAGTCACTTTGCCTTTCATTGTGAATGAATGGATTCTAGTATTCACCCCATCATCTATAATACAAGGTTATATGAACAGGTGTCTGCAGTCAAAGGAAACAATGTATTTCAGGAGGAAACTGAGGCCTAAAAAGATGAAGTGCTTTGCTCAAGGTCATACCACTAATTACTCATGATATGAGCTATGATTACAGCCTACATCCTTAGGCATTAAATCCCATTCTCTGTCTTCTACTCTAGGTTGTTTTCGCATTACAAGGCAATGGTTTCTCTGTTCTCTGTTCCCTTGGTAAAGGGCTACATTTCTCACTGGCTCATTCCTGGGGAATGGCCCAGTCATTTATTATTTTATTGGTCATCTAGTGCTACCCACTAATTTTTCTGATGAGGAAACTGAGGTCCAGATAGGTTAAATCACTTCACCAAGGTCATACATGCAGTAAATGACAGAGCTGGATTTTGAAATCAGTTTCCTTGACTTAAAATCTAGCCCACTTTCCATTGTATCATCTGCCTGTCTATTTAGATTCAGTAACCTGCCTTATCATAACTTCTCTAGTCTTGGAATTCTGCAATTCTCACATAATTGAGCATTTCCAAACATCTTTAAGTTCAAAGTTTAGGGATGCACTTGCTTGTTTTCAGCAATAGAATGACAGAACTGTAATTAATTGATAAAATGTAAGTGTATTTAAATGATAAGAAAAATATATAAGCACATGTATATACATACATACATTGTAGCCCAGACACCAGACACAATTCCTTGAAATGTTACAAACCTATTTATGGATTCTTTTCTTTCCAGGGATAGATTTTTCGTCACCTCTGAGTAAGGGTTTACAGAGGGGGAAGAGTTAAGAGATGGAGATGGGTGAGCAGCTGTGGATTTCTGCTGACACAGAAGGCCCTATGCTTTTATTTGTGACTAATTGAGAAAAGCTCATGTGATAATTTTATATCACCCTCCAGAGAAAACCCATTCTGAAATGTTAGACCTAAAAGTGATTGCATGAAGAAATCTGATTCCTCAGTTGGCAAACTGGCATAGGATAGTAGAATGGTTTATCTGGTGTAGTTTATGATAAATAAATGACCTTTTCATGCTGCTTCAAAATGTATGGAACTTATAAGAATTTGTGTTTTTAATTAAACATGAAAGACATGAAAAAGTCCTCCCCCACCTCCCAAAGCATGTTACCATGGTACTGGGGAATTTTTCTCATAATAATAACAACCTGAGAAGCAACAGTGGCACAGTATCTAGAAGGCTTGCAGAATCAGGAAAATGTGGATTCAAGTCCTACCTTTGATACACACTGTGTGATCGTGGGCACTAACCCTTTCAGTGTTCCAGGCAACTCTTGACTTTAAGTTAGAGATAAGTTTCTGGTCTCCATTCATGGGGGAGTTTTCACAATAATCTAGTACAAGGGCTAACCAGGTATCAGTAGACTAAGGCTACAAGGGCTGGTGGTCTTTGCCAATTTTTGTCCTTTATTTGCCCTCAAAGTTTATCCTAGAGGTGCCTGTCTCTTCAATAGGGTAACTAGGATTCCCAGTGCTCCAATAACACTCCCACCTCAGATTATTAAGGGATAGTTCTATTTTGGGCTCTAGCCTAAGGGGTCTTCCTTAGCAAGAGGGCAGAGGGAGGAATTAAAAAGGTCCTCAGAATACAAATATGAATCAGGTAGGGAATAATTAGGTTTATTTCAAAATGAAAAGGGATGCTAAGCAATAAAGAATCATAGAATGATTACAATCAACTGAGAGGCTAACTCACAGTTTCTTTGTGAGAGCATTTTACATATTATATTTCATCTCCACTTAGTACATCCCTGTTTAACAACACATGAGCTTTCTTGTGGTGATCTCTATTTCTTTGAGTGACTCTTCATCTTTCTTTTTGCCTCTGACATTATTTTTGCCACAACTGCTCTAGTAATCAATACTTCTTGGTTGCTGGGAAGAGAGGAAGAGTAAGATGCCATTACCTTTTGAGATCCCACAGGGTCCTGTACCAAAGGGAAAAACATGGTGGGTAGCTCCAAACCAACGACAGGCTTGTCTAAAAAAGCCACCAACTCTCAGCTTTCCCCAGAGCCCAGTAGGGAACAGGATTATCCCCTTCCACTGATACCCCAGGGATCAGAGAATCATCCTTATACTTCAAGGTCAGAAGGAAGAAGCCTGAGAGGCAGAGAATGCTCCTTTAGCCATAGAGTTTCAGCTCAGCAGCCTATAAAGTGTCTTTATGGTCAACAGGAAACAAAAAGAGGCTATTTGTGCCTGCTCTGAAGTGTGGAGTGGGGACTCTATCACAAATCCCCAGAGAGGTACTACACTTTGAGTTGTTTATTCTGATGAAATCTCAAATTCGTACTCCATATTTTTCCTTTCTCCCCCAAACAAATCACATAGCCTTCGAGTTTATCAGGAGTTTTATATTCTTTATCTAACATGACCTTCACAGAAACCCCATGAGCTATGTTGTACAAGTACCCTTAACCCAAATTTATAGGAATAAAGTGACTTGGGGCAGCTAGGTGTCGGAGTGAATAGAGCACTGGCCCTGGAGTCAGGAGGACCTGAGTTCAAATCTGACCTCATACACTTAACACTTACTAGCCATGTGTCCTCGGGAAAGTCACTTAACCCCAACTGCCCTGCCTTCCCCCCTCCAAAAAAAAAAAAGGAAATAAAGTGACTGGCCCAAGATGTCACAGCTGCAGAGTTTGGGAGATAAAATTAAATCTATGTCATGTGGTTCTAAATCCACACTGTATATTGGGAAATGACACCTAGTTTTGCCAAGGAGAACCTTACTTTCATTTGGCTTTTAAATGCCTGTAGATTCTCCTAGTCACTGAAAGCTTAGTAGAACTCACCCAACCTATAATTTCTGGGAGAAATTTTCTGGACCATGCTGCTAGAGTTGTGCTTCCCTAAGCAAAGAAGCCATTGATTATCTTAGAGGCATGTTGGTCTGATAAAGATAGAAAAGCCAAAAAAGGGGGGAGGGCATTGAAACCAGATAAAATTTCAGATGAGTTAAGGTTGTGAGGATTGGGCTAAGATTCCAATCTAATGAAAATGGCAAGAATAACCCATTGATATAAAATGCATCAGTGTATCAAAACAAGAATAAAAATGGATTTGAAACTTATGGCTCCATAAGATTTATTGGTTGAGGGACCTTGGGCAAGTCACTTAATCTCTCTAGGCCTCAGTATCCTCACCTGTAAAGATAATACCCTAATCCCTACTTCATATGTGGTTTTGATGATAATGGGAGATAAATGTGAGCTCTCCATTTACACAATAGAGCTTACACTATAAAAATGTAAGCTCTTAATATAAAAAAATGGGCTTCAGGCATCAGAGTGCTCAGAGCAGGCTGAGTATTGTGTAATTCTTTGTCATCCCTTTGAAAAGCAGAAACCTCACATGTAGGAGAAAAGAAGTTGACATTTTTCAGAGCTGTCAAGTGACTCTTGGATGTGATGGTGAGCTTTATCTGGTGCCTTTTTCATCAAATGTTGGCTATTCCCTGGTGGCCGGAGATCACTATAACCTGCCGGTTATATCTTATGGACTTCTCTGCTGTCAGTGCCAGCCTTTCAAGATGACAAGAAATCAACACTGCATGTAATTTTCATTTAAACAAGAGGCAATTGGATCTCCTGCCTTTTCCTCCACATGCAAGCAGTGGGCTTTCAACTCTACTCAATATTGCAATTGTTTCTCTAGAGCACAGGCCCCAAAATCAGAAGGGAAAAATAGACAAGTTCCTTATAAGGCCTGCTAGTGCTATTTCCTTCCTCTGTCCAAGCAAGAAAGCAATGAAGCCTTTCCTTTACTTAATATTTAGTCAAATCAATAACATTTTAAGTGTCTGCTACATAGAAGGGAGGACAAAGCCTGGTCAACAGAGACCACTGGAAATAACTAAAACAAGATTCTGATTTGGAAAGGGACAAAATTTATTGATATTGATTATATTATGCTTTCATCCCTTTTTACATTTGAAAAACAGCATTGCCAGCCTAGCCTGGAGGGGTGGTACCTAACAGAAAGCATCTAGATTGGAAGACAAATAATGTTGCTGCTGTCTCATATTTTATAATTCACAGATCTAGAGATAAGAGAGATTTTAAAGGTTATCCAATCCAACAATCTTATTTTTCAAATGAGGAGACATGACAAATAATAGAGCAATACTTACTTCCTTTTTTTTCTCCCATTACATTCTTATTTCTTGTAGGCAGCTAGGAGGTGTAGGAGACAGAGTGCGAGACCTTGAATTAAGAAGACCTGGATTCAAATCCTGCTTCAGAGACTTACTAGCTATGTGACCCTGGAGAAGTCACTTAACCCTTTTTGCCTCAGTTTCCTCATCTGTAAAATGGGCAAAATAAAAATATAGATCAAATGAGAGAGCATATATGAAGAACTTTGTATTCTTCATAGGCCTGCTTGTTAAAAATCATTCTTTCTTTCAAAAGAATGTGTTATTATTGTTCTTGTTGTGTGATTTCATTGGTACAAGGAAAAAAATTTTTTTGGAAGAGGGAATGCAGGGCAATTGGGGTTAAGTGACTTGCCCAAGGTCACATAACAAGTAAGTGTTAAGTGTCTGAGGCCAGATTTGAACTCAGGTCTTCCTGACTCCAGGTCTAGTGTTTTATTCACTGTGCCACTTGGCTGCCCTGGTACAGGTAAATTCTGGAATTTGAGGAATATCCCTCTATCAATGAAAATCAGCCCCCTTCTCTACAACATGTAGTCTTAGAGTTGTTCACCATCACTATCATCATCATCATCATCATTTAGATGCCAACAAAAGCAAAAAAATGCCCAGTATGATGTATTTGACCTCAGTCAAATTCAGTTTGATATTTATTGAACAGTTACTATATATGAAGCAATGAGATGCCACATGGCTTAAGGTTCAGAAAGCAGCCTCAGAGTAGAAAAGCAAAAACTAAGTCCTGTTTTGGACACATACTGACTGCTTTATCCTGAGCAAGTCACTAAACCACACAATCAACTCTCTAAGCTTAAGGCCCTTTGATTTCTAATTCTTAGCCACCACAAAAAAAGTGCTGCTATAAATAATTTTGTGCAAAAGATCTTTTTCCTTTTTGGGGGTGTCTTTGGGATATAGACCCAGCAGGTACTGTTGCATCAAACAGTATGCACAATTCTATAGCCCTGTGAGTATAGTTTCAAATTGCTCTCCAGAATGGTTGGATCATTTCACCACTCCACCAACACCGAGTAAGTGTCCCGCTTTTTCCAATCCCCTTCAACATTTATCATTTTCTTTTTTTCTCATATTAGCCACTCTGATAGGTGTGAGATGGTACCTCAGAGTAATTTTAATTTGCATTTCTCTGATCAATAGTGATTTAGAGCATTTTTATATGACTATATGTAGTTTGAATTTTTTTCTGCCTTCTCATATCTTTTGACCACTTATCAATTGGGGAATGATTTGTATTTTTATAAATTTGACTTAGTTTTCTATATATTTGAGAAATGAAGCCTTTATCAGATATACTTACAAGTTTTTTTCCCCAATTTTCTGCTTTCCTGGTTGCATTGGTTTTTTGTGCAAGAACTTTTTATTCTTATATAATCAAAACAATTAATTGTACATTTTGTAATGTTCTCTATATCTTCTTTGGTCCTAAATTCTTCCCTTATCCATAAGTCTGAGAGATAAAGTATTCCCTGCTCTCTTCATTTGATTATGGCATCACCCTTTATGAGTAAATCATGGACCCAATCATTTTGACCTTATTTGCTATACAGTGTGAGATGTTGGTCTATACCTAGTTTCTGCCATACTGTTTTCTAGTTTTCCTAGAAGTTTTTGTCAAATAATGAGTTTTTGTTCCAAAAGCTTCTATCTTTGGATTTATCTTCTACTAGATTACTATGGTCATTTACTATAATGTAATTTGTACCTAATCTTTTCCATTAATCTACCACTCTTCTTTCTTCCTTCCTTCCTTCCTTTCTTTCTTTCATTTTATTTTATTTGGTTTTTGGAGAGGGGAAGGCAGGGCAATTGGGGTTAAGTGACTTGCCCAAGGTCACACAACTAGTTAGTGTTAAGTATATGAGGCTGAATTTGAACTCAGGACCTCCTGACTCCAGGGCTGATGCTCTATTCACTACACCACCTAGCAGCCCCAACCACTCTTATGTCTTAGTCAATACCAGATTGTTTTGAGAATTAGTGCTTTATAATGCAGTTTGAGATCAGGCCTGGCTAGATCAACTTCTTTCCCATGTTTTCATTGATTCTCTTGATATCTTTGAGCTTTTGTTCTTCCAGATGAACTTTTTTTCAGCCCTATAAAATAAAATTTTTGATAGTTTGATTGGTGTGGCAATGAATAAATAGATTAAGTAGAATTGTCATTTGTATTATATTGGCTTGGCCTCCCCATGAGCAATTATTATTTTTCTAATTTTTTTAGATCTGACTTTATTTGCATGAAAGTTGTGTTCATATAGTTCCTGAGTTTGTCCTGGCAGGTAGATTCCCAAGTATTTTATAAAGTATATGGTTATTTTAAATGGAATTTTTCTATTTCTTGCTGCTGAACTTTGTTGATAATATATAGAAATGCCAGTGATTTGTGTGGGTTTGTTTTATATCTTACAACTTTGATAAAATTGTTAATAATTTCATATAGTTTTTAAATTGATTCTCTAGGATTTTCTAGGTATAACATTGTATCATCTGCAAAGAGCAATAGTTTTGTCATTGCCTATTCTAATTCCTTTCACTTTTTCTTCTCTTATTGCTATAACTATTATTTCTAGTACAATATTAAATGATATAGGTGATAATGGGCATTCTTGCTTCACCCCTGATTGTATTGGAAAGGCTTCTAGCTTATCCCCATTATAGATAATGCTTGCTGATGGTTTTAGATAAATATTGGTTATCATTTTAAGGTAAGCTTCACTTATTCTTATGCTCTCTAGTGTTTTTAATAGGAATGGGTGCTATATTTTTTTCAAAGGCTTTCTGCATCAATTAAGATCATAATATGATTTATGTTGTTTTTTGTTATTCTGTTGGTCAATTGTGGCAATAGTTTTACAAATATTGAATCAGCCCTGCATTACTGGTATAAATTCCACCTGGTCATAGAGTATGATCTTTGTGATATATTGCTGTAATCTCTTTGCTAGTATTTTATTTTAAAATGTTGCATCAATATTCATTAGGAAAATTGATCTATAATTTTCTCTCTCTGTTTTGTTTTTTCCTGGTTTGGGTAGCAGCCCCATATTTGTGTCATAAAAAGAATTTGGTAGGACTCCTTCTTTGCCTATTTTTCCAAATGGTTTATATAGTATTGGGATTAACTATTCTTTAAATGTTTGGTAGAATTCACTTGTGAATCCATCTGGAGCTGGGGATTTTTTTCCTTATGAAGTTAACTGATGGCTTGTTCAATTTGTTTTTCTAAGATTGTATTTCTATTTAAGGCTTTTTAAGTATTCAAGTATTTTATATCTCTTTTTGTTAATCTGAGTAATTTAGGTTTTTGTAGATATTTATCCATCTTATTTCACTTATCAAATTTATTGGTATATAATTGGGCAAAATAGCTCCTAACAATTGTTTTGATTTCCTCTTCATTGGTGATAAGTTCACCCCATTCATTTTTGAAACTAGTGATTTGGTTTTCTTCTTTCCTTTTTTATATAAAATTAACCAATAGTTTATCTTATTAGGGCTTTTTCATAAACCCAGCTTCTAGTTTTATTTATTAATTAGTTTAATGGTTTTCTTACTTTCAATTTTATTAATTTCTCCTTTGATATTTAGGATTTCTAATTTGGTGTTTAATTGGAGATTTTTAATTTGTTCTTTTCCTAGTTTTTTTTTAGTTGTATGCCCATTTCATTGACCTGCTTTTTCTTTATTTTATTGACGCAAGCAATTAGAGATATAAATTTTCCCCTAAGTACCACTTTAGCTTCATTCCATAGATTTTGGTATGTTGTCTCATTGTTGTAATTTTCCTTAATGAAATTATTGATTGCTTCTATGATTTGTTCTTTGACCCACTTGTTTTTTAGGATTGGGTTATTTAATTTCCAATTGATTTTTAATCTGTCTTCCCATTGTCCACTATTGAATATAATTTTCATTGCATTATGATCTGAAAAGGATGTGTTTACTATTTCTGCTTTCTGCATTTGGTTGTGAGGTTTTTATGTCCTAATACATGGTCAGTTTTTGTGTAGGTCCCATCTACTGCTGAGAAAAAGGTGTATCCCTTTCTATTCCTATTCAGCTTTCTGTGGAGATCTATCATATCTAACTTTTCCAGAATTTTATTCACCTCCTAAACTTCTTTCTTATTTATTTTTTATTTATATTTATCCAATTCTGACAGGGAAATGTTGATGTCTCCCCTAGTTTAATTTTATTATCTATGTCTTCCTGGAACTCATTCAACTTCTCCTTCAAAAATTTAGATGCTATACCACTTGGCACATATATATTTAGTATTGATATGATTTCATTGTCTATGGTACCTTTCAGCAAGATATCATTTATTTCTTTATCTCTTTTAATTAGATCTATTTTTGCTTTTGCTTTGTCTGAGATCATGATTGCTACCCCTGCTTTCTTTGCTTCTGCTAAAGCATAATGAATTCTGTTCCAGTCTGTTACCTTTTACCCTCTATGTATCTCTCTGCTTCAAATGTATTTCTTGTAAAGAATACATTACAAGATTCTGGTTTTTAATCCATTCTGCTATCTGCTTCTGTTTTATGGGTGAGTTTATCTGATTCACATTTGTAGGTATGATAACTGTATATTTCCCTACATGTTATTTTTATCTTCTTCTCTCTCTTACCCCCACCCTTTCTCTTCTCTATGCCCTCCCTTTTATCAGTTCCACCTCCCATTTATTATCCCTATCCCTTTTTACTTCCTTATAGATAGATTTCTACATCCAACTGAGTGGGTATGTTATTCCCTGTTTGAGCTAATTTTGGTGAGAGTAAGATTTAAGCTTTGACCACCACCCCACTCCCCATCTTCCCCTTCATTATAATAGGTTTTTCATGACTCTTTTATGTGGGATAATCTACCCCATTCAATCTTTCTCACCCCTTTATTTTGTTCTTGGTGGTATCATCAAAGTCACCTCATATCTATACCCTCTTTCTACATGTATTCCTTCTAATTGCTCTTATAGTAATAAAGCTAAGAGTTACAAATATTATCTTGCAGAAATATAAACAATTTAACCTTATTGAACTTCTTATGTTTTCTCTTCCTTGTTTCTTTCCTTTTACTTCTTTTTTTAAAAAAATTAAACAAATGCTTTATTAACTTCTGGTTTACATCATTCATTTCCACCAGATTATGAGTTACATTTTTCCCCCATTTTTTCCCTACCCACCACCCCAGAATAGCAGTCCCACTAGATATCCCCTCATCTAATCTGCTCTCTCCCATATCTTCTCCCATATCCCCTTCGACTTTGCCATTAGGGCAAGGTGAATCTCTGAGCCCCAATGCCTGGACATCTTATGGAACATTTAATTTTAAAACTTCGATTTTCAGATCCATTCCCTTCCTCCCTTGTCACCCACTCCCTCTGAGAAGATAAGCAATTCAGTATGTGTTGTACATGTATATCTATGCAAAACATTACCATAGTAGATATATTGTAAAAGACTGCTTATATTTCCCTCCCACCTGTCTCACCTCCCACCTGGTCCATTCCTTACTTTGATCCTGTCCCTCTTTGATAGTGGGTACTTCTAACCTCCCCTCTCCCCAGAATGCCCTCCCCTCCATCATTCCCCCTCTCATCCCCCTTTCCCCTACTCAGGAGAGTGAGTGAGGGTAAGATATTCCATTTAGTATGTATGTGATTCTCTCCTTGAGCCAACTTCAATGAGAGTATGCTTTTGCCTTTTTACCTTCCTGTTCTTCCCCTCCCCTGCAACTACTTCCCCTTGCCTCTTCTACATGAGATAGTTTGCCCTACCCTGTCTCCCTCCATTTCCTCTTGCCACTTTCCTCTCTCACCTCTTGACTTCACCCCTTAAGAATCATCCCTTCCTTGGGGCAGCTAGGGGGCGCAGCGAGCAGAGAGCCAGCCCCGGAGCCAGAAGGACCCAAGCTCAGATCCGGCCCCAGACACCCAACACACAAACAAAAACCCAGCCACGTGAACCTGGGCAAGTCACCCAACCCCAATTGCCCTCCAAAAAAAAAAATAATAATCATCCCTTCCCATCAAATTCAACCTGTGCCCTCTATCCATGTATACCTGTGAACATATGCCATGTACCCTTCTTCAGTTATTTTCATAATGAGAAAGGTTTCATCAGACACAGTTATTGTTTTTCCATGTAGGAATGTAAATAGTCCAACTTTGATAAGTTCCTTTTGATTTCTTTTCCTTGATTACCTTCTCAAGCATCTCTTGCTTCTTGTGTCTGAATGTCAAATTTTCTATTCAACTCTAGTTTTTTCCTCAAGAATGCTTGAAAGTCCTCTATTCCACTGAATGACCATATTTTCCCCTGAAACAAGATACTCAGTTTTGCTGGGTAGGTGACCCTTGGGTTCATTCCCAGCTCTTTTGCCCTCTGGAATATCATATTCCATGCCTTTCTATCCCTCAATGTAGAAGCTGCCAGGTCCTGTGCCATTCTGATTGTGTTTCCACAATATTGAAATTGTTTCTTCCTGGCTGCTTGGAGTATTTTCTCCTTAATCTGGGGATTCTGGAACCTGGCTATAATATTCCTGGGAGTTTTCTTTTGGGGATCTTTTTCAGGAGGTGATTGGTGGATTCTTTCAACCTCTATTTCGCCCTCTGGATCTAAAACATCAGGGCAATTTTCCTTGAGAATTTCTTGAAGGGTGATTTCTAGGTTCTTCTTTGATCATGGCTTTCAGGTAGTCCAATAATTTTTAAATTGTCTCTCCTGGATCTATTTTCCAGGTCAGTGGTTTTTCCCATGAGATGTTTCACATTGCCTTCTATTCTTTCATTTGTTTGGATCTGTTTAATAGTATCTTGATTTCTCATAAAGTCACTAGCTTCCATTTGCTCCAGTCTAACTCTGAAGGAATGAATCTCCTCAGTGAGCATTTGAGATTCTTTTTCCATCTGGCAAATTTGACTTTTTAAGGCATTCTTCTCCTCATTGCCTTTCTGAGCCTCTTTTGCCATTTGAGTTAGTCTATTTTTTAAGGTGTTATTTTCCTCAGTCAGGCTGTTGACTGTCATTTCATACTTTTCTTGCATCTTTTTCATTTCTCTTCCCAAATTTTCCCCACTTCTCTTATCTGCTTCTTAAGGTCCTCTATGGCCTGTAGCCAGCTTGTATTTTCATTTGGGGCTTTTGGTGCAGGAGTTCTGACCTCACAGTCCTCCTCCATGCTTTGAGCCTCTTTGCCCCTAAAATAGGAGTCCAATGTTGAACTTTTCTGTTTATTTTGTTTCATTTGCCTAGGCATATTACCACTTAATTACTTGATTTTTGGGCTTGTTGCCACAGTAGGACTCTGCCACCAGACAGGGGAGCTTCCGCCCAAACGTGGGGTCTTCACAACTCCCTCCAGTTGGGTGGCCTCTGTAAAGCCTCCACCCACTCTAGCAAGTTGGATACCCACCCCAAACTTCCCCCCCAGACCACAATCCAGATCCAGGCAGTTTAAAGCAAAATCGATTAACCCCCAGACTGATTGCTGGATCTTCCTACCATTCACAGACCAGGAGCTAGAGCCACTGCTGACGCTGCAAAATGGCTTCTGTGCAGCAGTTTCTTCAGCAGCTTTTTTCCCCCAGGGGAGGAAGCCACATGTTCCCCAAATACTGGTCCCAAAGTCCATAGGGCACTAACCTCTCACTTTGTCCTAGGCATATCTGTGCTGATAATTCTGGAATCGCCACAATTGCTGGTGTTCTGGGGTTCCACCAGCTGGCTGAAGGCCCGGCCGCCCTGGGGATAAAACCGTGGACTTGGGCTCGCTCTGCGGGCTGCTGGGTTCCCAGCGCGCTGGGCTGCCTGCTCTCAGAGCGCTGTACTGGCCGCTCCCTGCAGGGCTGCTGGGCTGTTCTCAGCAGGAGGTTAGCTTCTCTGTGTCGTTCTGTGGGTGCTGTGGCTCCAGAAGTTGTTAGGAGCTCCCTTTCACATTGTTTGAAATTTGTGTTCTTTCCTTTTTTTTTTTTTTAACGTTTTTATGTTTCCCTTGAGTCTTGTATTTGGAGATCAATTTTTGTATTCAACTCTGGTCTCGTAATTAGAAATACCTGAAAGTCCTCAATTTCATTAAATATCCATTTTCCCCTGGAAGATTATATTCAGTTTTGCTGGATTGATTATTCTTGGTTGTAATTCTAATTCTTTTGACTTCTGGCAAACCATATTCTGCATATTCCAAGCCCTCTACTTCTTTAATGTGGAAGCTGCCAAATCCTGTGTAATCCTAACTGTAGCTGCACAAAATTGGAATTGTGTCTTTTTGGATGCTTGCAATACTCTCCCCTTGATCTATGAGCTCTGGAATTTGGCTGTGATGTTTCTTGGAGTTTTCATTTTACGATCTCTTTCTGGCAGTGACCAATGGGTTCCTTCAATTTCTATTTTGTCCTCTGGTTCTAATATATCAGGGCAGTTTGATAACTTCCTGAAATATGTTATCCAGGATTTTTTTTTTTTTGATCATGGGTTTCAGTAGTCTTGTAATTCTTTTATTGTCTCTCCTGGATCTATTTTCTAGGTCAGTTGTTTTTCTAATGAGAAATTTCACATATTCTCCTCCTCCTCCTCCTCCTCCTTCTTCTTCTTTTTTACTTTTTTGATTTTGTTTCATCTTATCTTGATGTCTCACAGAGTCATTAGTTTCCACTCGTTCAATTCTAATTTTTAAAGATTCAGTGAACTTTTGTACTTCTTTTTCCATTTGGCCAATTCTATTTTTTTAGGAAGTTATTTTCCCTTCGTCAATTTTTGTATACCTTTCTATGCTCTTGATTCTTTTTTTCAGGATTTGCTTGCATTATTCTCATTTCTTTTCCAAACTTTTCTTCTTCATCTCTAATTTGCTTTTTAAAATATTTTTAAGCTCTTCCAGGAATTACAGTTTTTCTTTGAGGCTTCACATGTAGCCATTTTGACACTGTTGTCCTCTTCTAAGTTAATTCCTTGATCCTCCCTGTCATCATAGTAACTTTCTAGAGTCAAACTACTTTTTGCTCTTTTTTCTGCATTTTTTGTGACTTGGTATTTTTATGTGGGAGTTGGGCTCTGGTCCTTCCCTGTCCCAAGCTTTTTGTACTAAGGCTTTGGGTCTTACTTTTGGCTTTTGCTAGGCTTTAGGACTTAGCTGCCTTCTTTCCCTGGAGGGTAGGCTTCCCTTCTAGCTTGTACTGGGAGGGGGGTGATGGTGCCTCCCCTTTGGCCTTCCCAAGTGTGGAATTTAGTTGCTGACCTGTACCAGGGGTGGGACCTTGCTGCTGGGTTGCGATGGAAATAGGGCCTCTCTGCTTACAGGCCCCAGGATGGAGCTTCACTCCTGGTCAGTAGTGGGGTCAAGGCCTGGCTGGTGGCTTGTATTGGGAGTAGAGATGCTGGTGCAACAACCTTCCTGTGCTGCACAGACTAATCACTTGCCTAGTAGGCTGCTGGTTTGCATGAGGGAAGGGCCTTGCTTTTGGACTGCCCCAGGCATGGAGCCTTGTTGCAGGTCCCCTGATGTGAGGTTGGCTACTGTTGCTGCTGCTGTTGGAACTCACTTCCCTCCCATCCCAATGAGACAGATCTTTCCTCCTAGGTTGGTGAGCTATTTCCCTGCTCCTAGATCAATTCTGAGTCAGTTTTCTAATTGTTTAGAGGAAAATTTGGGAGGGCTTCAGAAGGTTTCTTCCGCACTGTGCCATCTTGGCCTTGATTTACTTCTAGCAACTTTCTACCTGTCCTTTCAGAACCTTTTTCTTTCATTTTGACATCATCTCCCCAATCTATATTGTCTGTCCCCCCTGCCCCTCTGCCATTGGGACAATGCCCCATGCTTCCAATATCTGCTCTTCTCCTCTGTGTCCCCCTGAAAACCCTCTATCCTGCTTTCATACGCACTGATTTGGGCCCTGTCAATTAACATTATGTCTTTAATGGGAGTGTGTGTGGCCAGTGCTCTAGAATAAGGCATAAACGAAGCATCTGTCAGCCCATATGCTGTAGCAAAAACTATCAGGCAGTAAATGCTTCCTCCAGATTGCTTTCTGACCTGGTTCTTGATCTCTTATAGCCATGCTTGGCACCAGACCCCTCTCCTAAATTTGTGTTAATCCTCTGCACATAAACCAGACCTTTGCCGATGGCATATACTTTCCTCTTCCTCTCAAAACCTTATCTTTGTCTTGATTTATCCTAATTGCTGTTGTACTAAAACCCAACCTTTTTTGCAGGACCATGCATGTATAACTGTGTCTACCTCTAAGAATGAGACTATCAATTCAAATTACAGATATGTTTAAGATTCACAGAGTTCTTTTGTCTCAACAACTCTGTGAGGTGAATGGCACAGGAATTATATGTTTTACAAATGAGGAAACTGAGGTTCAGTGAAGTTGTGACTTTCTCATGATTACATAGTGGAGAAAGTAAAAACTCAACTATGCTCTGACTCATTCTCGAAAAAATCCCTGCCACTGCTAATAGGTGGTAAAAGGTTAGGTGACCTAATTCCTAAGAGGTTAGATTCTGACAGCATTAGATCAAAGTTGATTATAGAGGCATAGGATCATGCATTTAAAGCTAGAAGGAATGTATCATTCCTGTGCCATTCAGTCATATTGCCTCATTTTACAGGTGAGGAAACTGAGGCCAAGATAATTTAAATAACTTACCCAGGGTCACGCAGACAAGCTTACAGAGCCAGGATTTAACCCCAGTTCTGATTGCATGCTGAATCATTATGTGCCAGGTACTAAGGGGGTGGGGCAGGGTTGGATACAGACATACAACTTTTATAGGAGGTGGTGAAATACAATTGAGAGAGCATTTGAGCTGGAATCAGGAAGACCTGTCTCAGTAATGTGAATCCTAACTAAAGCTCTTGCTAGCTGTAGAGCCCTAAGACAACTCACTCAGCATCTCAGCCTCCATGTCCTTTCTAATACAATGGGGATAATGATATCTGCAGCACCTATCTACCACTGAGGGTTACCATGAGATCATATGGCATTATAAGGGCACAGATTTAGAGCCAGAAAGGATTTCAAAGGTCATCGAATGCAACCCCTCCTTCTACAGATAAGCAAAGCGAAGTAACAAAGCGATTAAGTGACTTGCCTGGGGTTGACACAGCTGGTAAGTGTCCGAAGGGGAATGCTATGCTATATTTTTCTTTCTTTTATTTAGAAAAACACAGAGACATAATTTATTTGTATAAAATTAACAAAAACCAGCTGGGCTGCATATTACTTCTTGCCCTGAATGGACATCTGGGCAACAGCCTTCTGTGCTTCATCTGCAGCATCAGGGGAGGCTGGTGGATACCAGCTGATGATACATTCAACCAGTTCTTTTGCTCTAATTCTACAGTGGTTACTTCTGAAAACTTGCACCTCTGCTTTTTTGGCCTTTTCACCATCTTCCCCTTGATTGAACAGATCTATTTTAATCTGAGCTCCTAAAAGGGTCTCCATGACTTGAATCCTCAATTCTTTCATCCCTATGAGGGACCCTATGAGCCAAGCCTCAACCAGGAACCACAAAGGCCCTTTTTCTTGGGGCTTGGGTTTCAGTCTCTGAGGACGAGACTGGTTACAGTCTTCTCGGACAAGCTGGTTGCTCATGGTGTCCTCGGGACACAGGTGAAGCAGGCCAAGAGTGGAGAAAAGACTTATGCTATATTTTTCAAACCTTAAAGGCTAATTACATGTTAATTATTATTATTATAACCTCATATCTCCATCTTCAGGAAGTTTACAATCTAGTTAATAAAATAATCTATGCTAATATGTTTATTAATTGAAGTTGTGCTGCACATTTCTTTAAGGCCTTAAGGACTCCTTGTAATTTGGGGAATTTAAGGAATCTTGGAAAACTGGAGAAAATATTTCAGTTTATGGAATTATATATTTATATATTATATATTATTTTCATTATATTGTTAAGTATTATTATATTCATTCACTCTTTCAAAATACATTTATTAAGACTGCTGTGTAAAAAGCACTTTGCTAAATGCTGGGGAAGATGTAGATGAGACATGGTCCCTGCTTTCATGGAGCACACACTTTACTAGGGGAATAAGACACAAAGATGTAACTATAATATGTAATGTTACTTTATAAGAAAGCCCTGAGGGGAAAATCAACATTGACAAGAATGTCAAGGGTGAATTGGATGGACTTCAGAAGCAGAAAAGTGATTAAAAGAATGACAGTAGAAAAATAATTCGAGGAAGGAGACAAAGAGTATATTTATTCATCCTCCCTGACCCTACATGAGAGGTCAAGTGGAGACAAGAGGATTGGTAGGGACATTGTAGGAGAGATTCTTGTTCAGGTCTGAATTAGGGTAGATAGCTTCTGAGGATATTTCCAAACTCGGGGATTCTGTTCCTTTGGGGAGGTATGGAGCTTATTAAAATAGGGGTAAGTATTTAAGGAGGTAACATGGGAACAGAGACAGAAGGTGGAATGGTATGTCCTGGGAACAGCAAGTCGCCCAATTTGGGTGGAACTGAGGGAGTGTGAGTTCATGAGGAGTATGAAATAAATCCATGAAAGGCATACTGGAGCCAAATTGAGAAGGACTTTAAGTAAAAAGTGAGAAGTTTGTATTCTATCCTTGAAATAGCAGTAGGGAGCCACTGAGGCTTGTTAAGCAGGAAAATATATCCCTGAAGTCAGTCCCTCTTGATGCAAGGTCCAAGTACACTTTTGGGAGAACGGTCATTTTTCTGGCTCACTTTCCCAATAACAGTGATCTAAGAACATCAATATCTGGCATTCTTTTAGAGTATCTGCAAGCTTTCATTTACAGCATAAAGATTTCATAGTATCCAAATCCATGAATGGTTTTATTTAAAAGTTAGTGGAAGTAAATAACTGCTCCTTGATCCTAAGTCATTATACCTCTCCACCCCCAATCCCAGTAAGCAACCCTCCCCTAAGAACACTCTGCATCTTTGTAACTTACAGTATTGCCCTGGGTGGAGCTTCAGTCAAATTCATCAGTAATGGCTTTTTCTGCATCAGAATTTCTATCCTTGGCCTATCCATCTGCATAATTGTTTCATTACTTCCTGCAGTTCTCCAGTTGTTACTCCCCAGGAGGATTCCTACTGCCTTCCTCTCTCACTTAACTTTGGCTCTTCTCCATTTCTAACAGATGCTGCCGATTTTATCTTTCTCCTCTGTAGAGCCTCTAGGGTCCCTTATTATCATTCTGTTCTTCTTACTGCTCCCAAAATTTTTAAGCTCTCCAGAAAATAACATTTGTAGTCATCCAGGGCCCCAGCTTGCACCTGGCCTGTGTAGAGCTAGTATTAAGGGGTATTTTGTACAATTCGGAATTGACTATAGCACTATATTTGAAGTTAGGGAAAACCTGGGTTGAATTCTCATTCAGACACATAATAGCTGTATGAACCTGAGTAAATCATGGGTCCCTCTGAGCCTCCATTTCCTCACCTACAATAACACCACATCTCACAGGATCAAATAAAATAATAGGGCTTTGCAAGCCTGAAAGCGCTATATAAATATAAGTTTTTTTCCCTCATTTCCTTGGTACTTTAAGTGACTCACCTCCTGCTCAAAATATCCACCCCATATCCATACCCAGCTAAGGTTTTCAAGGCAAGAGAGTATTCTAATTCTTTTCCCATTCTCCTTTCTTCCTCTTCTACAAAGCAGATTAACAAAGTAGATAATCTACAAAGTAGATTATTCCAGTGATCTAGGCCCACTCCAAAAGTGGAGGGGAGAAGGGCAGAATTGCCTTCCCCCAGTGCAATTCATTATTTCTGGGAGGAGGAAATGTACATTACCTTTTATATATTAACAAATGATCTAGACCCCAACCAGAAACTGACTTTGATCTCATTAACAATCTTTAACACTGCCTCTAATTCTTTGGTATCCTGTGAGCCTTCACTGTTCCATGACAGGAAGAGATTTTAAGTCCCTAATGTTGCCCAATGGAAATTCTCCCTGTTCCAAGAATAGATCCCAAGAATATAGCTATTGTTAGAAAGGTTGGGAGGGATTGGATGGCCTTGAAGTGTCAAGTTAAACTTCTATGCCTTGAGCTCAGTTTGACAGTCTCAGACATGGCTAGATTCCGTGGGTTATTCTCTACAAACCCTTCCTCCCAACCCTCCCAGCTGCCATCTTATTCTTGGGATCCCAATGCTCAGCAGAGGGTTGCCCCTGTCCAAGGAAGGGTGGCTTTCCTGTTAGAGAAAAAAGACAAAAAACAATTAGGATTATTTTGGCCTTCACAGAATCAAAGACTTCTATACTGGGCATGAAGCAGATATATACCATTATAATCATGACAGCTTCATAAATATAAAGACTCTTTCTCTGCTATATGAGCAGGCATTTGATAGAATTACTCCAGGGGAGGTGTTTGTTTGTTTTTAACTACTATTTTATTTGTTTTAAGAGCTTTCTCATAAAACAATACCAACCTGGCTATAAATAGTAACTGTTTCTCTTTTGGCCAGAAACCCTGAAAGTCATCCCCAACCAGTCTGATTTTTTTCTTTTTAAATTAAAGAGGCCATCTCTTGACTCACTTCTTAAAGAGCCTTATTCACTGAATAAGCATTATTTCCTCACTCTAAGTGAGTACATGAAAAGGACTTTGCCTAAAAGAGTCAGGGTGCCCCATTGCATCCTGGGTCATCTCCAGTCATCCTGATGAATATCTGGTCACTAGACCCAGATGGCTCTGGGGGAGAAAGTGAGGCTGGTGACCTTGCACAGCCCTCCCTCACTCAAATCCAAGTCAAGTGCAAGTCATGTCATCATCTCCCTGATGTCACGGTCCTCTTTGAAAAAGAAGGACAAACACAACAACCTAGTGGTGGTGAAGGTGAGGGTGTAAGGAAATTGTGGTGATTGAGCTAACAAATCTTTCCAACAGCAGGATCATAGATTTAGAGCTGGAGATTTTAATGGCCATGGAATCCAATCCCTTCGTTTTACAGATGAGAAAACTGAGGCATGAAGAGGTCAGGTAACTTTCACAGTGTCTCACAGGTAATGTCCGAGGAGGGTTTTGAACTCCAGACTTTCTGACTCCAAGAAGAGTGACCTGTTCACTAGACCCAGGGTTCTTAACCTCTTTTGTGTCATGGAACCTTTTGGCATTCTGATGATGCATATGAATACTTTCTTAGAATAATATTTTAAGTGCATAAAGTAAAACACATAGGATTATACAGGGAAATAATTATATTGAAATAGTTACTAAAAATATTGGGGGATGTTTTAAGTTCACAGACCCCAGGTTAAGAATCCCTTCCCTAGAAAATGATGCTTTATCAATCAGATGTATTATCACCAAAAACTGTTTTAAACTCTCCAATATGAAATCAGTTCTCCCCACTAAGATGATCTTCCATTTACTTGTATTTCGGTAGTATCAAATTATGTATTATGTTATCTTTCCCATTAGAATGTTAACTCCTTGATGGAAAGGAATAACTTTACTTCTTTTGTCTTCCCAGCCCTTAACACAGGGTTTGGCACATAGTAAGGTCTTATGTGTAATATTAATAGCTAGCATTTTAATGGTACTTTGCAAAGTGCTTTACAAATACTATCTCCTTTTATCCTCACAACAGCCCTGGAAAATAGGTGCTGCTATTATTCCAGTTTTACAGATGATAAACTGAAGCAAGCAGAGAGGTCAAGTGACTTGCCCAGGGTCACACAGTTTCTAAGTGCCTGAGACTGGATTTGAACTCAGATCTTCCTGACTCCAGGTCCAATAATCTACATCAGGTGGCAACAAGCTGCCTACTAATCATAGCTCTAACATCAGGAGGGACCTCAAAGGCCTTCCAATTCAATCTCTTCATTTCACAGATGAAGAAACTGACAAACAAGCAGTTTGAGAGATTTTCCCCAAATCTCACAGGTACCAAGTGTCCATAGTCACTCTGCTTGTAAATGGCAAAGTCAATATTCAAATCCACCTCCTCCAACTCCAAAGTCCAATGCTAATTTTGTAGAATTGTAGGATGTTTTGAGTTCAATAGAATAAAAATTCCTTTGCGGCACAGGCCATTTCCTTTTTATAGGCTTTACATACCTAGTATGATGCCTTGAACAGAGTAGGCTCTTAATAAATGTTTTTTTAAAAGTACAATTCTGCTCTAAGAAATTCTGCTATAATCCTTTTTACCTAGATTGATCTCTAATGTTGTCACACTGCCCAAGAGAATGAATGGTCTCACAAATTTTGCTTAAATTGCAAGGTGACTGCTACCGCTGGGAGCTAAAATATGCTTCAATCTTCACTAGCAGATTGGCACCAATCTTTGGTGGATCTGAGGATTTCACAGTTCCTTTAGGGGCCTCACTAAGAGATTGGAAGAAGGCCCAGTGGATCTGAGGGAGCAAAGCTCAATCATCTTACATTCCATAATCTAAATCATCAAAAGAAACCCCCCAAAAATAAACAAACAAACGTCAAAATCCAGGTTCTATCAAGAAAGGATTAGTGACCTCAATAGCCATCCAAAATCAGCTTAGGAATTTAGGGGTCAGTAATAGTAAAAATTTTAACACTTTAACCTAATTTAAATTTCAGGGAGACTCTATCAAAAACCTTCCATCCCATTCTTTCCACTTTTTTCTTCTATCTCTCCCTCCTTCCCTCTTTCTTTCCCTTTTCTCTTCTATCTCTCTTACTGTCTTCCTCTTGCTTATAACAAAATAACATTGGGTGGCTAGGTGGCACAGTGAATAGAGAACCGGCCCTGGAGTCCGGAGAACCTGAGTTCAAATCCGGCCTCGGACACTTAACACAAAAAAACTAGCTGTGTGACCTTGGGCAAGTTACTTAACTCCAATTGCCCTCCAAAAAGTAAAACTAAATAAATAAATAAATAGATAGATAAATAACATAATACAGCAATATAACAACAAAATATGTGATATATGACATGACATAAAGCATATTATAGCATAATATAACAAAACATAACATGATATTATATATGATATGATAAGATATAATGAAAGAATACAATATAATTTGAGGCAGACTTTGATCTGATTTGTGACTGCTACCAACAGACCACCCCATCTATGATTATAGTACAGTAACTACTATTACTTGACTTACAAAATACAAACACATCTCTATCAAATATGGGATTAAAATAAGCCACACACCCACACATTTGTATCAATTATGCCCTTTTAAGCAGCTGGGAAATCTTTTTCTATGTCTTCTCTGATGTGGAAAAAGATTGCCATTAGCAGATCATATATTCACTAAGTACAATGGTCATAATAAAAGGCAGAATGGCAAAATGGGTAGAGGGTTGGCTTTAGGCAGGTAGACCTCAGTATAAGTGTGGCCTCTAGCATATACTGTCTATATGACCCTGGGCAAGTCTCTTGATTTCTCAGTGTCCCTAGACAATTCCCCTGACATCATAAATTGCAGAAAAGTTGCTGATCTGCATTGACTAGTCTCCTTTCCAGAAATTCTATCCATCAATGAAAGCCCGGGTCCAAACCAAAGTCAAAAAATCGTCATAATAGTGATAATAAGAGCCCACATTTATATAACACTATAAGGTTTATAAAGGCATTTTCATCATAACCTGTGCAATAGAAGGAATTTAATCCTATGTGTGCCTCTGTTTATACTTCCCTAGACATATGCATCCAGTCCCACATGTGAATATCTGTCCACCTTGCATGGCTTAAGAGAAATCCAAATGAGGCTAAAGAAAAGAAGACGGTGAACCTAAAACATAATTGCTATGTGCAGCCTCCGAATTTTCATTACTTTTCTTTTAGGGTTTTTTTGTCTGTTTGGTTGGTTGGTTTTTTGTTTGTTTGTTTGTTTGTTTTTCATCAGGAGGGAAGGAGATCTCCAACAGAATATAAGCTTCTTGATGCTAGGGACCCTTTGTTTTTTATCTTTGCATTTCTAGAGCCTATCATGCTTGGTGACCAGCACAGAGAAGGTACTTGATAAATGTCCATTGATTTGAATAGATATCTCTGTATTGGGCAACAATACTTTTACTAACAGAAATTATCTGTATCCTTGTCATGTATCTGTATGAAAGCCAGTATGTGGGTGTGGATAAAAAGAAGCAAGGGTAGCAAATGTGGAAATGTGGATATATTGGAACTTGGGATTTCCATACTGACTGAGATGTAGGAGCCCAATAATCTTTGAAACTTATTTTAAACAGGGGCAGCTAAGTGGCACAGTGAATAGAGCACTGGTCCTGGAGTCAGGAGGACCTGAGTTTAAAAATGGCCTCAGACACTTAACATTTACTAGCCATGTGACTTTGGGCAAGTCACTTAACCCAATTGCCCTGCCTTCCCCCCTCAAACCTTTGTCTGGTGATGGATCATCATCAGATGTGCCAGGGGCTCATGGACTTCCAGAATTGAAAGAACCCTAGAGATCAGGTAGCTCAACCTCAGTCTACTTTGCCTGAAAGACTATTTTATGGTGAATTCACACCAGGCAGGCACTCACATGGTGGTCAGTATAAGGACACTCTCAAGATCTCTCTAAAGAACTTTAGAATCAATTGTATGATATGGGAGACAGTGGCAAAGGGCCACCCATAATGGCTTGCCCACATTAGAGAAGGTGCTGTGCTCCAGGAGCAAAGCAGGATTACAGTAGTTCAAGAGAAGCAAAAGATGCACAAATGCCCATTTCAAATATTCATGTGGGCTATTTGTGCCCCACCTGTGGTAGAGACTTCTGAGCTCATACTGGTCTGATCAGCCACAACGGGACACACTGTACCTTGACTCCAACATAGTGATGTCATTTTGGTCCTCTTTGAGAATAGAAGTCAACAACCAACTAACCCACTAAACTCCAAAAGGTTCCTCATTGGGAGTTTTGTCGCTAAGTGATAGTTATTGTTACAACAACTTATGCCTCAATCTACTAAGGAGAGTTGGCGTAAAGGTCTACAATGAGGAAATCACAAATCTTTTGAAGTTAAAAAAGAAATTATTTACCTATGTTATGTATGTGGACATAGAGAAGCCAGAAGGTCATTTTTACCAGCATTTCACTGGCAAGAAAAGAAACTGATTGTGGTCCTCTAATAAAACTTCTAAAACTTAGATCAGATATATGGATTCCTAATCCACTGATTTTTGGCAGGTACCAGTGGACTCATAGCCTATTTCAAAGTAAGAAAAATAAAATATAAATGTTTAATATGTGAACATCATTTACCTTGCTTATGATTCCAGAGAAAAATGCAAGTAGTGTTACTGTAATATAATCCCTTGATAAGATACATCAGTCAGATTGTTCTCCATGGGGCTTTTGGGGGATTTTTCTTTCTTTTTTGCTATATGAGAGAGAGAAAGATGGACAAATAGACAGAGACAGAAAGACAGAGAAAAACAAAGATCCAGAAACAGAGACAGAGATTTAAATTCTGGGGATACAAATACAAGTAAGTGAGACGCTGCCTGCTCTCAAGAAGCTTACATTTTGATGGGGAAAGACAGCACATAAAAGAGAACTTGAAAACAGGGGAGGGGACAAGGCCTTATGGAAATAGAGTGGTCTAGGAAGTGTCACGGAGGTCAAGACCCTAGCAAGACAAAGCTCAAGCTCATCCAGGGGAGATGAGGGACCCAGGGATGGAGGCCAGATGAGCCGTGAGGAAAAAGCAGTTTGAGGCATGGAATAGAGTTAGCAGGGAAGTAAGTGGGATTATCAGTAATGTGATTCATTTTCAAATGAAAAGAATAAAAAATTTTCAGAAAAATAAAATGAGCAGATGACCCAAAGGGCAATAAGTAGACATATGGTGAATGTTAAGCAGGCTGCCAAATACTACCAATATTGTGTGGAAACTGAAATAAAACACATAGTCAAGGACATGGGAGCCCAACAAAAGGATAGATAAATCATATACTGAGAATAAGAGATGACAAGTGGACAGCACAAGCCTTGCTCGGGCCCATCTAAAATATTTAAAGAACCAGAGAAAGGTCTCTAAGCATATTGAGTGACTCCTATAGGAGGATTTGCGGGAAGACATGAACAAGAATTACATAGGATGAATCTAAGTCACAGAGGGGTTTTGGCTTACCCTGTGGAAAGAGAACCAACACCAATGAGACCACAAATCTATAAATGCATCTAAATCTATATATAACAGAGAAATAATTCAAATATGTTTATTCAAGGTGTCATAAAAGTCTTAGTGTTATTGTACACTTTAATAGCTTAAGCTTTAATGGCTTACAATGGCACAAGGTTTTGGGGACACCCAGTACTGTCTTCATCATCACAAAAACAATTCTTCAATGTGGTTTGTTTTCCTTTGCTGGGGTATCATGATCTTTTTATAATTACTCTTATCTTAGTACATAAACTTAAAACATTTAAAAGACACACAATGACAAAATGGGACTTGCCTTTATCAGTAATGTGCTTTGGCATTAAAAAAGGAAAATCAAGGGGCCTAGGACACAGCAGGGGTCTCCCAAGGTTCTATTAGGTTGTTAATGGTTTCGATGCTCTGCTGTCACCAATTTGCCTGTGTGTGAGAGTTTGGTCTTTTTGAATCCCAAAAAGATTGGAGAACTTCCAGGCAATTGATTTTCGTGTGATGTCACTTCAATAGTGATTTCAGTCCATATAAGACACCCCCTAAAAGTATTGTTTCCCTTTTTAATTGAAGTAGTCAAAGTTAATCTGCTAAATTTTATAAGCCACTGTTTCTCCTTCCTGAACAGTGTTTAGATACTGTGATTCTATTTATAGGGAGACTTAGTGAGAGTGATTCAAGTAGGAATGGTTTGCCAGTGGGGTAAGATCATGTAGCACCAAAACAATATTCACAGTGCCAACAGCAACTGTGAATATGATGGCTTAGTGCTCAATTGCAAAATATAACAGACTCTCCATATAGAAGATAGAAGCAAAACATTTATTCAGTCACCAGAAAAACCACAGCCCAACACCAAGAAAGTGAATCCATCATAGCAACATAGAAGTTAATACACCACAATGTAGCAGAAAGCTACACCATCCTTTAGCCTTCCAACAAACAAACCTTTACTCACAAGTCTGACTATCTGCCTGGGTGCATCCACTTTTCCCTCTGTCTCTAACTGCTCTAACTTCCAGCTTCCTGTAGGCTCTATTCCACCTTTCAGCAGACTCCTCCCACCACAGGCTCCTTGTGATTATATTCAGCCTATAAGGGGCCAGGGAAAATCCTCAAATCAGGGAAAGTGTTCAAGTTCCCTTAAACTTATTAAGGGGCAGGGAAGATCTTCAAATTATGATTATCATTACAGATCATTGGTGCATTTAACCACATGGGTCATCAGATGATGACAACTATTTGGCCTCAGCTAGTAGGCATAGTTAATCTGTGTATGGAGACATAGAAGCAGTAGAGGTTTATTCCTTGCATTTCCAAAAAGGTATGCTGTGTCAAGTGTCCCATAATGCCAAAGAAGTAAGAGCCCCTCATCCTACCAATGATCCTCAGGGAAAATATTAGAACCTAAGTGGCCATGTATTTTCAAGAATCACTTTCTGCATGCTCTGTCATTCATCTCAAATGCCCAGAAAAAGTCAGCATGACAAGAATAAGAGCCAGTAGGAATGGTAGCTGGTAATTAATTAGCTTTGTCTCCAGCCTTTTGGGTAGGTCATTGGTGAGAGTGATATATGCTGTTGTGTTCAGTTGGGGACATATGAAACAAGTATAAATTGACTTCATTAAACAGAAGAATATTCATTTTGAATCATATAGCTGGTATTTGTAAAAGAGATACTAATTCTGCAGAAAGCCAGGATAGAACTCTACAGAGATCATAAGATCCAATCACAGGCCTTCACACCAGTCTTGGTATACGTTTTCCATTTCTTTATCATATGTTAAATGCCATTAGACTAGACCTGTGACTTTATTTGTATAGGGAAGTTCCATGAGGAAAACACTTTCCACCATTGTAGATCTGACCTACTTTGTAACTCAAATGCCAGCAGTTGTATCTACACTTAATGGAGAAGTAAAATGACTTACCCAGAGTCATGTAGGAAATCCATTTGAGGGAAAATTTGAATCCAAGTGTCCTTGACTCTGATACCTGCTCCCTCTCATTGCATCACACTGCGTCTCCTTTGAATCTGGTAACATTTTTGTTTTTGGCTTTTTGCAGGGCAGTTGGGGTTAAGTGACTTGCCCAAGGTCACATGGCTAGTTTTTGTGTCAAGTGTCTGAGGACAAATTTGAATTCAGGTCCTCCTGACTCCAGGGCCAGTGGTCTATTCACTGTGCCACCTAGCTGCCCCCTAAATCTGGTAATATTAAGTCCAAATCATCTTTAAAAGAAAAGACAATTTGCCAAGCATCAACTTGGGCATGATTTGCATTGTCTCAGGCTTTTCTTTTTAGGAAAGGACTTTTCAAACCTCCACATTTGCAAACTTTTAACCTCTTCATTGCTGGGTTAATTCTGTAACTCCTCCTGTCATTTTATTCAAGTGTGAATTTTCATTCTCTCAGAATCTAGTGGAAAGAGAACTTTGGTATATTAGAGAACCTGGGTTTATATTGTGGATCTGTGTTTACTACTCTTCATCTCTCTGGGTCTCCGTGTTAGTTATTATTTTGTTTGTTTTTTAATTTACAAAATGAGAGTATACAACTATAAATATACACATAATTTCTTAGATCCCTTCCCATTCTATTGCTTCCTAGGATTCTAAAATATGTTAAGTAGGTGAGGGCCAAGGGGCAGGGTCAAAATCCGTATCATGACAAAAACTGAGGGACACAAAGACCACGGCCAGAGGTCTCTGGTCAGTGCTGTGGCAATCAATGAAGCATTAGGACAAAGAAATTTTTTTGGCCAAACCGAGACTTTGAGAGAGGAAGTGACTCACCATAGTCACATAACTAATAAGCACAAGATTCAGGGCAGTTAGGTGGAACAGTGGAGCACTGGGCCTGGACTCTTCCTGAATTCAAATCCCGCCTCAGACACTATGTGATTCTGGGCAAGTCATTTCACACTGTTTGCCTCAGTTTCCTTATCTGTAAAATGAGCTGGAGAAGGAAATGACAAACCACTCCAGTATCTTTGTCAAGAAAAACCCCAAGTGAGGTAACAAAGAATAGGACAAATATATATACTATGTATGTGCATACATAGTATATATATTTGTACATAGTTTACTCATACATATATACACAAATATGTCTCTCATATTAATAATCAAATATTGAATTGGGACTAGGATTTCAAAAAAAAAAAAAAAACAAAACCTATAGGTTGTTCAGTGTCTGAAGGGCTTTGTTGATGGATGAGATTGCCCAAATACCCAGGAGTACATGCTTTTCATTCCTGGGGACAGACCACACCCAACTAGAAAACCTTACAAAGAATTTTATCTAAAGTGAATTCTGGCACATTGTGTTCCACTCAAGCAGTCTGGGATCACCTTTTGTCTAGATTGCCCTAGGTGGGGATAGTCTGGCTAAGAGATTCTTGATCAGAGTCACTTCCCCTAGCTCCTCATTAGAATAAACCCACCTCTCATTATAATATCCATTGTTCTCATTAATTATTAACCAATCAGAGTTGATTGCCACCTTCAGGAATACCAGGTCTTCCAAGAGCATATGAATGTTGTGTTGGGTCCATGAAGGGGGTCTTTGGCATTCGAAAATACCACTGGCCCCTTTGACTATCTGCTAGCATGACTAATAAAATGATTAATTACCCAGAAACTATGTCTCTCAAACTTTTTATACATGATACGTGTGTATATACATACATACATACATACATATATGTGTGTGTGTGTATACACACAGATATATATATATATATATATATATATATATATATATATATATACACACACACACCCAGGACATCTATGTATTGTATGTGTATCTATGAGTATGTATCCAGGGTTTTCATATCTACGTGTATATGTACCTATGTGTCTCTGTGTGTGTATGTATGTATATATATATATGCATATGTATATACAAGTAAACTATGTGTATATATACTACATATATACAATACACTATGTATACATACACATGCTACATATAGGGGATTGTTATTTTATATATCTGCACATATATATCTCATATATATTAATCTCTCATATATAATGTATCTATACATGTATGCATATACACTCATGTACGTGTGTGTGTGTGCTCACACACACATACATACACACACACATTTGGATGACAGTTAAATACACTTGCATTTTAAAATCAGTTCCCTGTGTAGAAGACAGCCAGGGATCCTACAAGCTCAAAGGTTTTTGGAGAGACAAAAGTTACTAATCTCCTTTCCTTGTTACAAAAAAAGATCTAGTCATGCTGTTTTATGTACCTGCAGGGGACAACTCATAGCACAAACTCTTTGCTCCAATTCTAGCTTCTTTGAGTTTTCCTTTTGTCTTGCTAATGGTTTTTCATGTTCTTTAATGTAATGGAGCTGATTAAAAACAAGCATAGCAACCCTGGAAGTAACAAGACAGGTCTTACTTTTGAATTCTATAAGCAAGATGAATACAATCAACTAAATGGTAAAAATCTGCTCATTATTGTCTCCTGGGTAGTTTGGAGCCTGTGGTCAAGTTCCTAGTGTGTTTCATGCTCGACTCAATGGATGCTGGCCCTTAGGCCAAGCAGTCAGACTGGGCAGATGTGCAGTGGGGGGGAGGCCTTGGTACATTCAACCAAAAGGGTGCATCAGGTGGTGATTTCTGCTGGTACATGGTTAATTCTATCCGTTAATTCTATCAGTTAATTAGCTGGCAAATCAGAATATAGAATATTTGGACCTATGTTGCCACTCAAGTAGGTCTGAGATAGATGGCAAGCAAATCAGGTCCCTATGCAGAAAATGCCCAGGGATCCTACAGCCTCAAAGATTTGGGGGGAAAAAAAACAAACAGGTGGGAAAAGCAGAGCATGTGAAAAGCAGGCTTTAACAGACGGTCCTCATAAGAGGATATGCAATGCAGTTTAATTTAGTTCAATCAATTTCAACAAGCTGGATTAGGTGCTGGGTTTATAACAGCCTCTGCCTTTAAGAACTTTACATTTTTCTGGAAATAAATAGTGGACACAAAATATATGAATAATAAATATAGAGTAATGTCAGAGAGATAGAGCAAACATTAAGAGCAAGGACAATCAGGAAAGACATTGCTTGTATGTGAACTGGTCCTTAAAGGGAACTGGGGATTCTGAGAGGTAGAGATGAAGAGGGAAAGCATTCTAGATTCAAAGAGTTTGTACAAAAGCATGTTGTAGGGAGAAGCAATATCAAGTCTGGGGTAGGCCAGGTGACAGGGTAAGGTAGTTTAACTGGAAGGTGGAGTTTGTTTTTAAGGGAGAACAGTGTGAAGGAAGTCTGTAAAGAGAGGCTAGATTCAGATTGTGGAAGGCTTACAATGCCAAACAGAAGAGTTTGTATTTAATACCAGAAGTGATATAAAGATGATGAAGCTTCTTAAGCAAAGGAGTGACATGAGCAGACCTGGAGTTTGGGGATATCAATTTAATGGCCATGCAAATTAGAGAGGGGAAAGAGTGGAGGCAGGGAGATCAATTAGGATGTAATTACAGTAGCACAGAAAGAAGTGTTAGAGACCTGAACTAAGGTAATAATAATAATGTGAATGGAAAGGGGATATATGGAAGAAATATTGTGAAGGAGGTATATATAGGGTGTGGCAACTGATTGGGACACTGGGGACAGGGGGGAAAGGGAAAGTTGAGAGTTCAGAATGATTTTGCATTCTAAGCCTTGTCCCCAAGAAAGATGGCAGTGCCCTTGACAAACATGTTAGTAAGAAGGGTCAGTTTTAAAAGGAAATAATGAATTGTATGTTGGACATTGTAGCAGCAAGCACCCTAGCATACCCAGCATGGCTGCCAACACAGGTTCTTAGATCTGCTTTTCTAAAGGAAACCAACTCAAAATGTGTTAACAATCTTACTGTAATCAAACATATATCATTTGCCTAGTTCAGGGGGAAAAGTCAGCACCCTGAACTTCAGAGAATACAAACAAGTTACAAACAGAAGTTACAAGCAGACAGAGAAACAAATCAGCAGACAGGCTTCCAGCTGTCTGACCATTACATCCATACCTAGTCAGTTACCCAAGAGGGTAGCACCAACATCTGGTTTTTCAAAGCTGGGGGGCTGCCCAGAGTCTTGTCTGGTCAAATCATACAACTTCTCAAAGTCAGCCCAAAAGCAAAACCTCACATCAGGGTAATATAGCCTTCTCCTGCCTCAGAAAATGTCACAACCCTCTTGACTCACTGCTCAATCACAAAGTATCAAGGTGTGGGCGTTCCTGAAAAACAAGCCTCCTGCCACAGGCTCCAGGTGAACACATGCAGCCTATTAGGAGGCAGAATATATTTTCAAATCTGGGAAGGTTCTCAGAGTCACTTAAGCCTATCAAAGGAACTAGGGGCAGGGAAGATCTTAGATTCCCATTCCCATAATAGATATGATGAGCTTGACATGCCTTTGGAACATGCTGATAGACGTGACTAGCAGGGCAATCGTGAGACAGAGCTAGAACAAGAGAAAGATAAGATCTAGACAGATTTGAGAGTCATCAACATAGACTGGAGGTAACAAGATGACCGAGAGAAAGGAGAGAGAGAGAGGGGAGAGAGAGGGAGAGAAAGGAGAGGAGAAGAGAAGAGGGGAGAGAGTTCTGATGAACTCTGAATGCAGACTGAAGCATTCACTTTCTTTATTTGTATTATTTTGTTTGTGTTTTCTTTTACAACATGAAAATCTGTTTTCAGGTCTTATAGTAACAACAACAACAGCAGTTAGCACTTACATAGCACAAATTACAAGCCACTCATTGTACTGTGATTTACAAATATTATTTTGTTTGATCCTTACAATAAGGTCTGACAATATCAGTTCTCCTCCAATCAGTCTCAATAAACCCCTAAGCCTCTCTCTTTCTTCCAGAATGAAATAATAAAATTGTGTTTGGCTTCTAAAGACTTTCACAACCTGGCCCATTCTGACATGTTCAGTCTTCTACTCTTTCCTCCCTTCCATGTGCTCTGTGACTCCAAGACACAGTCCTCCTTCCCGGTCCTCAAATGGAACATTAGAACATTTCATCTCCCAAAGCTCTTCCTTTTTACTGTTCTCTCTCCTCACCTCTGCCTCCCACACTCTCCTTCAAGACTCAAAACCTACCTTCTGCATGAAGTCTTTTCTGTTATTCCCATCTATTTATACCTTACTTCTAAAATTACCTTCCACTTCCAAGTGCATGGTACATCAGGAAGACCTAAGTTCAAATATGTCCTCAGACACTTACTAGCTGTGTGACCAAACACAAGTCACTTAACCCCTGTTTGCCTCAGTTACTTCATCTCTGAAATGGGAATAATAGAGTACCTATCTCCCAGGGTTGTTGTGAGGACCAAATGAGATAATATATGGGAAGCATTTATCACAGTGCCTGGCACATAGTAAGTACTATATAAACGTTAGCTATTATTCTTCCATTGCACATATTTTGTGTGTTATATTCTCCATGAGAATGTGAGCTCCTTGAAGTCAGGGGCTGTATTTTGCCTTTTGTATCCCAGTGCTTAACACAATGCCTAACACATGGTAAGTAGTTAATAAATGCTTATTGACTGACTGACTGATAAGGACCACCTCTTCCTGTAATACTGAAGCAGCAGAAGAGAGAATGAGTAGATAAGGTTGAGAGCAATTTAGATGTAGAATTGGAGAAAAGAGGAAGGTCACAACCATTGTTTTTAGTAAAGGGTAAGATATTCTCTGCTCAAAGAAAATTGGGATGAGAGTTGGTTTCTGGAGAGAAAGGAAAGTTTGAAATAGATGCTAGTGAAAGAGAATCCTGCAGGAAAGAATAAAAGGATGGAGTGTAGCAACAGGGGTTCATTTGATATTTTTATTGTGTGACTCTTCATGGCCCCATTTAGGGTTGGGTCTTTTGTTTTTGTTTTTAGCAAGGATACTGGATGGTTTGCTGTTTCCTTCTCCAGTTCATTTTTACAGACAAGGAATTAAGGTAAACAGGGTTGAATGACTTGCCCAGGGTCACACATCTAGTCAGTGTCTGAGGCCACATTTGAACTCAGGTCTTCCTGACTCCAGGTTCAGTGCTCTATCCATTGTGCCCCCTAGCTTCCCCATTTGAGATTAGGTAGCATAAATGTGTAGAGGACAAAGTCAGTGGAGGGTCATAGGCAACTTTAAAGAGAATTTGTCAGTAAAGTATAGCTCTTCCTCATTCTCAGCAGCCCAGGGAGCTGTGGCCCTGGCCCTGGCTACAATGTTGATTTGATTGTATTGGAGGAAAGGGTAGGAATGCAAATTCTTGACATGAGCTGACTGGTTTATTAGGAAGCCTGTAAGTAAGGGGTCCAAGGCTACTGGTTGCAGGACACTTGATTTACTCACCTTTTCTAGCCAGTCAGGATAGGTCTGACTCAGGCCCCAGCTTCTATTACTGGTTAGATTATCACCCCCTGGGTGGGAGTGAGGAAGAACTGTGATCTCTGTCCAGAGACAGTCTGCAAGGCCATTTGGTCTTGTGGAGGGCAGAGTCAAGAGGCAGTCTTAGAGGGTAAATGCCAAGAACTCTGGTGTGCAGGTGCTCTCCGATTATGGGGCAGTTGTTCTCTCATCAATATGGACATCTCTGTGGCTGACCTCAGCTCAGATATCCATTTCCTTCTAGGCCTATCCTGGGTTATGGGTTCTTGGAGGTTCAGTCTGATATCTATCAAGGCTACCTGGGGTCAGTCCAAGGGGTCAGGAATATTAGTAGCAAAGCCCATTGATTGTTGATGCAGTCACATCCAGTGTTTGATAATTACTCCATGACCTAATGTTACTTTTCATATTGATGAAAAGGTCCAATGTTCCAGCAAGCAGAATGGATAGTCAGACACTCACTGGGTGGTTGTTTTCTTCAGTTTATTCTCTTGGAAGTGGAAGGAGGAGGATGCCTCTGGCTGTGCTATATGGCATTGGAATTAAATCAATAGTGTAGGTGTCAAAATGGTGGTCAGGGTATTTATTCATCCATCTAATGAGATAACATCATTTTAAAAACCTTAAGACTATATAAATGCTAGCTATTATTGTGTATTATTGTGATGATGATGATGGTGGGGGGTGGGGGTGGGGGTGGTGATGATGGTGGGGGGTGGTGATGATGATGGTGGTGGGTGGTGGTGACTGGATTACGTTTTCTATAAAATCTAGGTTTTTCCAGAATATAGGAAACAAGATTTAACCCTGGACTCAGGTCATAAATCCCATCAAGTAACCTTTGGCCAGGAGTTCAGCCATGTTACATTTTCCAGGTAATGATAGAGGCCCTAAACACCTTTACCCAGGTTAGTTTATCCCATATGGCCCATATTACCGTGGAGATAATCCAGAAATGTTTTTACTTCACCACAGCAGAGGTCTTTCTGTTTTGCTCAGGATCTTTCCCCAACCTTGGATTTCAGGCTGTTTCTCCCCCCTCTTTTTTATTTTATTACATTAAGATATTTATGGAATAAAACAAACATTTCCATAATATAATAAAATATGCTTATATATGAAAGTACAAATCTGCTATGCACTATTGCTTTTCCTTTCAAATATATAACAGAATTATTATGGAAATTCCTTTTTTTTTCCTACCCTATCCCTAACTCACCCTAGAGATGGCCACCATCAGACACAAATAGGCATATGCATATGTGTATGTGTATGGGTATATGTATACTTATACATATATGCAAAATTATTCTATGCATACTTCTATAGCTCACTCTCTGGATCCAACAGCATCCTTCCCCATATGTCCTTTATGGCTAACTTGGGTACTTATAATAGGCAAAATAACTTGTACTCTCAAATTTGTTCTTAAAACAATATTGCTGTCACTCTATATATCATTCTCCTAGCTCTGCTCATTCTACCCTTCACCACTTCAGGCTATTGAGTTTAATAAGTAGGACAGTATTCTTTGGATTGAATTTATGTTTCCCTTGGAGAAATCAAGAAGCCTCTCCAGGCATCCCCAAGTTCCTCTTCTTCCAAAGTTGGAAAAAGCTCCTTCCTAGTACGGGGCTTGGGGTTCTCTTAGGAGGGTTTCTGGTCTGGGACTAGATATTTTCCCTCTTTTGTAAGTCTCATCAGTACAGAAAGGAACCAATATTATTCTCTTTCCCCTTGAAAGATTTTATAGACAAACTCGATCTAAAAGCACGTTTTATGATGTTCTCATCACTCTTCATTTACTGCATACCATTCTATGTTGGAAAGGCAACATGGCAGAGTGGACAGGTAGCCACCCCCCAAACCAGGAAGATCTGGGCTCAAGAACAGTTTCTTTCATGTATAAGTTTTGTGACCTTGATGAAATCACTCCAAGTTGTAGAGAGGATGAGACATGCATTGACAGAGTTTCCTGCCCAGGCATTCTCTACACTGGTGAAATCACAAAGGATTTTCCTATCCCCATCTATGCAGGAGAGCAAGTTTTGTAACCTACATTCTCAATCAATTCACCCTGGTCAATAGTATTCCAGGGCCCAGTTTTTACCTATATTCATGAACCTCTGTGCCCCAAATAAAAAAAAAAATCTACCACCAATGACTGTATTTGGTCATTTCCATTGTGCCCTCTCTCTGAGTACCCATGAGCATTTTCCATTCTTTTCCATGTTCCTTACCCCTAAGTTCATTGACCCGGAAAGTTCAGCTACTGTTATGATAATGTGAGTTGGCTCAGAGTTGAAGGAGGTAGGGGTGAAGAGAGAAATCGTGTGTCAAGTGTGTGGGAACCAAAACCTTGATTAGCCAGACAAAGAAAGAGGAATTAGAATTCTGGTTCTCCCCTGACCCCCAGGCTCCAACCCCACCCCCTCACCCTGAATAGAGACTCCACAGTGCAGAGTAAGAAATAGCCACTGCTATAGACCCACGGAAGGCAGTCCACCCACCAACTGATTGTCTTTTTAAAACTCCCAACACCAAAAGGCTGACATGAGAAGAGCTGGAGTTGATGGGGAAAAGGGAGGAAGTGGGCTGGAGACCTTAACAGCAAGGGAATAAGTGTGTGTTTTCCTCCTCTCACATTCATTAGCGAGTGCCTCAGTCATGGATAAGAAATAGCCTTGTTCTCTGGACCATAGTCCTGCTGTCTCCCTGCCAACCCTGGTGTGCTTGTTAATTGGTCTCCATTTCTTTCTTCACTACAGGACAGTTTTCCTGCTCGCTTTGGAGGAGTCCATTTTGTCAATCAGCCCTGGTACATTCATGCCCTGTACACACTAATCAAACCATTTCTCAAAGACAAGACAAGGAAAAGGGTAATTAAAGAAATATTTCAATGTATATATGTCTTTAGATATATGTCTTCATAGAAGCAGGAAACTTGGAGTGATTTCTGCCCTGTTTTTTTTTTGCTGTGTTCTCTCCAGCCATGTTTTTTTATCGCTCTGCGTGATAGGTATTTTGTGTAGCCACTGAGTGTTAGAGCCTCAGCTGGAGTTTGCAAATGGCCTGGATTTAATCAATAATTCAGCAGAGCTGGGTTGTTTTCAGAGCCCCAAATACAAAGTGGGGAAATGTTGAGGGCCTGTGCAGAACAGATGCTTATTTTCCTGTAAAGGCTTGTGTGAGAAAGCTATGGGGCCAAACAGCTTCCTAATTATGGATTATTTTAAGAGTTCCAGTTTTGTCCTGCAAATTTGCTATCACTCCAAGGAACATTTACAAGTTGGTTCCCTCCTTTGCTCTTAGTTCCTCTTCCTCCTAGCAGACATTTCAGTTTCAATATTTGATTTATATGCAAGTTCTAGGGGAGGAAAGTTAATTATTTTTTGTCCCAGAATTATGATTTCAATGGTGGAGGGAACTTCCAATATGGAAACTTCCTCCAGAGGATGCAGATGTGAATGGACTGACTCATCTGTAACTTCTAGTCTTAGAGAGTTGTTGGGGTCCTAAGAGGTCAAGTAGATTGTCCAGGATCACACAACTAGTATTTATAAGAAGCAGGATTTAAACCCAGGTCCTCTTGACCCTAAGGACCAACCTCTGGCAATCAACAAGCATCTATTAAGGTCCTATTATGTGTCATGCACTGTGTAAGACCCTGAGATATGAGACACAAAATGAAGCATTCCCCACCATCATAGACACAAAATGACATCATCCCCACCATCAATGAGCTTACACTTTAAAGGGGAAATCAGCATATATACAAATAGGTATATCCAATGTACGTACAGAATAGAGGGGATATATTTTGGAAGAAGGTATGAGCAGCTGAGGGAACAAAGAAAGATTTCCTATAGAAGGTTGCATTTGAGCTGAATCTTGAAGAAAATCAGGGCTTCCACAAGGTAGAGGAGAGGAAGGTGAGCATGTTAGACATGAGGGTTAGCTCAGTGCAAATGCATGGAGATGAGAAGCAGAGCTTTATATCCCAAAGGAGTTTAGAGTAGATCCTGGGGGTTATAGGGAGTCACAGAGTTTGTAGGGGATGACATAGTCAGACTTAGGCTTTCAGAAAGTCTCTTTGGTAGTTATGTAAAGGTTAGATTATGTAGAAGATGGGCTAGAATAGGGACAGATGAAGTAGAGAGATTAATTATAAGGTTATTGCAAAAATACAGACGAGAGATCATTAGGGCCCAAAGAAGGAAGGTGGCTTTATCAGTAGAGAGACAGGAATTATTTGAGACATATCATAGACAATGAAATTGAGTAACAACGAGGAACTGAAGCTGACCCTAAGGGTGTGAACCCAGGTAACTGGGAACCTGGTGGTACCCTCAAAAGTAATAGGGGAGTTTGAAATAAGAGTGGATTTAGAGGTAAGATAATAATAATAAAAATGAACATTTATATATGGGCCAGGGATTCCACTAAGCACTTTACCATTATTATCTCATTTGATATTATTATGTATTATTATTATTATATTATTATGGATTATGATCCTCACAAGAACTCTGCAAGAAAGATATTATTATTATTATTCCTATTTTATAGATGAGGAAACTGAGGCAAATAGAGGTAAAGTGGCTTGCCCAGGGTCAAATAACTAGTAAATGTCTGAGGCTGGATTTGAATTTAGCTCTTCCTGATTCTAGGCCTAGCATTCTATCTAGTGCACCACCTAGCCATTTCTGTTTTGGACATGTTGAATTTGAGATAGCTGTGGGGCATCCAGTTTGAAAGGACCAGCGGGCAGCTGCTAATGCAAGGCTGGAGAGGAGGGAACAAGACAAGGGCAGATCTGGGAAGCATCATTGTAGAGATAGTGACGGAACTGACTGTAGGTGTTGAAATCACCAAATGATCCTGTAGGGTGGGTGTCATTGTTATCCCCATTTTACAGATGAGGAAACTCAAGTTGAGAGAGGTTAAATAACTTACTTGGGATCACATGACCAAGTACTTGATGAGGCAGGATTTGAAGCAAGGTCTTCTTGTCTAGCACCACCTAGCGGAATATTCAAATCAGCGTTTCAAAGGTCGCAGGAAGGTCAGTTAAAAGATCATTGGTGACTTGGAAAAAAGCAGTTTCAGTTGAATGAAGATGTTGGAAGACATGTGGAAGAGGGTCTAGAAGGAAGTAAGAGGAGAGAAAATGGAGGTAATGAGTACAGATGGCTCCTAGATAGTGTGTGCATGTGTGTGCACACACATGCACATGTAAACACACGGACACATACACGTACATCTCATGTGCATCATATCTGTTAATGTGCATGTATAATCTCAGAAGAAAAGCACCAGACATGAGGGCAACCAGTAAAGGTCTCTTACAAAAGTGGGACTTTGAGGCTTGAAGGGAGCCAGAGAAGCCGGGAGGCAGAAGGGAGGTATATCATGCATATTTGGGTAGTAGGAGGTAAAGAGGCGAGGAGGAATCTTTGTTAGTATATGGCTTGTGATGTGAGTAGACCTAAATTGTTTTCCCATACCTAGATAGCCTCCTAATGTTAAACTACAAATACATGTGGATTATTTATGCTGTGGGCTATCCACCAAGATTTTTAATCTCTGTCTGATTTCCACCTTCAACCAGCTCTACCAATATCAGTCAATGTGTTCTCAGGAAAAAACAAATTAAATTTTAGTTTTAATCCCAAAAGATAATTAGCAAAATAAATAGCCTGATTTAAAAAAAATCAGGAATTACCAAATGAAATATTTGAATTAATTGTGCGATTATTGATTGAATACCTACTGTATGCCAAGTGCCATGCCAGACACTATTACTTCCATGAAAGCAGGATAACACAAGATGTCTGCCTTCAAGAGGATTATAGTTTCAACAGAGGACAGTTCAGTTGTTTTTCAGTTGTGCCAACTTTTGTGTCCCCATTTAAGGTTTTCTTGGGAAAGATACTGGAGTGGTTTACCATTTCCTTCTCCAGCTCATGTTTTAAATGAGGAAACTAAGGCACACAGGGTTAAGTGTCTTGCCCAGTGTCACATAGCTAGTAAGTATCTGAGGCCAGATTTGAATTCAGGAAGATGAATCTTCTTGACTTCAGGCCTGGCACTCTATCCGCTGTACCATCTAGCTGCCCAGCAGACACAGGGCATACAAATGGAATATAATGAACGATTGAATATAATGAATAGCTAAATTTTGTGGTATAGACTCTAAATGCTATTAGAGTTCAAAGAAAAGACATTGTGTAAATGAAAGAAAACTGCTAAAGGAGGAATACAAATCTATGCTCTGTCACTATTGAGCCAGCCTCACACAAAATGGTTAGACCTCTTTAGGTTTCTGTTTCTCCATTGATAAATGAGAGGATTGGACTAAATTATCTGAAAGACCCCTTAGAGTTCTAAATCCATGATCCTGTGATCTTGATGGGATAGAGTGAATGACAAAGCCCCCAGTCAGTCAATAAACATTTATTAAGCCCCAGCTATGTGCCAGGCACAGTGCTAATTGTTGGGAATATAAGGAAAGGCAAAAACCAGTCCCTGCTCTCAGGGAGTTCACAGTCTAATGGGGAAGACAACATGCAAGCAACTATGTTCAAAAAGATATATATACAGGATAAATTGGAAATAATTAACAGAGGGAAGGCATTAGAATCCAGAGGGATTAGAAAAGGCTTCCTGTAGCTAGGACTTGAAAGAAGCTAGGAGACAGAAGGGAGAGCAATCCAGGAATAGGGGACAACCAGTGAAAAAAATCAGAGTAGAAAGATGGAGGTAGGTCTTGTAGGATGGACAGGAATAAGTTAGGTATAGAGAAGAGGAACAGAAATGGGAGGGGGCATTCCCATTGTGGGAGAGCACAAAGGAAAGCTGCAGAGATGATCTATTTACTCTCGGTCTGGTTTATCTATCATCACTGTTCTCCCACTGATTCAGATAACCGGCAATTGATCATATCTGAAAAACTGGTTCAAATCCAATAATCCCAGATGTCATTTTTAGGACTACCCTATTCCCTTTCCTAAGCAACAAATACATTTTTTAAAAAAAGTATGAAACACAAATAAGAACACTTTTCTCTTCAAACATAATTATATCAGCCATGTATCTAAATGTCATTCCCAAACTAAATCCTGGAAGGCAGCTATATTGGTGGAGTGAACAGGAGTCAACTTCTGTTCCCAAGGATGATTGATTATACAAACTAAAAGTGTTTAAGCTGGAAAAGAGAGTATTCAGGAGAGACTCAAGAGGTGTGTTCAGGTGCCTGAAGGGCTATCATATAGAAGGAGGATTATATTTGGTCCTCTTGGTCCCAAAAGGAAGAACTAAGAACTCTGGGTAATACTGATAGGGAGCCTATTTTGGTTTTGATGTAAGGAATTTGTGCACTCCATTCTAATACTTAGTGCTACCCCAGAGTAAAATGGGTTATGTAAGGAAGCAGTGGGTTTTCCTCTCATGGGTCGTCAAAACAAAATCTGGATAATTACTTGGAGGAGGGATTCTTGTTCAGAGAATAGGCAGCTTCTCAGCTCCCTTGTAATCCTGAGACTGTTCTGTGCATCACCCATGGACTGTCATCTGTTCTTGGAATGCTTTTTCTTCTCACCTCCACTTCTTGGAATCCATGGTTTCCTTGATGAGTTGATTTACCCTCACCTTCTGCAGGACATTTTTTCCTACTCCCTGACCCCCACCTCCCCTCCATTCAGTTTATAATCTCTTATCTGACCTTGATTTTGCTTTGCATGTGATGTATCTTGTCTATGCCTATTTAAGTTGCCCCTATTAAATGTAATCTACCTGAAAGTAGGATGGTGTAGTTTTATGTTTAATGTGGTGTCTAGCACAAAGACGTTTTTGCCCTCAAGCAAACTTTATTAAAAATTTATTGTATACTCTTCATAAATACATGTTGATTGTTTTCAGTTATGTGTTTAAGGTTTTTTTTCTATTGTTATGTGTTTCCCTCTAGATCTTTCTCCATGGCAACAATTTGAACAGCCTTCACCAACTAATACACCCTGAATTCCTGCCCTCTGAATTTGGAGGCACCCTCCCTCCCTATGACATGGGAACTTGGGCTCGGACATTACTTGGTCCTGACTACAGTGATGAGAATGACTATACTCACACTTCCTATAATGCAATGCATGTGAAACACACATCCTCCAACCTAGAGAGAGAGTGCTCACCCAAGCCGATGAAAAGGTGAGAAATGCTTATCGGTGTTTTTTAGAAAGTGGGCATTGTGATCGGGTCCTACTGGGGATTAAGCCATTGATGACTGGGATGTGGATAGAACAGGAATAAAATCTAATGATAATAACAGATAATTTTGCTAGAGGGGAAAGCAAAGGGCCCTTTATTCACAAGTGTGATTATTGCCTTTGTATGACAGCAGCTAAGGAGCAAGATCTCAGCAGCAGCTTAATTACTTCCCTGATTACTAGAGAGGGTTTTAATGCACAAACAAGATGAAATTTGTCAGGCCTGTGAGATAGACTGAATGGAAAAACAACCCACCAGGAAGCTATTCTTTATTGTTGGCTGGAATACTGTTCACCAGTGGTTTGAGTTTTCCTAGTGATAGCCAAGGTGATCTAGGTTTGCTCAGTTGCCCGGGAGGTCTTTTTCTACTGTTCCTGGAATGGACCTATAAAGAGAATCACTCTGGAAGTTGACAGCTGACATCTCAAAGAAAAGTTTCAGTCACAATAGCTATAAATTGAGTTGTGCAATCCTACTGTGATGGTACTGAGTTCAGATTGAAAACCCACCTTATCTGTGCTTTGTGCTGACCAGTTGCATGATTATTTTCCCTCCTAATCCCCATCATTTTGACTGTGTTGCCCTCAAGTCTTCCATCTCTCAAGTACAGGTTCACACCCCACATTTGGAATGCCCTAGCATGTGTGAGTCTGTAGGAGAGAGTGAGGCTGACGACTTTGTGCAGCTCTGCCTCACTTAAATCCAATTCGTGGGCAAGTGAAGACATCACCTGTGATGTCACTGGTCCTCATCTAGAAAGAAGGATGAACAACACCAACAAGTAACATTATTAAAATGACAATCCTCTGCCCTTCTAGAAAATGGAGTAGGATTCCATTAGTCATTAATCCCTTCTGACCTTCTAAATTTCAAAGAAATAAAAGTAGGGGCATTAATAGGAGAGAAGGCACAATTCATCCCTTCCCTTGCCATTCCTGATAGCTCCTCTCTTCATTGCCAGGAAGGCCCTTGCATTCAAAGTGTGGCTACCTTCACATGAGTTATTGGGCCTTGATGTCTTGGGAGTGTGTGTATGTGGGGGGCGGGGTGTGGAGGTGGAAGAGGGGGTGGGGAATCACCAAGGTGTTTGACCTTCCTCTTGTTCCTGCTGTTCTTGCTATCTCCAAAACGCACTATGTGTGAGCATATCCTCTTCTTCAAGATGACTGTCACCTCCTAAAGGGCATATGGTGTCTTATAAATCTTTATAGCCCCCATGGCATTATTCAGTGTACTATGTGCACAGTGGGGTGCAGTGGATAGAGTACCAGGCTTGGAGTCAGGAAGATCTGAGTTCAAATCCTGCCTCAGACACTTACTAGCTGTGTGACCCTGGGCAAGTCACTTAACCCTATTTGCCTCAGTTCCTTGTTTGTAAAATAAGCTGTAGAAGGAAATGGCAAGCCACTCCAGTAAAGAAAACCCCAAAATGGAGTCACAAAGAGTCAGACATACGTTAATGACTCAACAACAAGAAAAAAGGAACTCAAGAAGCAGAGATGAGGAAGGAGAATAGTTCATACATAGAGAACAACCAGTGAAGATGCCTAAAGTTGGGTGATAGAGTGTCTTGTCCCAGGAACAGCAAAGAGGCCAGTGTCACTGGGTGTCTGAGTAGAATGAACGGGGAGAATAAGGTGTGAGAAGTATGGAAAGGTAGGAGGGGACCAAACTGTGAAGGGCTTTGAATGCCAAGCAAAGAATTTTGTATTTGATCCAGGAGATGATAGGGAATCACTGGGATTTGTTGAATAGGAAGGTGACATGGTCAGATCTGCACTTAAGGAAGATTAATGTGACAGCTAAGAAGACAGAGTGGAATGGTCGGAAATTTGCATGAGTCAGATAAAGCAGTAGGCTATTGCCATGAATGTGTGAGGTGATGGGAACTGTACCAGATAATGAATTCAGGTCTGGACATTTTGAGTTTTAGCAAATACTTAGTTGCGTCTTATGTATCAGATCCTGCAGATACTAAGACAAAAACAAAATGGTCTATACTTGTAAAGAAGCTTCTATTGCATTGGGATGAAACAACATGAACTTAAATAAGTAAATATAACATATGTATGGATTGACTGCAAAGTAGCTTTAGCTGTGTAAGATGGGTGCAAGCAACTGTGGGGATTGGGCTTTCTGTAGGAAGTGGCATTTTAACTGGCACTTTGAAAACTCACCCTTTCCTTAAAACCTTCCTGGGTCCTGGCAGCTCTGACTTTCAGCTGGGTCAGGTATCACATTTGTTATTTGGTACCAATTGTTGGCTTTCAGCTAGAAGCACCTGGGTGGCAAAGACAGAATTGGGTCAGGAAGGCCTGAGTTCAGATTCCAACTCAGATACTTACTAGCTGTGTGACCCTGGGCAAGTCACTTAACCTCCATTTGCCTAAGATTCCACATCTTTAAAATGGGGATAATAACGCCTGCCTCCTAGGGCTGTTGTGAGGATGAAGCTAGATAATATGCACATAGTAGGCATACCATAAAAGCTTGTTCTTTCTCCTGGGCTTTGTCAATACAACATTATGGACCTTATAAGTTAACCCTTATAATGCTGGAAACATTTGTTCAGATATGCTTTATTTTGGGGGTGGGTTTATGTAGCCATTTGGAGTTTATTGTAGTACTTGATACGTGATATTGATCTAAACACAATTTCTCCTAATCTGCTTTCAAGCTTCCCCATCAGTTTTTATCCAAAAAGGAATCTTTCCCCAGTGGTTAGAATTTTTTTGATCTATCATTGTGCTATTACATGCTCCTCAGTCAGTCAGTCAATAAGCATTTATTAAGTGCCTGCTTTCTGCCCAGGTACTGGATGGGCCTTGATTGCTTCTGGGTGTTCACTATGCCACACAACGTCATAACTTTGACTGCATTCTCATATTTTATTGCATAAAACTGTATGGAAGAATAGTTCTGAGACTTGTGCCTGATAGTCATAATTTTCAATATAATTAATCACTGTGATCTACCCACCTGGCTAGGTGAAACCAGTGTTTCTGGGTCACTCCCAATTACATCATAAACTTCACTGTGGCTCTAGACTAAGAGAAAGAGTTAGAAAGATTCATGTAATCTTTTTAAATTTAAGTAATAATTTAACCTCAACCACCAGGTCTCTGCCACACATAGGTATTCTCTACCCACCCCTAAGAGATCCTAAAGTGGTAGATGTGAGCCAGCTGCATGAGAAAAATGACTTTTCACACTATCTCTGTTCCACTGAGATATTCAGGTTTCTGAGCAAGTAATTACTTGTCCTTGCAAATCAAGAGGAAATAGCAAGCTATCCTGGTTCTCCCACCCCAAGTAGGGGGTGGCGTATGTCAATTATTTGACTCTTTTAAGCTGCTAATAGGCTTGGCCCTGACCTTAGTCATTTTTCAGTACGTTTTTCTCTTTTTATAGTCTGCACTTTATGCAATTTCAAGATAACAACCTATTTCCGGCAGAAGTCATACATCATCATAAAATAAAATCCATATGAAAATGTGGGAGATGGTGGCTATCCAGGAACAGTGGAGACCTTGTCTCCCAAGCTGCTTGAGTGAGTAGCCTGTTTTACTACATAAGTAGGAAACAGATGCTCCTTATTAATGTTAAATTAAATTAAAAAATCTTTTAATGCCCCTCTTCATAAATACCCCACATCATAAAAAACTCAAGAGGCTTTCCTGTATGCTAAACTCTTTGGTGTCTGATTCCCAGTTTGAAAAGGTTTGAAGTTCTCAACTTCTTTGGCACCCTCGCTCAGTCTGCTTGTTCTAGTAACACATTACGATACCTGGAAACAAGGTCATATGGGAATGGTTGTAAATGCAGTGTATTTTATGTTGATTATTAGCTGCTGAAGTCTTTTGTGGCTGCTGCCTGGGGCTTGCTCATGTTTTGAAAAACCGAGGAAAAATGGTATGATTGGTTGACTCTTGGCTGAACAATGGCTGGTGTGGCCTCATAATCTTTTGTGTGTCAGACATGAATTTATTTACTGCTACCAGATAGCTTTCTTTTCTGTGACAGGAATGAGGAGGCTGACCTCTTCCAAGACACAGTCTAAGGAGCTATGCAGAATCAGAGAGAAAGAATATTTATATTGTGTATTTTATCAATAAGAAAATGAATGAGGAGAATTGAGTCAGAATACAAGTCATTCCCCAACTGATAAATGGTCAAAGGATATGAACAGACAGTTTTCAGAGGAAGAAATTAAAGATATCTATAAGAATATGAAAAAAATGCTCTAAATAACTATTGATTAGAGAAATGCAAATTTAAAAAACTCTGCGGTGTACCACATCTCACCAGTCAGATTGGCTAAGATGACAAAACAGGAAAATGACAAATGTTGTAGAGGATGTGGAAAAATTGGAACACTAATGCATTGCTGATGGAGTTGTGAACTGATCCAACCATTCTGGAGAGCAATCTGGAATTATGCCCAGAGGGCTATAAACAATTTCATACCCTTTGACCCAGTAATAACACTTCTAAGGTTGTATCCCAAAGAGATCATAGAAGTGGGAGGAAGACTCATATGTACAAAAATATTTATAGCAGCTCTTTTCGTGGTGGCAAAGAATTGGAAATTAAGGGGGGTGCCCATCAATCGGGGAATGGCTGAACAAGTTGTAGTATATGATTATAATGGAATACTATTGTGCTATAAGAAATGAGGAGCAGATGGACTTCATATTTACCTGGAGAGGCTCATATAAACCGATGCTGAGCGAGAAAAGTAGAACCAGGAGAAATTTGTACACAATTACAGACACAACGTATGTTTGATGACCAACTTTGGTAGACTGGACTCTTCTCAGCAATGCAGGGTTTTAAGTCAACCCCAAAAGACTCATGATGGAGAGAGATGTCTACATCCAGAGAAAGAACTAGAAAGAACTGAGTTTGAATCCAGATTGAAGCAAACTACCTGATCTTTTTCTTTTTCTTGTTTGGTTTTGTTTCCTCTTTACCATCGTTCATTCCATCTGATACAATCCTTCTTTATAACCTAATGTCTAATGTGAAAATATTTGCAGATCCTATACTTGATTGTCTGCCATCATGGGGGGAGGGGAGAGAGGTAGAGAAAATTTGAAACTCAAGCAGTTGTGGAACTGAGTCTTGTAAACTAAAATTAAACAAACAAATTAATAAAGACCAAAAAAGAAAACGAATGAGGGCAAGTTGAAAATAAAAGGGGATGGAGAGCTGGTTCCCTCACTTTTCTAAAAATAGAAATATGTATTGTAATAATATATAATGTACAATTATATATTACATAATATATAATAATATAATAAGTATATATGTAATAGAATATAAATTAGAAGATGAATAGCCTTGAGCTGTTAGAAAAAATAGGACCCACAAGAACAGATGGGGGATTGGGAGGTGGACTATAACTGAGTCTAGTTTCACAAGCAAATAGATTGATTACCCACACTGAATTCTTCTGTAAAGTTTTATGCCTTTCTCTTCTGAAAGAAGGACCATCAAGATTTTTGTTTGCTGACCTGAACTCTAAAGTACCAGTATAGCTCAACGAAATTATATGATGTAGAAAGAGATTTATTCCAAACAAAATATTTCTCTTGAGAAATAAATACATTTACATATATATGTAACTTTGATATGGGTGAAGGGAATGAGCAATTATATAAAATGCCTACTATGTGGCAGGATCTGTATTAAGCATTTTTCAATAAATATTATCTCATTTGATCCCCTCAACAACCCTTTGAAGAAGTTGCTATTATCATTTCCATTTTACAGTTAAGGAAACTGAGGCAAGCTGAGGTTAAGTGACTTGCCCAGGGTCACACAGCTAACAAGTGTTTGCCATGGGATTTGAACTCAAGTCTACTTGACTCCAGACCCAACTAAGCCACCTAACTGTCTCTTATCGCCTCATAGGGAGCTATACTTGGAGGATTAATCTATCCTTTTCCTGGCACCATGAGCCAGGTTCCTAGGGAAGATGAGATCTTCCACAGAGAAAGATAAATTCTTTCCTGCAAGGAAAGACCTCAGTCCCAAGGTAACACTATAAGTCTGTAGGATGATATCAGCCCCTGGAGAAAATATAAGCCCTCCAAAGAAAGACAGTGAGATGCCTAGACAGTTTATGGTCTCAGGTATGAACCTGTGTTTTCTATATAGTTAAATAAAACCTATACTATATTTGATGCTTTGTTAGCCTAGACGCTTGTGTGGGAACTATGTTATATGCTCTCCAAGACATCTTAGAGAACATATAATATACCCTTGTGATCCTAGGAGAATTCTGGGGTGAAGGCAAAATGAATCAGATTCTGACATTCCCAAGGAAAGGACTGGCTGGAAGTATAAGCCAAAGATGTTTTAAAGAGATTGAACCTGGTCCCTGATAACCCTATAAGAATACAAATTATATCCTTCTTTCCATCCATAATCAGGTATTTGAGAATATTGACTTAATATATACATATATATGTATATGTATGTATGTGTGTGTATATTCTATGTTCATCTAATTCCAGCATGCAGTGTTTTTTTTTTTTTCTGAAGAAAATAAAATTGCATGTCCATGACTGTAGTCAGGAAATGATTATGTATGTTGCAGCTTTAAGAGAGGTTGGATGACTTTCGGTTTTGCTTTGTTTTCTCCTGCTTCTTCTCAACCAAGAGAATAGGAAAAGAAGAGGGAAGAGAGGTCGATTTGTCTTTCCTTTCCTCCTTTCCATTTGGCTACCAATAGTGCATTAAAAAAAAAAAAAGCAATACTTTGTTTCTGGCTTGATAATAGCAGAACCATTTTCCTCTAATTATGGGATCTGTGGAACAACAGAAATGGGGATGGAGGGGCGGGGCGTGGAGCGATGGTCATGAGAATGCTCATAGTGGGAGCAGAAAGATAGGAATAAATGATATGGGGATTTTTAAATGGATTGTCAGTCATTAAAAGAAATAATGTAAAGAGAATGAGAATATTCATTGGAGAGCTAAAAAGCTAAATACATCCTGGAGAATAAACCTATGAATAAAGATGAAACGAACCAGGATTGTTCACTATTGTATAGAGAAAAATCGAGGAGGACAGTTTTAATACACACACACACACACACACACACGTGTGTGTGTGTGTGTGTGCATATACATATGTATATAGAAAAGACTCTCCTACAACATCTTCATAATTTCCTTGTGAAAGCTGTTGAGTTGAACTAAACATAGATTATAGGCATTCTGCAAATAATATATAATAATAATAAATAACAGCTTATGTGTCTATAGATCCCAGCCAAGTCACTTAATCTCTATCTACCTCACTTTCTTTATATATCAAATAATAAAACCTACCTCTGAGAGTTGTCATAAGGATAAAATGAGATAATATTTATATAGTACTTGCAATCATTTAGGTGCTATATACATGCTAGCTATTATGCCTGGTAAGTTCACATGTACTTTTTCATCTCTAAAATTTTGTGTGTGTGTGTGTGTGTGTGTGTGTGTGTGTGTGTGTGTGTTCCTTAGTAGGGCATGCTTTCAAAGATTATTTTTATAGCAAACCACATCTTTGAATAAAAATTGGCGGAAAAATGAGATGAGAAGATACCACTATGTTCATTTTGAAGAGGTAGAGGTATAAATGGTTTGCTGAATACTAGTCACAGTACCAGTCAGGGAATAACAGGCCTTTGATTTGACAGAGCAAACTTAAATGGTATTGGTTTATTTCCAAAAACTTTTCTACTCATATATCATGATAAGATTCTATGACAAATGTAACCATGTGCAAAATTTTGGTCAACAAAAATTCACCATCATGTTTATGCTTACTTAATATCAATAACCAGAAGGTTATCAAAGAAAGTAACCTCTATTTTTTTAAATGCTTTATTAACTTCTGGTTTACATCATCCATTTCTGCCAGATTTTGAGTTACAATTTTTCCCCTACCCATGACCCCAGAATAGCAATCCCACAGGATATACCCTCATACAATCTGCTCTCTCCCATATCTTCTCCCATACCCCCTTCAACTTTTCCAGTAGCGCAAGTTGAATCCCTGTGCCCCAGTGCCTGCATGTCTTATCTCCCAATTATATGTAAAATAGTATTAATAATAGTATTTATATATTTTTAAAACATTTGATTTTAAAACTTTGATTTTGAGATTCATTCCCTTCCTCCCTTGTAACCCACTCTTACTGAGAAGATAAGCAATTCAGTATATATTGTACATGTGTAGCTATTGTAAAACATTACCATAGTAGATATATTGTAAAAAGACTGACTATATTTCCCTCCCTCCTCTCCCACCTCCCACCTGGTCCACTCCTCACTTTGACCCTGTCCCTTTTCAAAAGTGGGTGCTTCCAACTTCCCTCCCCCCGAGCCTACCTTCCCTTCCATCATCTCCCCCTCCATTCCCCTCCCCCCCCCCCACTCTCCTGTAGGGTGAGATATCGCATTTAGTATGTATGTCATTCTCTCCCTGAGCCAGATTCAATGAGAATAAGGTTTTGCCTTTTTGCCTTCCTGTTCTTCCCCTCCCCTGCAAGCACTTTCCCTTGCCTCTTTTACATGAGATAGTTTACCCCATTCTATTTCTCTCCATCTCCTCACGTTATGTTCCTCTCTCACCTCTCAATTTCACCCCTTAAGTATCATCCCTTCCTATTAAATTCGACCTGTGCCCTCTATCTATGTATACCTGTAAACACATATACACACATTCACATATACACACATTCACATATGTATTCATATGCCCATATACCCTTTTTCAGCTATTTTCATACTGAGAAAGGTTTCATCAGTTATAGTTATCGTTTTTCCATGGAGGAATGTAAATAGTTCAACTTTGATAAGTTCCTTGTGATTTATTTTCCCTGTTTACTTTCTCAAGCATCTCTTGTTTCTTGTGTCTGAATGTCATATTCAACTCTGGTTTTTTCTTCAAGAATGCTTGAAAGTCCTCTATTCCACTGAATGACCATATTTTCCCCTGAAACATGATACTCAGTTTTGCTGGGTAGGTGATTCTTGGTTTTAATCCCAGCTCCATTGCCCTCCAGAATATCATATTCCATGTCCTTCGATCCCTCCATGTAGAAGCTGACAGGTCCTGTGTTATCCTGATTGTTTCCACAATATTCAAATTGTTTCTTCTTGGCTGCTTGTAATATTTTCTCCTTGATCTGGGAACCCCAGAGGCTGGCTATAATATTCCTAGGAGTTTTCTTTGGGGGATATTTTTCAAGAGGTGATTGGTGGATTCTTTCAACCTCTATTTTGCCCTCTGGTTCTAAAACATAAGGGAAATTTGAGAATTTCTTGAAGGATGATTTCTAAATTCTTTCTTTGATCATGGTTTCAGGTATCCAATAATTTTTAGATTATCTCTCCTGGATCTATTTTCCAGGTCAGTGGTTTTTCCCATGAGATATTTCACATTGCCTTCTATTCTTTCAGTTGTTTGGATCTGCTTAATAGCATCTTGATTTCTCATAAAGTCACTAGCTTCCATTTGCTCCAGTCTAATTCTGAAGGAATGAATCTCCTCAGTGAGCTTTTGAGATTCTTTTTCCATCTGGCAAATTCAGCTTTTTAAGGCATTCTTCTCATTTCCTTTTTGAGCCTCTTTTGCCATTTGATTTAGTCTGTTTTTCAAGGTGTTATTTTCCTCAGTCAGGCTGTTGACTCTCATTTCATACTTTTCTTGAATTTTTCTCATTTCTCTTCCCAGTTTTTCTGCCACTTCTCTTATCTGCTTCTTAAGGTCCTCTATGGCCTGTAACCTATTCATATTTTCATTTGGGGCTTTTGGTGCAGGATTTCTCACCTCACAGTCTTCCTCCTGTTCCATGATTTGATCCTCTTTGCCCCCAAAATAGGAGTCTAATGTTGAATTTTTTTGTTTATTTTGTTTCCTTTGCCTAGGCATGTTGCCACTCAATTACTTGACTTCTGGGCTTGTTGCCACAGTAGGACTCTGCCACTAGCCAGGGGAACTTCCGTCCCAAATGTTGGGGTTTTCTCAAATGCCGGAGGTATTAGTTGGGTGGCCTCTCTGAAGCCTCCACACACTCTGGCAAGCTGGTCACCCACCCCAAGACCTCCACCCCAGACCACAATCCAGATCTAAGAAGGTTGAAGCAAGAGCGATTACCCCCTAGACTGATAGCCAGATCCCCCTACAGTTTGCAGGCTAGGAGCTGAAGCTGCAATGTGGCAATGTGGCTGCAAGCTGCACCAGCTCCTCAGCAGCTTCTCGCCCCCAGGGGAAGAAGTGGAAGCATTCTCCCAATTAGTCCCAAACTCCATAGGGCACTGACCTCTCACTTTGTCTTAGGCATCTATGTGTTGATAATTCTGGAAATGCCAGAGTTGCTGGTGTTCTGGGGTCCCTCCAGCTAGCTGCTGGTCTGGCTACCTTGGGGCTAAAACCTCCAACTCATGCGGGCCTGGGTTCGGCTCCCAGAGCGCTGTGCTGGCAGCTCCCCACTGGGCTGCTGGGCTGTCCTCAGTGGGAGGTTAGCTTCTCTGTGTCATTTTGTGGATTCTGGAGCTCCAGAGGTCATTTAGAGTCCCCCTTTTATGTAATTTTGAAGTGGTGTGGGCTGGAGCTCCAAGGAAGTGCTGTTTCTACTCTGCCCTCTTGACTCTGCCCAGTAACCTCTATTTTTGTCTTCCAAAGAATATGATAGGTTTTGACATTGCAGAAGAGATGTCCTATTGAAGGAGAGCCTCTATTAAATCAAATACTTTTTTAATAGTTAAGAAATAGTAAATCCAGTGGGATCTTATATTCCCTGCACCTGACAATTGCATGGCTGTAAAAAATGTGGTCTGGTAATCAATATTGCTTGTAAAAATCCCCGTTCTGTCTCCAGCTTCAGTGAATATGCCCTTTATTCTTGTGAAAATTCTCTTCCTAAAGATTTTGTAGAAATGGGAAAGTGGATAAATGAGTCAATAGTTATTGGTATTTTCTTACATATCTTTTTTGATTATAATAAAGTCCAATACTTTTTCTCCCAAACATTTAATTTATTCTTTCTTCTTTCTGATATCTTGATAGTAGAACCTTCAATTTCTGCAAAGTTGTGCTGTCTTTAGCATAGACCACTTCTGTATCTGTGTATAGTTTGACTATTCATTCTATCTAACAACTGATTTAACAATTGATCTAGGTATCCATATATCTATCTATCTCTTTGATGTCTTTCTATTTTTTATGAAATTCCTTGGTATTATACTGTTCGAGTCCAAATGTGGAGGCTCCACTGTCATTGATGGAGAAAAAAATTTTGTGATATACACCTTTGTATTTCTTTTATTGTTATTATTTTTCATTTTTTCTTCAAAATTCATGCTTTAATGGCCTTAGGATGATTTGGCTTAGTTGAATCTCCCACCATTCTTTCTGTAAACTTGGTTTTCCTTTCCCTGCTTCTTATGGATTAATAAGGCAATATTTCTCATAACTTTTCACCATCCTGAATAAAATATTTTCATACAAGTTTCTATTCCAAACTAGCATCACTCCTGAATGCTGTCTTCCTACTTGGTAAAAAAAATTATTTTATTTATTATAAAACCTCAGAATTTCAGAGCTGGAAAGGAACTCAGTGGCCCCCTAGGCTGCCCTATCCTAGAAAAAGGATTTCAACTACAACATACCTGACTGGTGGAAATCTATGTTTGGTTAGATATTATTTGGAAAGTTTTATCACCTCCCAGGGGATATTGAATCTTAGTAGATTCAGCCCAATGCCCTACCTATTTTGTATAGCTCTAATAGTTAGGAAATTTTTCCTGCCATGAAACCTAAGTTTACCTACTTGTAATTTCCTGCATTATACCTTGTTCTGCTCTCTAGGGACAAGTAGAATACATGTAATTCCCTCTTCCATAATATCCTTTACAGTATTTGAAGACAGCTGTTATATCTCTTCTTAGTCTTTTCTCCTTTCCCTTTTTATTCTCTTTTAAAAATATATTAACTTGGGGCGGCTAGGTGGCACAGTGAGTAGAGCGCCGGCCCTGGAGTCAGAAGGACCTGAGTTCGGATCCGGCCTCAGACACTTAACCCACACAAACAAAAACCTAGCCGTGTGACCTTGGGCAAGTTACTTAACCCCAATTGCCCCCCCAAAAAGCAAAAAAATATATTAACTTACTTTTACAAGTATGTGTCATTTCTCCTGTTCACAACCCCCAATTGAACAAAACACAAAATGAAAAATGAAATCCTTATAACAAATACATATTACAACAAAATAAGTTCCCATTTTGAACATCTCAGAAATACATGTCTCTTTCACATTTTAATTGTATCACCTCTCTGGTAGGTAGCATGTTTCATCATCGGTCCTCTGGACTTAGGGCTTATCATAGCATTGATCAGAATTTGAAAAACTAGACTTTTCTTTTTCAAGATAAACATCCTCAGTCCCTTCAACTAATCTACACAGATGCAGACCCTGTCATCTTCTTTGTTCTTCATGAATATTCTCCAGCTAATAATCAATGTCTTTCATAAAATATGGTATTTTTCAAGGTGAAGATAATATTATGGATGTGGTTTCATCAGGACGTTTAGCATGGTGAGACTATCACTTATTAAGCCTGGAAACTATGCCCCTATTAATGCCTCCCATACCTGATTCATATTGAGCTTGTAGGCCATTAAAACTCCCAGATCTTTTTCAGCCAAATATTTATGTGACCATGCCTCCCTCATCTTATACTTTTGAAATCAATTTTTAAAATAAAGTATAAAACTTTACATTTAACATATTACATTTCATCTTACTAGATGCAGCCCAATGCTCTATCTATCAAAAGCCTTTTGGATTCTAACTTGTCATGTAGCATGTTAGCTATCACAACTTTCTGTCATCTGAAAATTTGAAAAAGGACACAATTTGTGCCTGGATCTAAATTATTGATAAAATATTAAAATGTTAAATATATAAGTTAAAATGTTAAATATGTAAATACAAATGTTAATTAGGGTCAAATGAAATAACATATGCAAAGTGCTTCCCAAACTTTAAAGTGATATATGAATCCTAAAAAACAATGTTTAGGGCCAAGCAGTGATCCCTGGGCACTCTAATGGACACCCCTAGCCAAGGTGGAGTCAAACCACTAATTATTTACCCTTTGAATCCAGCCAGTCAGTCAACCTGTTCTAAGTCCATCTCATTGTACTACTATCTGGCACACATCTCTCCATCTTTTATACAAGAATAACATGGTATGCTTTATTAAAAATATTCCTTAAATCCACCAATTCAATGTCACTGTCAGAGGGAAATAAAGTTAATCTGACATGACCTGTTCCAAATGAAACCTTACCAATGTTTTGCTTTCTTTTGCAATAATCATTTTCTTTTCTAAATGTTCACTAAACTATTTAGTAATAGTTTCTAGAATTTTGCCAAGAATTGGAGACAAGTTTATTGGGTTATATAGTTGGCAGATTTCCTTCTGCCCCTTCTCATTTTTTAAATACCAGGACATTTAACTCCCTTCACTCTTACAGTGTCTCTCCTGTCCTATGGAATGTTTTCTATAGAATCTTTAAATATCACTGCTAGTGGCTCATCCATCACATCTTCCATTTCCTTCAGTGTCTGAGATGTAGTTCAGCTGGGTCAAGTAACTTGAATTTATCAAGGATAACTAGATCTATCTTACTATCTTATTATTTATCTTGGGTATCAAGATACCTGTTAGTCACTTTTATTCTGTCTTCTCTAGCTCAAAGGCCATGCTGCTTGGCTGAGAGGATAGAAGCAAAATATGAATTGAAGAGAAAATGGGAGAAATGCTTGTTGCCTAAGGCAGAAATGAGGCTCCCAAGTATCTTCTTGTAGTTTTCAATTTGCATCTGTTAAATTTCCTTAGGAAAGAGTCATAGTCTGTGTCACTGCCTTTTATTTCCTCATTCACATATTATTTAAATAGGTCACGTTGGAGTTTCCTCAGATTTATGCCATATCTTCTAATTTTTGTCCTAATTTGGTAATCAGTTTGACCTTTTTAAAAATAAATCAATGATTTTAATATTCATAGGATTCAAAAATGACTCCCATATGTAACTAGTTATTTCCCAGCTGTTCAAGTGCAATCAGTTTCATCTTCAAGATATTATTTAGTGCTTATCATATCTGGTGCCTCTTGTCTTTTTCTTAAAGATGTTACTCAGGACACAGGGATGTTCAATCTTTTTTGTAGCTTCCAATGTTTTGAACTCTATTATTTCCTTCTCTCCATGATATTTACATTGTCTTCCCTTGTTTATCTTTGTACTTAAGTAAGCAGTTATAGTTGTATACATTGACTTAATTTGGAGGGTCTTAGCAAGTTTTTTAGCAAGAATTTCTCCACCCTCTCAACCTCTGCCCAAGATTCTGGTACATTAGCTATAATTATCATTTGTGTTATTTTTTAAATAAATGATCATCAATGAGTACTGTAATATAAAATTACCAAATATACCATGAAATGATCGTTTCTTCTTATCTTTGGACATTATAAATTTCATTGAATCCCCAATCTGAATAATTCCAAATTCTAAACTGTTATTTTTGTTGTTCAATCATATCCAACTCTTTATGACCCCATTTGGGGCTTTCTTGGCAAAGATTGGAGTGGTTTGTCATTTCCTTCTCTAGCTCATTTTACAAATGAGAAAACAGGCAATCAGGGTTAAGTGACTTGCCCAGGGTCACACAGCTAGTTAAAAAAATCTAAATTTATGAAATGTCTCCCCAGCTCTCTGTACTTTCCAACACAAATAGTGATAGACCATTATTTTGGAAATCAGAGCATTTTTTCCATGAATGCTACTGTAAGATCACTCATTTCTCCATTAGAATATTGTATTATACTGAAATCTACAGAACATAGCAATCATTTGGCTTTTTGGATTAATGGTGATTGAAAATGGGGCACTAGGGTTATGTAATCATGAGGACTATGAAGATGAATGCAAGTGGTAACAAATCATTCCTAAAGGAAAGGACAGTCTGTGTTTGCTTTTCATCAATTCCCTTTCATTTTATTTCCCTTTCATTCAATTCAACAGGCAGTTATTAAGTACTTGCTATATGAAGGGAACTCTTCAAGGTACTGGGAAGACAAAAGAGAAAAATTAAGATCCTCCCCTCAAAGAGCAGGAAGAGATGAAATGTACCCAAAAGGTTCAATATCAGTTAGACTATGACAAATGCATAGGAAAGACACGAAATATGAGAGAAGAGGGGGAGCTTCCTAGAGAATAGAAGAGGTATGGATTAATGGACAAGGTAGTATTTGAGATGGACCTTAAAAGAAGAGGAAGATTTTTATCAGTAGAGATATAAAGTCCATTTTAGTCATAAAGGACTAGAGTAAAATGCCCAGAAATAGTAGAAGACTGGATGGGGTCATGGAATGGCTAGTAGACAATTTAGGTTGAAAACAGAGGGTATAAAAGGAATGCCAGGATAAAGAGTCTGTATTTTATCCTATACACAGTGTTCTAAGAGATGTCAATAAATACAATGGGTGACATCATTTCTCTTGAAGGTACTGCAAAAGTTCTAAATGTTAAATTATGTAAAATCTTAAATCTATTAGAAGAATGTAAGCTCTTTGAGCACTGGGACTTTGCTATTTCACCCTCCTTCCCCACCCCTATACTCTTTACCACACAACACAGTGCTTTGAGTATAGTATTCTCTCATTTAAAGTTTGCTGGATTTTTTAATAGTTCCTGTGAATATAGTACTTTAAAGTTTTTCACTCTGCTTGCCTCACAGTCTACTATCCATTGATCAGTCAACAAGTAAAGATTAAGGGAATGGGCTCTAGGTAGTGGGGATAGAAATACAAAAATTAAACAATCCCTTCAAAAAGTTATATTCTATCATGATTAATAGTGCAAATATTAGCACCATTTTATGGATGAGGAAACTGGGGAGAAGAGAAGTTAGGTGACTTATCCAGTAGTGTTAGAGCTAGGCCTCAAAACTATGATTTCTAGCAGTTAGTAAACATTTGTAAAGCATCCACTATAATGTGCCAAGCCCAGTGCTTGCTGATGATAGAAAGACAAAACAAAGTCCCTGCTTCAAGGAGCTTGCGATCTACCAGTATTCTTTTTATTAATGAATTAATTAGAATGATGCTACAGAAAAAGAAGAGGCCTAGTGATTCGAATGCCTGGGTCCTTTCTCAGGGTTTTTTGGGGGGTTTTTTTGGAAAATGGCAAACTATTTCCTTTTCAGTGCCTAGTCACTGGGATGGTTTCTTTCTATACTCTATTCAAAACATCATCATCTAATTTTTTCATTAACATAGAGAAAGATGGTTTTTAATTTATTCATTTTGATGTGAAAAACCTTGCTAGCTTATTAAAGGAGATAAATGCCTTCCTTAATCATTTCTCTAAGTTTGGTTATTCTTTATTGTCCCCAGTTGTGTAATGTGGCAGTGAATCTAAGATGGTCCTGGATAGGACTTGATATAATGAAAAATTTCCTAAAAATTAGAGCTGTCCCCAAATGGAATGAGCTGCTTCTGAAAAAGAGTGAGTTCCCAACTCTAAGAGTATTTAAGCAGGGGTTGAATGACCACTTGTGGATTTTATAGAAGAGATTCATGATTTGAATGAGGCTTGGGTAAGAGGACCCTGATCTTCCTTCCTTCCTTGCACTTCTAGGATTCTTTGACGTGTAATGGATAGGGTACTGGATTTTAAATCCGTAAGACCTGGGTTCAAATCCTGTTTGGGGCACTTAATAACTATATGATTCTGCACAAGTAATTTAATTTGCCTATATCTGATCTCTAAAATGAAGTGGGGGACTTGATGGCCACTGAGGTCCCATCTAAGTAGAAATCTATGATCCGATGATTCCTTTGAGGCAGGTTAATAAGTAACACAAAGATGAACATTAACGAGAAGTTAAATAACTGAAGAACTTGAAAACAGAATGAAAATTGTACTGCCCCTCTCTCTCCTTCCCCAGTCACTTGTACGGGTCAGAGAAGAGATCACTGGCATCTATGTATAGACAGTTCAAGCTTGTTAGAATAAAGGACAGCTCTTTATTTCTCCCACTGAATTTCAATTGCAGTCAGTGTAAGTAAGGGCTTAAGTAAGATCAGCCCCTTAACACTAAATCAGAACAATGGTTGGGTCTTTGCAATCTAATTGTAGGCAGCCCGACCCAAGTCACTCCTTAGCTGTTCGGTGGTTTAGCTCTTATTCTACTTTTCATCAAAATCAAAACAAGAGTATGCCAATGTTATATCTCTGCCATGTTAAGAAATTTTAAAAAGGACACTTTTTAAAAGCAAATAGAGTTCACCCAAAACCAAAAACAAGCAATCTTTGAGTCTAGGGTGAGCCTTGTTTTTGATTAGGGTTACCTAGCTCATTGAGACAGCTAAGTGGCATAGTGGGTAGTATGGAGTCGAGTGGAGTCAGGAAGACTCATCTTCCTGAGTTCAAATCTGGCCTTAGATACATACTAGCTGTGTGACCTTGGGCAACCCTGCTATTCTCAATTTCCTCAATCTGTAAATTAACTGGAGAACAAAATGGTGAACCATTCCACTATTTTTGCCAAGAAAACCCCAAATGGGGTCATGAAGAGTCAAGACACCACTGGAAAATCACTGAACAATTACAATCTGAAGTGAAGTTTCTTGGTGGAGACAAAACTCGTGTCAGACTGGAGCTTTTTGTGAAAAGTGATAGTATACAGTAACAAGAAAAGACTGCATTAGAGACTGCTCTCCTGGCTCCCCCTGTAAGGTAAATGCTGGGGAAGCCTTAGCTTGACTCTTTCTGAGCACACTCTACTTAGCAGAGACTATGCCTCTATCCCATGGAAGGCTACAACCCTCTGGGATCTGAGAAGACTGTGTCTTGTATCAACTTGCTCCTGCAACAACATATAGGCAAAGAGCCTACCAATAGATGAGCTCCCGGCTCTAAACCCTATGGAAGACAGCCCCAGGGAATTATAATGCACAAGTGAAGATAGATGGAAGCTTAAGATTACTGTCAGTGTACACGTTGTATCACCATCCTAATTTGCTGAAGTATGATATATAGCAGACTGGCCTTACAGTCAGGAAGATGTGGGTTCAAATTCTCCTTCTGATATCTCCTAGCTGTTGTGACCATGAGTCCAGCACTCAATCTGTGTCCCAAGAGATTCTCTACAAGTAATAAACATTACAGAGCAGTTGCTGGTGTGCATCAGTGAAGAAAATATCCATCCCAAGTGTTCCCACAATCCAATGAAATCACAATTATGGACCAAAGAATTTCTGGGGATAACATGATGACTTTGATTCCCCTTTATAAGTTAATGGCATCAGACCCTGCTCCTAATGAGAATTGTGGGGAGTGACTGAATAGAGCTGTTCTGTTTTGTCACTTGTTATATGAAAGGATTGGACATGGCTGGGGTTCATGAACTTTAAAAAATATGTATTTTGCTATTTTAGTGTAGCCATTTCCATTGGAATCTTAAATATTTATACATCATTCTGTGGAGGGATCCATAGGCTTCACCAGATTTTCAAGGGGGTTTAATAAGATCCAAAAGATCAAGAACTTCTGGACATGCTGCTGTGTCTGGACCTGGGCGTCCTGCTTCTTGGTGTATTTCTGTTCCTATAGGAGACATATTAACCTTGCCACCAGTTCCTTGTAGCAGCAACCACACTGGCATACCCAGGATGACTGCTAACACAGGTTCTGAGATCTGATTTACTAGGAAAACACTGTTTAAGGGGTCAACAATCTTTTTAAATTACATTCATTAGTTCAGGAGAAAAGTCAGCACCCCCAACTTCAGAGAAAATAAAAGCAGAGAAATAAAGACCAACATACAAAGCTCTGACTGCCCAAATCAACTATCTACTTTACATACATCCCTGGATTGAGAGAGCCTTTACATCTGAGCAGTCAGGGAGCTCTGGACATATGGTCATTCAGAATTTCCACCAGGGAATCACAAGATCCTTCTCAAAATCGAGCCCCCAAAGCAAAATACCAACTCAGAGTACATATATACTTCTCAGAGCCAGAAGGCATCACAACCCCCCTGTCTCAGTGCCTAATTAGAAATTAGCAAATGGGGTGAAAGCCTTCTGACAAGCAAGCCTCCCCTAAGCAAACTTCCCTTAATGGGCAGGGAAGATCTTATATCCTATTAACATTACACACCCAATATAAGAAACTTTTACCTGGAACTGGGCTATGTTAGATAAATGAATAAATGAATAAGTGAATAAATGAAACAATTATTTAGCACATGTGTCATACAAAGCACTAAGGACACCAACAGAAAAGCAAGACAGTCTCTGTTCTCAGGAAACTCCCATTCTAATGGGGGAAACAACACAGAAAAAAGGTTTTATCTGAAAATTAGATGGAAACTTGGTTAAGGATGCCTGGTCCTTAGGGTACATTGGCAAAATAGATGGTATTTCCTCTTTTTTAGGTTATCTCTACTGATAAAAACAAAAACAAAAAAACATATTTGTTTCCATGTCACAGTGACGGTGACAAGGACTGTGTTCTTTTCCAAATCTTTAGTAGCTAGAGCCATAGAAAAGGCAAGAGCTGTAGCAGCCAAAGAGGAAGTTTCCAGCTCATTCCTTCACAAGGGTTGCTTCCCAGTATGGTGGCTGCCAGGGCTGGGCTGGAAGCTGAGAAGAATGAGAAGTCCAAGAGATATAGTTTCTGGGATAATTAACAATCAATGTTAATTATTGCTAGCAAATAATAAGTTGAGGTCAGTCTCATAACCAAAGGTCCCACCACCCCAGAATATCAAATGCTTAAAAGCCTTTGGAAAGTGGATGTCCCTGAGGGTAGAAATCAACTCTGATTGGTTAATAATCAAAGGGGTGGACATATTAATGAGGAGGTGGGCTAAAAGTCTTCAGCTCCTCCTGCTGAGAACACAAAAGGATCATGAGACTCAGCCACCTCCAGCAAACTGGACAAAAGAGTCCATTTCTACCCAGACCACTCTGGCTGGTTTTTCCCTTCATAAACTGAGTCATCATAAAATCTAATGGAAAAGTCTAAGGATGGGCTTATATTGTAAGGGCAAGAACTTGCCTAGACTGAATTATGTTTGTAAGGTCTTCTAGATGGATGAGATCCCACCCATGATCCAGAAGCATGCACCCAGAAGATTTAGGCAATCTCATATGTCAGCAATGTCCTTCAGAGACTATCCTTCAGCTACAGGGGCTGGTTTCTGAATGAGGAAATAGGAAGGGAAAATCTTGATCCTAACTTAATAACTGGTTATTAATATAAGAAGAAAAATAAACATTTCTCTCAAAGCAGGGCTAATAATTTGGAGTGCTGTTATTGCAAGGCCTCTTAGGTTTATATAACCATCACTGTCAATGCAGTACAATGAACAGAAGGTGGGGTGATGCAGGAGGGAAAGAGGTAGTCCAACCATGGCTGAAGGGGCAGTCTACTTCTCAAAGAAGTTTATTTTTCCTTGGCCCTGGAAGAGGTTTGCTGTGACAACAGGTTCCTGGGGTTGGGCATAGGGGAGAGAAAGCAAAGTTGCAATGACTGAATCATAGGAGTATCAATTTGGGACATAAGGATGGTGCATCTGGACTGGAATGGGGGTGGGAGCATGCCCCCTCAAGGTTGGGTCAGGGCAGCAGAGCCCCAGTGATTCAACTGTAATTATGGCTCAACATGTTGTTCTCCTTCAGGGGTGTTATTTTGCCCCATGGAGCAAAATGACTTCCTTTATTAGATTCATGACCCTGCAGCACCAACTAGTAGAACCCTACGGGCCACTCCAGGCCACTCCTTGCTTCAATTTCCCTTTCTCTGTTGATTACAGAATGAATGTCATGGTTACATAGGGAGGAGAGGCTATGCAGCCCATAATGGATGATTGAAAGACGTATAGCCAGGTAAAAATATTTAGATTATTGTCCTCCATTCCTTCTAAGAGGAATCTCTCCTTTTCTTAGGAGAAACTAGGTAGCACAATGCAAGGAGCACTGTGTCTGGAGTCAGGAGTTCAAATCCTGCCTCAGACACTCCAGCTATGTAACCCTGGGCAAGTTTCTTATCCAATCTGCCGGTTTCCTTCACTATAAAATAGGGATAGAAAAAGCACCTATTTCCTAGTGTTGGTGGGAATTAAATGAGAGAATATTTGTGAAGATTTTAGCACAGTGACTGTCACTTAGCAAATGCTTTATGTATCCTTATTTCCTCCTTTCCCATCCCCTTTGATCCAGACGTTTTTCCTCTGTAGCCTGGATGAGTGCATAGACTTATTTTGTTCACTCTATCAACTTAGGATCGCAGGACGATAAATTTGGAACTAGAAGGGACCCTGGGGGTTTTCTAATCCAGTTCTCACATTTTGTCCATGATTGGTTGAATGACTGATGCTGATGTGCTTATCAGCTTTTCTCAAGTGTCTTGTGCCTCAGTAGAATATAAGGGACTCTCTTTTTTTTTTTTTTATATCCTCAGTGCTTAGCAGTTAGAACTGTTAAAGACCTTAGCTTAAAAAGGCCAAGGTGTCCCATTGCATCCAGGGCCATCTCTAGTCTTCCTGTTCTATATGGACCCAGATGGCTCCAGAGGAGAAAGTGAAGCTGGTGACTTTGCACGGCCCTCCCTCACTGAAATCCAATTCACTTGCATGTCATGGTATCACCTCCCTGATGTCATAGTCCTCTTTGAGAATGAAGGACAAATGACAGCTGTGCACATAGTAGGCACTTAATAAAGATTAGTTGTCATTCTGGGATGGCTTTTGTAAAGCCATTGTAGAGACATGCCATCTATTCATTGCTAGGATACCTTGTACATAATGCTAGGTTGTTTCAGGTTATTGCTTTGGAATCTTCCACTGTAAATCAATCCGGTCTGTCTGTTTTTTATTTGGACTTGCACCATCTGAGATCTCAGAGATTTCCTGCAGTGATTGCCAGATGAATAGCAGGGAAAGCTGTGGGAATAATGTAAGCATCTCTTCAGTGTTCCATCATTTGCCATGTCATGAACAGATGCAAATTCTCCATTAAACAGAGGAAGTGCATTTTAATTTCTCTGGAAATATTGGGTAGTGGAATCCCCCTATTTTGGTAATTATTTATGTTGTAGAAACTAAGGGTAATAGTAAGTTAATCTAGTTATGCAGGTTGTTCAAAAATCTCAAGGGAGGGGGCCTAGGTAAAGACTATTAATTTTTTTTCACTTGAGAAAGGTTTGTCATGAAATGTCAACGAATGTTATTTGTTGGAAATAGTTTTCAATTTTTAATATTTTTCATCTTACCAACTGCACCCCATGCCTCCCTTCTCCCTACACCAACTGGGAAAAAATTAGATATATGGCAGCATACTAATTTCAGAAGACCTGTGGATTTTAAGTTGAAGGACCTGAGTTCAAATCCTGTTTCTATCACTCTATGAACTTGGAAAAACTTTCTTATGATCATAGGAATGTAGTTTTAAAACTGAAAGTGACCTTCTAAGTCATTTAATCTGATACTTCCATTTTGTAGATGAGGAAAGAGAGACCTGTTACATTGAGAGAAGTGGCAAAGACTGATATGAACCCAGGTCATCTCTGGACCTCATGTTTTCCCCTCATCTGTATGTAAAATTAGCTTCGATTGGATTGACTCCTCCGGCTTTAAATCTGAAGATACTAAATTTATATGTGACCAAGAGAAAAAAAAATACCTGGCACCCTCTGCTGGATAATATAGTGTGGTGGAGTCAGAAGTCATATTTTGGGTTCTGATGCTGCTATTCATTAGCCATAACACTTTGAGCAAGGCGTTTTGTCTTTGTAAATCTTATTTTCTTCACCTGTAAGATGGGAACAATGCTGGTACCAACTATAATGTGTGTGTGTTAGGGGATGGTGTGGGGAGTGTTAGAGAGGGGAGGGTTTGCTGTCAATACTTTGTAAACTTCAAAGGACTGTATGAAGATGGGCTATTATTACTTTATTTACTTCTAAGTCCACTTTATTTTTAAAGCTTCCAGCAGCTCCAGCTCAACTGGCACGTAGCTTTAGGGAACGTCCTCACTGACTCTCTGAAATAGATTGGGGTTTGTAGCATCTACATCATTTCAGTGGCATCCAAGGCAGCTTTATGTGCATCATTTTAAATTGTGAATTTTGCCCACTTGAGTCATTCCAAAGCTACCATTTCCTTGAAGACCTGAAGGAACTATTTTTAGTTGGTAAGCACTTATTCAGTGCTTAGGGTGGATGGGGTTTGGTATGTAGCATTTAAAGCTGAAAAATCATTTCAACTCAAATCTTTATTATGAACACTGGGGAGAAAATGAGCATTACTCCAAGAGAGGATAAACCAGAAGTTAGAAATTATTATCTGGAGAATGAAATGGTCTGCCTAGCTCTCAAAATTTTTTAAAAAATTTAAATGCTTAAATTTGTGCAACTCAAAATGCTGAGTTAACGAATTTTAGAAGCAGCTAAGTAGATAGAGCCCTGGACCTGGAATTTGGAACTCAGAATACTTATTAGCTGTTTGACCTTGGTAAGTCACTTAACCTCTATTTGCATCTGTTTTCTCAACTGTAAAATGGGGATAAATAACACCTATCTCAAAGGATTGATGTGAGGATCAAATGAGCTCAGATTTGTAAAGTGATTCACACAGTGAGCAGTACATAGTAGGTTGCTTAATAAATGCCAGTTATAGTGATGTCTAAGAAGGGCCCTTAGCGACTGTAAGTCCACCATTCCTTTTTTAAATGAGGACATTGAGGGTCAAAGAGATTGAGTTCCCTGTCCAAGCTAGCCTAGATTTGTCTAGTTTAGTGCCTAGACTCCATACCTGAAGCTGCCCAGTGCAGTGTTTTCTATTCTACTTCATTAGTTGTGATGTCAATAAAAAAATTCCTTGATGGCCAACCAGTGGGTGATTATCCTGTATGAATTAAGTTCCAGGTCTTAGACACATAATTCATCATCAGACCTACACGAAAATCTGAACAGACTTAAGAGAATCTCAGGTTATTGCCATGCTAGATAGTGAAATGACTCGTATTTGTATAGGCCATAGACTCTATGAGATTAAGCCTGCTTTAACAGATAGAGGGATGGCCCTGAGATCCAGTAAACCTGTGTTCAGGTGCCTCTGACACCTAACTGTGTAACCATGGGCAAGTAAGTCACTTTCAGTGCCTCAGGCAACTCTCATACACTATAAATTAGAGAGTTGCTAATCAAGGGAGTTTCCACATCAGCAAATTCTCCAAACTGATGAAATCACAGGTTAAGACCAAAACATAAAAAACATATTATGTAGAGCAAATGAGATATAATATATGATATGATTGCCCAGAAAAGTTGTGTAATTAATTGTTCCTACTTGTCAGTGGTAAGCAATTTTTTGTTAATAAGCAATTACTAAGCAGTTTTTTCCCTTTTTTCCCTCCTCTTTCCCTCCAACCTCCCCTTAAACCTTTACAGGTCTCAGTCTGTCGTGGAAGCTGGGACATTGAAACATGAGGAAAAGGGAGAGAATGAGAACACCCAACCACTGCTGGCTCTGGACTGAATTCTAAGTCACCAAAATACATCTACAGTGGCACCAGTCACCTATGAAGCACATGCTTAACTGATCCCCACAGGCACACATCTTGCTTGACAAAAGGTCCTCCACTTCTGTTGACAATAACGATCGATCGATCGTCACCAGCCATCTGTCTGAGCAGCCAAAGTTAAACAAAGACCAGAGGGATTTCTTTTTCAGTGAAGGCTACAAGGATAAAGCAAGATATCAATTTAAACCAAGAACAAATTTTTTTCCAATTTTTATTTTACATTTATGGGATTAAAAGGATCAAAAAGGATTGGACTTATTAATTCCTTGCTCACACACACACACACACACACACACACACACACACACACACACACATATATAAACTACATTGTGGACATTTTTCCTTACATATCATATTGGGGAAAAGTAAGGTTTTTTTTTTTCCAAATAACATATGTCCAAATTAAACTGTAAAGATACAACTTTCAGATTCAGTATAGTGCAAAGCCATGAGACAATAGCATCTGCAATATTTTTCATTCTCATTGATTTTTTTTAACGAAGTCACCAGCATTGAATTATTCATCCTGAGAACATGTTCACACAACTCTGGCTAGTTACAGTTTATTTACTTTAATACTTGGCTAACACTTTTCTGAACTTTTGTATCCTCTCTAAAACCATGTTGCATCACGAGGGCAGAAGACACACACACAATTTGGGAAAACTATTATTTCATTTTTCTGACATGATTTTCCACAGGCAGTCTATTAGCTCAGTCTGTATCTGTATAAAGGGGAATCTCATTGGAAACATTTTTAATGATTAATGGAACTATTTAGATTGTTTCATTTAGGGCATGACAGCTAAGGAAAATGCTATGGAACCATTTAACCCCCTTCAGTTAAGGGCTGTAGACAGAGGACAGTTCTGATGGTTGCTAGAGAAAGCAGACATTCAATTGAGGAGGAATACTTCCTCAGATGAATGAATGAATGACTAAAAATGGGCATGTACTCCAAACAAAGGAGTAGAATAGAAATGCAGGACTGAAATGCCAAAGATCAGCTCACTGCTTTATTTGTTTTTGAAAAATCAATCCTACCCATTTGCTGAAATGGATATAGTGATAAAATAAAAGAAAACCTGTAAGAAATGATTTTGTGCCATGAATTTGCTTCCCTAAATCAATTTTACAATTTAGGTGTCTTTTTCTCTTCAGCCACCTGCTCCATAAAGACATTCATCTATTTATTTGTACCATTATGTGGCATCATGTGTCAAACAGAAGGTATATCAGTTAATGATGAGCAGTACAGTGATATTTTAAATGAAAACATTTAGGAGGGCTAATGTTTTAAGCTGAGAAATCATAAGGAAGACATACTTCATTGATGGTCATTTTCAAATTAGTGTTTACTACTTTTATTCTTTACTACAAAAAAAATCATCAAAAACTATTAATGTTTGCATTTGTAGCATACCAGCCATTGCTACTGATACAGAATAACAAAAAAGGACATTGTTTATGTGTTCTGGCCCAATCTTGTAAAAACCTCAAAACTGGGTACAAATCCTACCACCTCTGACAATTACTAGCTGTGTGACCTTGGGCAAGTCAACTTATCTTTCTGAGCCTGTTTCCTCATGTGTAAAATGAGGCTAGTAACACCTGCAGCACCTACCTCGCGGGGTCGTTATGAGGCTCAAATGAAATAATGTATGTGAAGTGCTTTGGGAACTTTATAGAGCGCTATGTACAGGTCGGTTGCTATTTTTATTTTTGCAAAAAAAAAATCGATGAAGTAGAAAACGAAATGAAAATATAGCCACTCTGCCAATGCAGAGGTGTGTAAATAAATCCAGTTACTTTGGGGCAGCCATTCCTAATCACATGCTGAAATATCTTCATCTGTACTGTGACCCAATGACTTTTTTTATACAGTTATATAGAGAAATGAAGAAGAAATAAAAGCAAATCAGGGAGTCATTTTAATTGCTTGGGTTTATATATGTGACAATTGTTGGATCCAAGTTTTTAAAATATCATTGAAGCCAATTAGTGCTATGTTTTAAAACAGTGAAAAGCTATCTGCCTATTAAGTTGGCAGTTTCAACGTCCTGATTTAGAGACCTGATTTAAAAGCACTCAACCTACCATAGTGACCTAAGTTAACATGAGTTAGCTTGTAAATCTGTTTCTCTCCAAATCTCATGACATGAATGTAAGATGAACGTTCCCATGTGCATTTTCTCATTTGAATTTTCTGTACATGTATGCAATAGATTTATAAACAGGAACCAAAACCAACAAGAATTGACATGAATGTTAGTTACTATTACATGAGCATTGGATTGTACCGTCCTTCACTGCTGAGTCACTTCCCCTTGTTAAATAAATATTGAAGGACAAAAATGACTTTTTTCTTCCTGGTTTTTTTTTCTTGATATTGGTCATTATTTTGGAGGTGCTGTTTCTCCTGATTCTGTATTCTACACCTGTAATATGCTTTCCCCACCTCCCCCTACCAAAAAAAAAGTAAAAACCACAAAATTCCTGGTTTAGAAATGGAAGCAACTATACAGGAACCACCAAGTAAGTTCCCAATTACAGTATTGTCAACTTGTGCATTGTAGTTGGGGCTCCTTTCAAGGAAAAGGGATAAAACCTCCCCGGGACCTTTCCAGTAGAACCTGTGTTCTTGGGACAGAAGAAATACGAGTAGTTTCAATATTGGAAGACAGCTAAAGAAGATAAGACAGAAGTTACCTCAGTTATTCCTGTAATGAAAAGGCTGTGTATTCTAACTTTTCACCAGGACTCTAGGCACTCAAGTTTATATTTTAAAAAATGCCATGAATGTGGCATTTAATAAAAAGTATTGTTCATCTTGACCCATGAAATAATATTCAGTGCATGATTATTTTAATAGAGAAATTACATTGCATACCTTTCAAAGGGTGCATTCCACTCTTATTTGGAAACATTTCAAAATATTTTATTTCATTAAAACTTTACTTAGTGATGTGAATATCTAAGGAGATTATTTTTAAAAATTTTATTTCTTTGTAATGTGCATTATTAAAAATTCACCCATGCAAACTTGATACTTATTTTAAGGCATTCCTTTTCATTTTATGTGGCAATTCTATTCTAAGGCAAAAAGTTAGGAAGAGTGTTTCCAATTGTTTTAAAGAGGAAAGGATTTCTTATGATACCCTAATATTCAACAAAGATGCTAGAATTTTTCCATTTTCAACAATTATCCTTTCCACTCTGTCATCCTGAATAATACTATCAAAAACTTATCCATGAAAAATATGGCAGGAATCCTCTGAAGTAACAGGGAAGCATTCACTCATCCTCCATATGGATTAATACTGTGTAAAGATAAGGTAGGGCTTGGACCCTGATTATTAAAGGTGTCAAGACCCACGGGCACGGGGCCTGGATCCATTTCCCTACCAAGCATCTGCCTAATCTTAGGAGATGGAAAATTTTATTATGAAAAAACTTTTCTTAAAAAAAATAAACCTAATTCTTGAAATATATGAGAGTTATATGTGGCCTTTATAGGGGTCAATTTCAAATTATTACACATGCTTTTTCAATGACAAAACTTTTCTTCAGAGAAATAACCTATTCAGCTTGTCTCTATTATTAACTCAAAGGCAGTGCTAGTCAGAAACCAGACCTCCAGGTAGAAGAAAAAAATAAACTGATAAAAAGGGAGGTTGTTTCCATAGGTTTTTTTTGTTTTTGTTTTTGTTTGGGTTTTTTTTTTTTTTGGACAGAGCTATTGTTTTCTACTTTTTCCTATCCATCACAGTAGGAAAATAACATTTTCTCTCTCCTGCCAGGTTTTTTATACTAAAAAAAATTTAGAAAAGCAGAGGAAAACTCATCTTGATAAAGAGTATGCGAAGATAACAATGCTAAACAGCTGGAAGTGAAAGCCATTATACAGCTTGTAAAAAGAAAGAGAAAATAATGTAGTGGTTTGTAAAAATAAATGCTCTATGGTTGGCTTAATAGAAAAATACACTTACATTTAAAAATTACAAAATGATAACCATCCATTCACATTATCTACATTTCCTATCAACAAACACTGACAAACCTATTCTGGGAGCAAAATCTTTGGCTGGTAAGAAGGTCTTGTGTTTTCACTTTAATGTCGGCATCAAAGCAGCATAGAACAAAGAAGGGTAATTTCTAAATGAGCTGGAGTAGACAAACCATTCCTTCAGCATCTTCTAAACCTGAGTAGGCTTGCATTTTTGAGGCAGCAATTCAAGCAGAAGCATTAGAAGCTTCAGCATTTAAGATTCTGTCTACACAGCCACGTAGATAAAACAGCCAGTAAGGGCCTCCCTCATTTGTGTTCTGAGCCTCCAATGTGTTAAATTGCAGGCAGACTTCTCCTTTGCTGAGGGGTCAGCTCCGGGTGCCACACATCCACAATGAAGATTAGGCGCAGGGACGTTGCATCCTGCCACACCTCATGTTCAAATGAGTCATCAAAGATGAGCACTTTACCTTCTTCCCAGTTCCTGTAAGAGAAAAACAAGACATTTTCTATTACAATCTTCCAAGGTTCTGCTATCTGGATGGATGCTAGCTAACCAAAGCCCTTATGGATTTATGAAAATGAATTTTGGCATCAAAAGATTGATTTAATATCTTTGATGACCTAAACAGCATTACAGGACTCAGTGGTTCTTCATTATAAACATTAATTCTTATTTTTCAGTATTATAGGTGAAGAAAGTAAATGGAGAGAAGAAAATGGAGCTGAAGGTAAAGTGAGACTGATATATCTTGTAAACATTTTTAAAAATAAATCTCTTCTATCAGATATTTTAGTCAGCAGAGAGTTAAAAATTGGCCACTGGTCCTGAATAAAGTACATAATTTTCCTATGAATAATCACATGACTGATGGCTTTTTGTGAAAGCTCCCTGGCATCTTTCCTGGTTTTTCATGGGCAAAGGATTATCCTTTCCAAGGGACAACCACATCATGTTATTCCATTTGGGAAAAGTACCACTGTACAAAAAGGCAGGCATTAAAAAATATATATATATTATTCTTTACCAAAACACAGCAACAGTAAGACCAGGTGTTTCCTAGCCATTATTTTGTGTTCAGAACATAGGCACATTTCAAAACTCTTGTTCTTTGTATTAATGACATCCACATAGGAGATTTTAAAAATCAATGCCATTCATTGTTGGGTTGTTTACCCATCAGCAACTGACACACATATGGTTAGAAAATACAAACCAAATTTAATGCTAGCCTGAATAAAATATAATCAAAAAGTAAATGAAGGTAGGGAGAAGAGGAAAAATAATCTTGATAAACAGAAAGAAAGAGCACAGGATTTGGAGTTAGGAGACCTGTGATTGAAATATGGGTCTGATGCTTACTAGCTGTGTGACCATGGACTTAACCTCCTGAGTCTCAGTTTCCCCATACAGATGATACTACTTAAACCAAGCCTGCACAACCTGTGGCCCATGGGCCACTTGTGGCATGCCAAAGGATTTCAGGTGCCCCATGAAAAATGTAGAAGATCCTCTACATTTTTCAAAGGGCACCCAAAATCCTTTGGTGGGCTTCATGTTGTGCAGATCTGACTCTTCAGGCTGTGGTAGAACAATCCATTTTTTAAATGTCAAGTGAAAAGATGACAGATGTAGAGCTGGACCTCAAAAGCCATTTAGTACAACTGTTTTGTTTTACAGTTGAGGAAACTGAGGCCCATGCAGGTGAACTGGCTTGCCTGAGGTCATAAGGATAATAAATAACAGAGCTAGGATTCTAATCCAGGACCCTTACTCCAAATCCAGCATTCTTTCCACAACAGCACATATTTCCTCATCACTGTATGGGAATGATATAATCCAAACCCAAAACACAACAGAATTTTTGATTTTCTAAGTGACAGATTAAATTGAATTCAATAATCATTTGTTGATTGATTAGTAGGTAGAAGGCACTGTGCTTAGTGGTAAGGATACAAAGATAAAACACAAAATTGGCCTCCAGTTAAATTGCATATTTTAAAAATTTGCTTTGATTTTCTAAAACCAAATTTCACTATGGAACTAAGTTTATTATGCTGTATATGTTCTAATCAATGTAAAGCCTATTGTCAAAAATACTAAGTACTGGTTAGAAAATGCTGGCTGGGTGTCAAGTTATTCAGTCATAAGATATCAGTGTTTTATGGCACAAGAGTGTGAACAGGCTTGTGCCTTTTACATGTACAGCAAAGTGCTAAAAATTAAATGTTATGGCATACTTAATAAATTTAAAAATCTATTTTTCAGAGTAACTGATAAATATGTTGTACACTCCTTGAGGGAAGAGAATATTTTGTATCCCTCACTGTATCCCTCACTGTATCCCTTATAGTGTCTAACACAATCCTTAACACAAATAATATCTCAATCAATCAATAGCTATTAAGTGACTAAAAGTGCCTCTCAAGGTAGGATAAGGAGTTGATTTACCACTTCAGTTTCAGACAGAATAAAATTTATGTCCTTGATAAAAGGACTAGGCCATGGAATAATAGCAAACTAACCTACAAGAAAATGTCTATCACAAGTTACTCAAACAAATTTTCACATATGAAATCCAAATGAAATCCCAAACCAATTTAAAACAAAGTCAAAGTCAAGAGTGTGATTGTGGAGTTTAAGCTCCTTGAGGGCAGGGTAGATGGAGACACATTTTGCCTTTGTGCTGAGCACCACTATCTTACATACTGCAGGTGTGCCATCAATGTTTACCGGATTGCTCTGAAGAAAGGAAGAGAAGGGGCATGTGATTCTTGAAAAAGTCAGGAAACAACTTTTTTTTTCTTATTTCAGTATCACCTGGTGGACTAAGAAGTCCCTGATGATCCTTATATATAAAAGTAGGGCTATAAAAGAAAATGGGGGGCGGCTAGGTGGCGAAGTGAGTACAGCGTCAGCCCTGGAGTCAGAAGGACCTGAGTTCGGATCTGGCCTCAGACACTTAATGTACACACAAAAAACCAAAAACCTAGCCGTGTGACCTTGCGTAAGTTACTTAACCCCAACTGCCCTCCAAAAAGCAAAAAAAAAAAAAAAAAAAAAAAAAAGGGAACGAGGGAAAGACTCAGGAATTTGGAGTTAAAAAGGGTCTTGGGTATTATCTAATCCAATCCTCTAATTTTAAAGACGAGTAACGAAGGCCAGGGATGGCAAATTACTTGTTTGAACAAATTACTTACTTGTTTGAACAAATTACACACAGTGATGAAAATGATTAATGACAAAGAAAACAATAGAACCCATATTGCCTAATTCCTAGTCTAGTGTTCTTTCTACAATTTTACAATGAATCCTTAGATGAAATTCCTATTAATTTTGTTGATTAACTCTTCAGATTAGCTTCTGTGTGTGTGTGTGTGTGTGCACAAGCGCACACACAAATACACACATAATATATAGCTTAATTTGATTAAGGGTGGATTTGTTTTTGCTTTCCAAATTTATTGTCCTTTCAAATTTCATTCAGAAACTAAGGATGTATGTATAGCCACTAAGCTATGTATTTCTACCCACTTTTTGTTTACCTTTAGACCACAAACTCTGATCCAGTCCCCTAGGTCAGTATGATATTCCTCACCAAAAGGAAAAAAATTAATAATAACATAGGGCCTCAGCCCAAGCCCATAAAGAATTACTCGGTTCATTGTTTTATCAGTAGTAGATAGGCAAATATCAAGTTGTTAAGTACAGATCTGAGGGAGTTTTGGGGTAAGGGTAGCTTTTTTTTCAAATAAACTATTATGTTTTCTTGTTTTATATTCGTTTAAAATGGATTTTTTTTAAAAAGAAAATAAACTGTCAAAGAAGGTTAGAATCAAAACAGAAACCATTGCTTTTAGCTTTTCTGCTATTAATAATTACTTCTTTAAACTTCCCATCTTTTTTGCTCCCCTCTCTCTTGAGAAATACAATAGAGTGCTTCCCCCAGAATGTCAGAGCCAGAGAATCTCTGAGTTGGAAAGATCTTCAGGGGTCCAACTAGAACCTTAACAAAAATCCCTCCCTCAAAATATTTATCCAACTTCTACCTGAAGGACTGCAGTAAAAGAGAATTCATGACCTCCACATATAATTCATTAAATGTATATGTAGCTTTGTTAGCCAGATTTTCTATGATATCAAGCCTAAACTGCTTCTCTGCAGTTTCTATCCATTGTCCCTAATTCTTCTTCCACAGCCATTCAAATTCTCCCTTTCAAATCTCTTCTCTAGGCTAAATATCCCAAGTTTCTTCAGCTGATTGTCCTATGGTCTGATTTCATCTTAAAGACTCTCACCTCTCAGGACACTCTTTTCAGGTCTCCAAATAAGCATCGTTGTTATTGTTTGGTCATTTCCCCTGGGTCCAGCTCTTTCTGAATTCTTGGGGTTTTCTTGACAAAGGTAGTGGACTGACTTACCATTTCCTTCTCCAGCTCATTTTACAGCTGAGGAAACTGAGGCAAACAGGGTGAAGTGATTTGCTCGGGGTCACAAAGCTAGTAAGTGTCTCAGGCTGCATTTGAACTCAGGCTTCCTGTCTCTAGGCCCAGTGCTCTGGCACACTGTGCTACCTAGCTGCCTCAAATTAGCAACATCCTTTCTGAAATATAGCATCCAAAACTAAACATAATACTCAAGATACATTTGGGGTAATTAGGAATATATCGAGACTATCATCTTTTACTTTCTGGACACTCTGTCTACCCTCACCAGAGCTTTAAGCTAAATTTGCTCTTTTGGAAGCTGTCACTCTGTTCATTAATATAGTTTGGGGACCTCTAAATCATTTAGATTGTTTCTCCTTTCCTGTACTTTTAAAAAAAATTAAATCAAAACTTCAAATTAACAAGCATCTTCTTTGCCTCCTACTCACCTACTTCAATTATACAAAAATGTTGCTATCACTTTCCATTTTAAGTTCATCATTACTCTGTACTTGTGCCATTGATTTTTAAAATCCAATTTGAGAAACGGAAAATAGGAAAAAGATAGGAAAAAACAAAAGCAGAAAAATAAAGAGGGTGAAAAAAAACAACAAAAAGGAAGCAATTGTGGTGAGAAATGGTGGTGAGAGAAGCACTACTAGCTATTTCAGGTGTCCTGACACCTGACTCCTGTTTACTGAATACTGGAGAAGACCAAACAAAGCCCAAGAAGGTGGGTAGTATTCTTTCTTTACAAACTGATTTGTTTACTTATTTATTTTGCAGGGACAAAAATAGTTGATAGCTTTTAAGAGGGATTAAGACAAATAGAAGACTAAAAATTAAATGTAAATATTGAAAGGAGAAAACCATGATGTAAGAATTAAATTTCTAAACATACAGTTCCATTCCCAGGGAAAATAAGACAACTTAAATATACCCTCAACATGATTTTGGGCTTGATTTTTTTAAGGCCAAGAAAACTATATCACTCCATGTGTCCTGTTTGACTTGTGTCTGCCCTTTGTAAACTTCTCACATTGCCTCATGCACTCAATTCCCTTGTTTTGGGCATGGATAGCTTTTAAATGCTTAAATTGAAAAAAAAAATTAAATCTTCATCAATTATCAGATGGAGCCTGATTTGCAAATACCCCAAAGTGCAGCACTTATTAGACTAGAAGATAAAAGCACAAGACAATAAAATTCATCTAAATGCCTGAAGTGGCTTGGAGAGGTTAAAGCAGAGGTCCATCTATCACCAGCATGGGAAAGCAAGAGGGCTTTACACAACAAAAGGAATCATAAAGATGTCAAAGGTCTATTATACCCTTTTTGGCCTAAAAAATAAAGGATCATTGAAATGCAAATAAATATGTTTCAGACCACTTAGTTTGTGAAAAAAGCTTCATAGATATGATTAAGTTAACATTCAAATTATGACATGGAAAGAGCCCCTTTGGATAAAAGAGCCCATGAAAACCACTGGAAGGGAGGCTTCCTGGGAAACTTTCCCAGCAGTTTTCATGGAAGCAAATTCATTCAAGGCCTCAAGCAGGATTCTGACCCCACCAACGATGATCTGGGCTTTCCCAAAACTTATTTCTAGAATTTCATGTGTTGAAGAAAAAAACCTCTACTCTGGTTTTGTAAAATGATAGCAGAAAATTTACTCCCAAGATTCTGTAACATTATAAAAGCCTACTGTTTGTCAAATTACAATAATTACAATTAAAAGTAATTCTGGAAATACCTACTTGATAATAAAAATTTTGTTGTGCAATTAGCACTGATATTAATAATACTAAGTAATGACACTAGGTGCTTAACCCTGTCACCCAAGGAACTTGGAAAAAAGCATGCTAATAATCTTTTAAATAATGTTTTTTGTTAAATTAAAAACAAACAGATATTTTCTACTCATTTTGTTAAGAAAAAAAAACAAGGCTCAAAAAATGTGAAATGTCTATAAATTCAGTGTCAGTCAGTGGTGGAATTGGAAACAGACCCCAGGACTACAAACAGTATGAATCACAGGCATAGAAGGGAACCCAAATGACCCTCTTGTTTTACATATGAGTAAACTGAAGCCTGGGCATGCATAGATAATCATTAAAGATCAAACTGCTAATAAGTAGCAGGGATAAGGTTTGGACTCAGGTTTTCATCCCTCTAAACCCAAAATTCTTTCTCTGTACCACTCACACAGTCAGCAGCCCCTAGATTCCTCACCCACAGATGAAGCCTCAATAGCACCACTTTGGCAGGTGGTTAGCGTCACCCTCGTCAGTCTCTACCAACTGAGATTGTCAACTGATCAGATTCCCTTAATAGGGCACTCATCACCCAGAGCCCCTGTCCTCAACCCTGTTATGTGAACTAATAATGTAGCATCCTAAATTAAAAGTCTAAACAAATCACCCATAGAATCATATGGTGTCCCTATAGAAACTGTAGCTCCAGAGAACTATTAACTCATTGGATAAAACAGACTTTTGGGGCTAGTTAGTGGAACTTAACCATAAGTTTTGATTCTCTTGAAGCTTTCCTCTCCCATTCTGCTGTCTGAAATTGTTTTCTCTCTACCTATCAGAGCACTTGACCCATTGTGTGCTGTTGCTGTCTTCTTTTTTTGTCTTATCTCCTCATCCATGAATAAACTACATGAGAGCTGGGCCTGTATCTTTTTTTTTTTTTAAAGCAATTGGGTTAAGTAACTTGCTCAAGGTTATACGGCCAGTCATTAGTTATGTGTGGGTGCTCATTTTCTGAGGCCGGAACTGATCCCAGGTCCTCCGGACTCCGGGGCCGGCACTCTTACTCACTACACCACCCTTGCGCCTGTGTCTTATCTATATTTATATCGCTCTTGCTGCCCAGTGTGTTTCAAGGTATGCACTTAATAAATGTTGAATTAGGGGTGAAAAAGGTTTAAAGTTTCATATAGCAGACTTAAAATAAAACCACAAACATCACTAGCATCGCTAGAAAAGCAACAACAAAATTATTAAAATACACAAAATATTTGGAAGTCACTCTAACAAAGCATACTTAATATTTATATAAATACAAATATAAAATACCTCCTAAAATGAGAAAAAAAATACCTTAAACAACTGGAGGCATATCAAGGGCTCATAGCTGTGCTCTGCTAATATAATAAAAATGATAAAACGAAATTATTTTAAATAATTAGAGTAATGTCAATCAAAATGCCAGGAGGCTACCTTGTGGAGCTAAACAAAGTAACAACAAAGATCATTTGGAGGAACCAAAGGTCTAAACTTTCAAGGGAAATAATGGAATTAAAGGGGAATAGTAGTTCCAGACTTCAAGTTACTGCATAATGGTAATCATCAAAACTATATGGTTTTTAAAAGGGAAAAGAAAGGAAATCAGTAAAAAAAAAAAAAAAACAGATAAAGAAAATAACTGTCTCTGAGAAAACTGAGACTATAAATTACTTGAGGAACAAAGACTTCCTATCTGATAAATTGAGAAATTAAAAAGCAATTCAGCAGAAATTAAGCTTAGACAAATGTCACATCATATGTCACAAAAAGCTAAAAATGGAAATGTGGATCAAATATTAAAAGTCCCACCGTGAAAAAAAAATTAAGAGGATCAAATAAGGTATGTTTCACAACTATGATGCGAATGACTAACTAAGAGATGATGGTGATCATAAAAGATGAAATTGAAAATTTTGATTATATTACATTGGAAAAATTGTACCAACAAAATCAAGGCAACTAACATAAGAATTGAAGCTTGATGGGGGGAGGGGTGGTAGGAGGTAACTTTGCATTAAATATCTCTGATAAGTGTCTGACAGGATAACAACTGAGCTTGTAATTTCACTGTTGTAGGGAGATCCTGATGAGGAACTTACTGCACCAATGTAGTAGTCTGGCAACTTCTCTGCCATTGATAGTCTTAGTTTGAATACTAATGGCTAAGTGACTTGCCAAAAGACACAGTGTCAATCTATGTCAGAAGTAGGACTTGAACTTTAGACTTAATGGCTCTGAAGCCAGCTCTCTACAATTATCCCACTCCACCTTTCCTAAGGGTTTGATTTACAGGATATAGAGAAAACTAACACAAGTGTGGACTACAAATTATTTTTCAGAGGCAAGTGGCCAAAAGTTATACATAAGCAATTTTTAAGACAATTGCCAACTATTAACAACCTAATAAAAAACTGCTCCAAAATCTTCAATAATATGAGAAATACAAATGAAAACAACTATGAGGTTTTACCTCACATGCTGCAAATAGTCAAAGAATAAAAACAAGTTGGAATAGTCAATATGGAATGGTTGTATACCGATAGGCTCACTAATACATTGCTAATAGAGTTGTGAATTGGTCCAACCCTTCTGAAAAACAATTAGAAAGTGTGCTAAGAAAGGAAGTAAAATTTCCATGTCCATTAACCTGAAGCTCCCAATGACTAGGCATATTGACCACGGAAAATAGAAAGATGCTATATGTAAGAAAAATACTATTAGAAATACTCTCCTCTCCCCCAACTGCTTTACTTTTTGTAATAGCAAAGAATTGGAAGCAAAAAAAAAAATAAAGCCTATTGACGAGAGAAATGGCTAAACAAATTGTTGTACATGACAGTAATGGAGTGCTCCTGTGCTTAAAAAAAAGAATACAGAGATGCCCAGGACGATTTATATAAACTGATGCAAAGCAAAGGAAGTAGAATCACAAAAGTAAGTTTTACTATAATTATAAACATAATATGTTAACTATCACAAGTTAAGCAATTCAAAAATAACAACAAAATCAAATGATAATAAACAAGCTCAGCCTCCCCCCCAAATAGATATGAGAATGTACCTTCCTCTCCCCCTTTTTTGGGCAGACATGTTGGACTATCAGTGTTGTTGAATGTTGTATGTAATGTTTGAGTTGGTTGATGTATAGGTTTAATTTGCTAGGAAAAGAGAGCCACATGAAATTCCTTAAAAATATAGTTATTTATAAAATTGGAAAGGTTTAAGAATAGGGGAGAGAAAAGAAGACTGGTGCAGTTAAGTAGTAACTGGTTTCCTGGAACTGTCCTGGCTGGTCAGTGGAAAAGCAGGTACCATTAGTTAAGGCAGAGACCAGTATTAAGCGGGAGAAATCTTTCCTATATTCTCTCCCCAAAAGTGGCTGGTGGGAAAGGACTACAAATTCCATGCTAGATCCCGTTCTATTAACCCATGAGGCTAGAAAGGGCATACAAAAGCCAGTAGAAGCATGATTATAACTTAAAGCTACATTTCAAATTTTGGACAAAGTTGATTTGAGAAGAAAAATGGGCAGCCAAGATTGAGTCCAATCTGGCATATATAAAGAAAGTACTTGGACTGGGTATTATAATTATAGAAGATTGCATATGAAGAATGTCGGTTCTATCATATTTAGCTAGTATGCCATCACTTACAGTATCAAGTGCTTCAAGAAAAAAAGGTTATATCTATTCAATCTATTTTTGGATGAGATTTTCTCCTTATATATATGCACGTGAAAAACTTTATCAGTTTCTATTTCATCAAACTCTGAAGGTTTCATAGAAAGAAAAGTATTACTAATCAGTAAACACACACACACGCACAAATTTTTCAAAAGAAGCCAATCTAGAGAAAAAACAAAAAGCAAAACCACGATCATCATGGTCTGTAGCTGTCTGCATGCACACTCTGGGCTCCAATGAGAGTTGTGGTGACTGCCATGTCATTATGATAGCAGATGCTGGGATTTTTCATGGAACATAGCCAATATTCTGCAACTTCAGGGAACCCATGAAAAAAAGAACAAAAAAGGCAAGTAGAGATACTTCATGATTTTAGTTATTTATGGCTTGCACAATAAGATTCTAAAATTATGAGACTTATTCTATCTTCTTGTTCCCCTTATAAAATTTTTAAAAAGTGACTGCCAGCAATATTCTGTGATAACTGAACAAATAAAACTGGTTTTGAGTAAACGTTTCCAAATGAGGGAAATTCCCATAAAGGAGAAGAGGCACAAATGCAAAACCTTTTCAGAATACCCTGGTTAGCATGAGGTTGGCTCTCCTTTAACTACTAGATAACCAGGTCCCAGAGTAAAATAACTCATCTTTCCTGTTTTTCCTCTACCACACTTCTTTGAAATATATGTTAATCTCTCTTTCTCATTCAAATTTTGTCCATTCTTCACTAGCAGTCCTTTTCTTCTGATGGCCCAGCATTGTTATATACCTTCTCTACCCTTACTATTAAGTTCTTTCAGATTCCCACGGTTTTAATAAATTTTGTTTCTCTCCAAAAGAGTTATTTCACTCTTATTTGAGATAGAAAGGGAAAACCAAAACAAACAAACCAAAAAAACCAAACAAATAAAGGTTAACTAAGGAAGTTTGGGATTGGGCAGAAAAAGAAGGAGCAGGTTTATATTTATGCAAACAAAAGAAGCACTCACTTGAAAGAGCAGACATACTTAATGGAAGAGAAAACAAACCTAGAAATTATATTCCAAAACATAAAAGGGATTAAATTCCTCAATTAAAAATAATAGAGAAATGGATAAGAAACCAAATCTCAAAATTTTCTGCAAACAAAAGTACATAATATACACACATATATGTACATAGAAAGAATAAAAATTACAGCAAAGAACAAAATGTATCATGCTTCAAGTGAGCCTAAAAATGCACTCATTATCTCAGATAAGATAAATATAACAATGTATAAAGTCAATAGAAATAGCACAACTACATTATGCTTAAAGTATTATAGATAATGAAAAGAATAACAACATTAAGTATATATGCAACAAATGGCCTATTGGTTAAGTTCTTAGAAGAAAAGGTAGGGAAAATGCAAAAAGACACATAGAGTAATACAATAATAGCATGAGACTCCAATATCCATCTCTTAGAACTGGATAAATCCAACAAAAAGATGAGGTGAAAGAATTGTTCATCTGCCTGAAACAGTTCTAGAAATGCAAGTTATAGTAATAAGACAATCAAAGATATAAACATTGGCAAAAGGGGGACAAAATTACCACTAAGTGACAACTAACTGGTGTGATTAACAGTGAGCAAGTTTAATTTATGAAAGTCAAAAGCATTTCTATACAGTACTAACATAATCAAAATAATTCTATGTCAAACAACTATAAAATACATATAATATAAGAAAGTCAAACACAGAAAGAGAAGTCTACTATATACCAATATATTTAGAGCAGTACTCTATTTGGGGAAAGACTAAAAAAACCCCAAAACTATGATATATGAGTGAAAAGAATATTACTATACTGTAAGAAATTATTAATTTGAGGATTTATAAGATTGATACAGAGTGAAAAATTAGAACCAAGAAAATAATACACATGGCTACAATGTAATGAAAAGATCACCCTAAGAAGTCAAACTGACTACTGAAAAGCTAACATACCTCCTTTTCCATCCTAAAGAGAATGGGAGCGGGGTTGGGGGGAGAGTATCAGGACAGAACACTGTATATTCTGCCAACTTCAATCACTATGTAGATTTAATTTTCTTTGTCACATGGGCAACATTTAATCTGAATTGTGTGTGTGTGTGTGTGTGTGTGTGTGTGTGTGTGTGTGTGTGTGTAGGGGAGAGTTGAAATTTCTGTGATGTAAAGCCAAAAGATATCAGTGAAACGTGTATTTCAATACAAATTAATTTTATTTTCTCTTAATTTTCCCTGGCTCCATCACTAACATAAAGGCAGTGCTTTGCTTTCTAGCTATATATTACTTTGGCCTGACATTTTGCAATGACGTTTCTACAGGCAGAAATACTGAATACATAGGAGAGGTGTAAGCTCATAGCTCATTCTATTAGCATGTTTCAATCATATTTTTAGAGGAAGCCTCTTACAGAAATGGAATGATGATTTCCTTCCTGAAATTATTCAAGGCTAGCTTTCACAACTTCTATATTCAATTGAGGTGACAATTAAATCCAGCTGTGTTAGCAGTATGGGACTCAACAGCTTCAACTTTATTGGGACCAAACTGGAGATGACCAACTCATTTTATATGAGCCAGAGTATATGGTAAGCATGTGGTGACAACTCTGTGAACTTGAATAAAATTCCCCAGCCAAGAAGAAAAAGAATTCTCATCTGCCATTTCCAATCTTCTGCCAATTTCAATAGGTAAACACACTCAAAAAGTATTTTATTTATGGAAATAAAATACTGGGAAACTTATGTGCTTCTCAGCCATAAAGGATGTGCACTTAATATCTGCAGTGGTGTGGACTGTGGTGATGGAATATTTAAATGGGTCATAAGCCTGCAGGAATCCTATCACCTTTGAAGAAATAGCAATCAGATTATTACTACCTGAGAATTCCAATCTACAAATTGCTATAAATTGCCCACTGTTTAGGCCTTTGAGGAGCTCTGAAAAATTGCTTCCTATTACCCCCATTAAGGAAGACTGATTCTTCTGTATGTATGTTTTGACACCAATCCTGTTTCAACAAAAACAGCAAGAAATTTCCGGATTTCAAGCCCTCCTCTCCCATCTTCAGAAAGTGATAAATACACTGTCTCGTTCTGATAGCTTGCGGTTTTCTCTCAGTAAACATTGCACTGAACTTGATTTCTTTTTTGGACAATATTCTCTCAAAATAGGCACATTTTCTTCATCATAAAGTGTGTACAAGGACATCCTTAATAATAAGCATAACTCAACACGATGAGATGCTACAGTGTTACCTACTTTTCACAGTGAATGCTATGATGATGAGAGGCAGTAACACTCACTGATGACTACTACTGGCCTTACTATGAAGAGGGTACTTTAGCATTTTTTCATATACATGACCCCACTGATAAAATATGTAGAAAGGTAGCAAGCACAATGATCACTAACATGATTTCTAATCATTTTCAAAGCAGAATTTTTGCAAATTATTTTCTTTTTACCAGTAGATCCTCATAAATTAGTGAACTAGGTTAACAGTGCCATTCATAGCTCAACAAAATACAAACTGAATAACGAAGAGGGAAAATTTCTTGTTTATTGTTACAATCAGTGTGAGTGGCAGGGTTAGGATTTAACAACCCTTATTCTCTTGCAAGGATATAAATTCAATTTGACTATTTTTCAAACTACATTTGGAGGAGAAGTTATTTCCACTTCCCATATAATCAAAGGGTATTTACTGACTATGTACTATGTGGGGTAGGTGCTCTAAGTGGGACAGAAGAGGAAGGAAAGGAATTTATAATGTGGCAGGAGAGACATGATGAATACACATGAATCAAAAGGAAATAATACAAGCCAGTATATAATTAAATATGACACTGTGTGGTAGATCAGAATAAGTCTTGTAAGCATTCAGAAAAAGTGGAATTTGCTTGTAATTGTACCCCAAGGATCTGTCCTGGCCCTTCTTCTCTTCTCTCCCTATGCCTTCTACCTTGATGGTCTCCTCATATACCATGGATTCAACTAATATTATTAAGCAGATAATTCCCATATCTATACAGTGTGTCCCAAAAGTCTTAGTACAGTTTAAGCCCTAATTTCTCTCCTGAGCTCCAGCCCTCCATCACCAAATACCTACTAGACAACAACACAGAAATGTCCCAAATGCCTCTCAAGTTCAATGGGGTCAAAATTAAACTCATTATTTCCCCTCTGAATGTGCTCATTTTTCAAAATTTGCTATATCAGTTAATGGGAATAGGATAATAGCCTCTTAAAACTGGTATCCCTGCCTTTACTTGCTTCTCTATGTAATTCATCCTCTACCTAACTGCCAAATTTATATTGCTAAAAAGAGATTTGACTATGTTATTCCTCTATTCAAAAAAGTCAGTGAATCCCATCTGCCTCTAGTTACAATACAATCTAGTTACAATACAAAATCCTCAATCTGTGCCCTCTCACAAAGCCACTATTTTGGTATCGAAAACCAGGGATGGGGAACCTGTAGCCTTGAGGCCATATGTGGTCTTCTAGTGCTTTGAGTATGGCCTATTGACCTAGTCAAAGTTTTATAGAACAAATCCTTTCATTGAGGCAATTTGTTCTATGAAGTATGGCTTCAGTCAAAGGGCTGCACTTGAGGACCTAGAGGGCCAATTGTGGCCTTGAAGCCACAGGTTCCCCACCTCTAGATCCTCTTGCCTGGACTTGCAATTGCCTCCAGATTAGTCTCCCTGCTTCCAGTCTTTCTTCTCTCTAATCTTTCCTCCATACAGTTGCCAAATTAATCTTCCTAGAAACAGGTTTGTTCACTAGTTCCCTATGTCTCTGACAGCTCCTCAGATAAAAGTCTTACCGGGCTGATCTTGGCCTCTCCAGAGGGATTTCACATTACCACCTCCCACACTCTACACTCCATCAAATGAACTTGCTGTTTCCCATAATGGACATTCTGTCTCCTGCCTTTGTCCCAAATGCCTAAAATGCATTCCCTACTCATCTTCATCATTTAGATTCCTAGCTTCCTTGAAGGCTTTACTCAGCTGTCACCTCCCACAGAAAGCCCTTCTTGATCCCCAAGCTGTTAGTGTTTTCTTTCTCCTCAGATTATTTATTTGTCTTTGGATATATTTTATCCCCTGGCAGAAGGTCACTCTTTGAAGGCAAGGTCTGTTTTATATTCCTGCTTTTGTACCTCCAGAATCTAGCACAGTCCCCTGCTCTGAGAAGCTACCTGAAAACTGTTTGTTTCACTTAACATGGATTTCACAGAGGAGGACAGGTTTCAGTTAAACAGACAAGGATGAGTATTGATTGGAGTAATTGGAGGGAAGGTCACTCCAGGGGAGGGGAACAATTTGATTGAAGGAAAAGATGTGGGTTTGAATGTGGGGGACGGTTGGGGTAGTCAAGAGACCATGCTGACCACCACAGTGGGTGGTGCACAAAATCATGGCCCTCATTTCCTTAAAAAAGAGGAACTTTTGTAATCAGTTATGGAAGTATATCTACTCTTAGGCTGTGAACTCTAGACAGAAATGGAGCTGTCCCAATACACATGATGAACCCATATCAGAGTGCCCTTGTATAATATATTTATTATGTATATTTAATGCATTTATGCATATGTGTATATATGTACATGTATATGTATATAATAATATTATTTTAATATTTAATCAAACATTTAATTATTAATTAAATATTTAATTAAACATTTAATTATTAATTAAATATTTAATAAATAATAAATAATAATTTAAAGTAATCTTTTTGGTGTTGTAGACCTGTAGAACAGTGTGTCAACCTAGGTATCCTATCTTGGAATTATGTTAAGTGCATAAAACAAAACATAAGATTACAAAGGAAATCAATTATTTCAAAATCCAGTTATTGAAGAACTGATAAAAAAAATAGTAAAAGTACATGGAACTCCAGTGAAGAATCCCTAAAATCCAACCCCTTCATATTGCAATTTTACAGATAAGGAGGAACCAGCCATGAGAGGTGATGTGACTCATTCCAGCTCACAAAGTTAGCTGCTGGCAAAGCTTGAAGGAGAACCCAGGTCTACTAATTCTTTTCCCAGGATTCCTTAAGGTACCACGCAATGTAAAGTTTAACAGAAAGGAAACTGCTTAAGAAATTTTAGACTGATGGGCTTAGTTAATATATAAAGTAGTAGGGCACAGTAGATACTGACTTCTCTGGAACTGGATTCTGGTACACACATAGCTGTATGTCTGCAGGCAAGTTACTTAATTCCTCTCACCCTGGTTTCCTCATATGTAAAATGAGTATGATGATACCTCTAAGTATCTACCTCAGAGGACTACATAAATGTCAGACATTTAGCTGTGCAACCCTGGGCAATTGACTTAACCTCCCTAGGCCTCAGTTTCTTTATCTGTAAAATGGGGGGAGGAAAACTGTTGGACTCAATGACCTCTAAGGTTTCTTACTGCTCTAAATCTTTGATCAATTGAGAGTCCGTATTTTTTTTTTCGCTTTTTGGAGGGCAATTGGGGTTAAGTAACTTGCCCATGGTCACATGGCTATTGTGTGTGTATGTGTGTGTTTGTGTGTGTGTATGTGTGTGTGTGTGTGTGTGTGTGTGTCTTAAGTGTCTGAGGCTGGATCCGAACTCAGGTCCTTCGGACTCTGGTGCTGGTGCTCTACTCACTGAACCACCTAGCCACCCCGAGAGTTATTTTAAATCATGAAATCATTAAATAAAAATCCACCCTGGAAATAAACCAAGATCCCTTAATAGAGAATGAAGATAAAGTAGTAAGGTTTACCTGGTCTCCTGGGCACAACGGATCTTACAGCCTTCCTTGGGTATCACCAGTCCCAGATGCATCCTCAGCCTACAGTTTGTAGGCCCTGTGTGAGGCCAGACATGAGTGCCTGGGTGCATGACAGAATATTTGATCTGCAGGGAAAAAAAAGATACACTCTTTTCATCACAGCTTCTTCATACAAACATTTGTCAGGAGACTGAAGAATTGCCAATCTGAAGTGACAGACTAATTTGGGAAGACCTGGGTTTTCTATCTGCACTTTATTTCTGAGGTGATTAAAACTAATCACTCACGTCTTCTAAAAAGTCAGAGAAATACAATGTTTTCCAGGTTCATTTTTTGTCAACTATGTGAAATTTTGGCTCATTAAAACTAGTATGAAAAAAGCAGCTTTCAATAAAGCAAAGAAATTCAACCATCCATTTGAAAACATTAGAGTGATTTGCTACCTCCAGACTCCAACAATACTGAAAAAAGTCAGAAATACCTGTCCTCTTCTGCACCCTGTCGTTTCTGGAAATTTTTCTAGTAAAGCACAGGTTTTTGGAGCTCCTCTGCAAGCATTTTCATTTTTTCTTCCTAGACAGATAAATTATAAATGCATTGTTAGGAAAAAATTGCAAAAAATTTGTAATGCATGCTGTTAAGACCATTGATAGATCTATATATTTTTAACCTTGCTTAATCAGTGAGAAACCTGAAGCCCAAGATGGAAAAAATGTCCATCCCAAACCAAGGACAAATGGACAGAACGAGCATCATGGACAAAATGGACATCAATGGATAGATGGAATCAGTGTACAGAATGCAGTATTTAGTGTCTGGACTATATACATATACTCAGGCTGTGTTAGTGAGTATGTATGTGCTGGAATACTTAAAAACAAAACAAAACAGCTTATGCTGTATGACTAACTTAAAAGTGCATTTTTCTAAGAGTAGGTTAAACTCTGATGATTAAAAGAAGGTTGGAAATAATGATGCATAAGGAAAAGTCAAACAGGTTGTGTTTGATTTCATAGAGAAATAAGTTACTGTCCCTGTACCCATTCCTAGAGTCAATAAACATTTATTAATTTCCTAGTATATGCCAGGTACTATATTAAGTGCTGGGGGGGTTGAATTATGGTCATGATTATATAAGCAGAGAGAAGGGTAGATGTCAGAGATGTTGTGGAAGGAGCACTGATAAAGATTTAGCAAATAACTGGATATGAAGAGTGAAAGCGAAAGATGAGTCAAGTATGACTAGACTACAAGGTTATTACCCAAGTGACTGGAAGGATGGTGTTACTGATAGAAAAAGGAGGTTAGGAAAATACAGTTATTTACTAACAGACAACTGGGTAGGGAATTGTACATACCAGTAGAGATGCATGAAGTATAAAAATAGAGGTTTCCAAAAGCAGAAAGACAGGAGAATTTGAGTTACCTACTTTGGAAATGACATAATCCAGATAAGCACACACACTAAATTCCAGCTGTATAAGGAAATAGAATCAGAACTAGGAAAATAAGAGAGAGTACTGACATAATTGTTATCTGGGAAGGTTTTAGTTTTAGTTTTAAGAAGAGTTTTGAAGGTAAGCATGCTCTGACTTGGCCTAACTTTGCAATTAATCCCAACTATCAGCTCATTTCAGTAGAGAATATGACACATAAGAAGGTTTAGACACAGAAGAGATAAGCATAAGTAACTCCTAATTGGGATTAATGGCAAGATCTTAGTTGAACTAAACTGCGTAATATTCAGTTTAGTGGGCAATGAAGTCAACAGGTAACTGAATGACCAGTTTTGTAGACCTTACAGCTATGATACAAGCAATTAAATAGCACCTTTCTGGAACAAAGATGAATTTTTACTTTTACTTATAGAAATTTATAAATTACAACATTTAAGAGTTAGAAGGGACCTTTCTGGCCCAACACAGACCCCTCCCACCCAAAGAATGACTTCTACTATGTATCTAACCCAAAGGATCTTTGCTTGAAGACTTCTAGTAGGTGTAGGACACAATACTTCCTACCTTTCTATTTCTAGACAGTTCAAATTATCAGGAAATTTCTCTTGATATCAAATCTAAATTGCCTTCTTTGCAACTTCTACCCATTACTCATATAGTTCTGTTTTCTGGGATCAAAGAGAACAAGTCTAACTTCTATTCCAGTCAATTAGCCAACAGCCAACAAGCAATGATTAAGGGTTTTCTAGGTGAAAGGAACGTGTGTCTTCCATATAACATTTTTTCAATCACTTTAAATGTCCCTCTCCCTGACCCAAGTGTCTTCTTCTCCAGGCTAAACATTTTTCAGTTCCATATCACGCCCTTTAAATGGCATGAACCTGAGGCTCTTCACCATCCTGACCACTCTCAGCTGAAGGTCTCACTCCTGAGTTTTGCTTCTCTTAATTTTATTCCAATGAATAGAAATTCCAATGACATGGTCAGCTTAAATAAGATCCATATGGTTAACACTTGCATAATCATTTAAGGCTATTTCCATCTGCTTTCTAAACAGATAAATGCTCAAGATTTACTACATAATAGATACACATGGGACAACCAACCATCTCTGAGTGTTCAACACAGGACCCAAGCTTCACTTAACAGCTTGCCTGAATAGCACTACAACTCTGAAAATGTCCTTCTGCTAAATCACCTACAGGCTCAACCATATGGACAGCCTTTGGAATGCATGGAAAGCCAGTGCTTAATGAAAGAAAGTTCACAATGGTTTAAGCAGGAATCCTTGTGCAAAATGACATTTATTGTTCAAGTCATTCTACATGCTCCATTAACAACAGAAAATTTCACTGAAGCCAAAGAGAGATTCATGCCAAGGGGGTGGCTCAGAAAAATTTCATGTAGATGAGTTCTTTCCTGAAATTTCAAGATACACCTGATTGAGACTACTTCTAACACACATCCCTCCCAGTCATCATTCTGTTCCTGGGGTACAATTAGCCTGGAGTGTGACTCACTGTATTTAAATGAAATTAAATCCAACTTGAGATGCTGTAGTTAGTTGCAGAAAACTTGACAGAGAAAAAGAAAAATTTCAGGTCATAAAAAAAGTGCTTTATTCCTTATCTCCCTTTCCCTTTACCTCCTCAGGAGGTCAAAAGATGTTGCCTCAGAGGATTCTGGGAAGATGGTGGAGTAGGTCAGAAAATTCAAAGCTTTCAAGATTTTCCTCCTCAAGAGATAAAATAGTGCATCAGGCCAAAAATAGAGCAGTAAAAAGAAATAAGTATAAGGGTTCATCAGAGTCCTCCTGGGACAACAGGAGAGGATCTGAAGAAAAATCCAGGAAGAAGTTTGGTCCCTGAGAAAATAATCACCTCCAAGCTAGGTTCTATGTCCCCTTAAACAACAAGTAGCAAGCCCTGGGTATAGCTGGGTTGGGAGGCTGCTTCCCCCCCAGCCATGAGAACTTTTACGCCGGCATTGTGAAGGGAGTTGGGCTTCTGAGCCAAGGAATATCAAGGGAACCTCTGTTGACAAGGAATGGCAGACCCAGCTGTGCTGTGGAGAGCAGTGGGGGCAAGAAGGAATCAGAACATGCCCAGTAAGGGCAGAGGCAGGGGGGCGGGGTCAGCAACTGGCTGTGGGCACTTACAGAAGGCTGGGGGTCTTGGTTCTAGCACCAGGCCAGAGAGAAGAACTAAAGAACTGAGGCCAGAGGCACCATACCCCAGAACTAGAGATAAATATAAAAATAAAGCTACCACTACTACCAAAAAAAAAAAATCAAAGGCAAAGGCAAAGGAGAAAGAATTGAACCATAGTGAGTTACTATGGGAATAGAGAAGACTGAGTTTCATCTTCAGAGGAGGATACTGAAGCAAAAAACCCTTTTTCCAACCCAAACATTAATGTCAAATGGCTAACTCCCTCCAAAAAAAAATTCATAGAAAAACTTAAACAAGATTTAAAAAATCAAATGAGAGAAGCTGAGGGAAAAATATATATATACAGTCCAAGAAAAACAAGATTATGAAAAGAAAAGTCAACCAATTAGAAAAGGAGATCCAGAATCTTTTCTTTTTTAAAGCAATTGGGGTTAAGTAACTTGCTCAAGGTTACACGGCTAGTCATTATTTATGCGTGGGTGCTCATTTTCTGAGGCCGGATCTGATCTCGGGTCATCCAAACTCCGAGGCCGGCACTCTTACTCACTGCGCCACCTAGCCGCCCTTTTAGGGCAATTGGGGTTAAGTAACTTGCCCAAGGTTACACGGCTAGGTTTTTTTTGTTTGTGTGGATTAAGTGTCTGAGGCCGGCTCCGAACTCAGGTCCTTCTGACTCCAGGGCTGGCGCTCTATTCACTGCGCCACCTAGCCGCCCCGAGATACAGAATCTTAAGGAAGAAAATGATTCCTTGAAAATTAGAATTGGGCGAGTTGAAACCAGTGAAGTTGTAAGAGATCAAGAAATAGTAAAACATAATATAAATGATGAAAATATAGAAGAGAAAGTAAAACATCTTATAAGAAAAACAATTGATGTGAGAATAGATCAAGAAGAGAAAACATAAGAATAACTGGACTACCTGAAAGCTATGATGAAAAAAAGAATCTTGATATAATACAAGAAATAATTAAAGAAAATTGTCCTGAAGCATTAGAACAACAGGTTAAAGTGGAAAACCCACAGGAATATCATAATCAAATTCCAAAACACCCAGTTCAAGGATAAATTATTATGAGCAGCAAGAAAAAAAATCATTTAAATATTGCAGTGCCACAATTAGAATCATACAAGACCTAGCAGTGGTGACAATAAAAGACTGCAGGTCTTGGAACACTATATATTAAAGAGCAAAAGATTCTGGTTGAAAATATCATATCTAGCAAAGCTAAGCATAATCCAGAATAGAAAAAAATTTATGGACATTTAATGAATTGTCAGACTTCCAGGATTTTGTTAAAAACAAACAAACAAATAACTGAACGTAATAGAAGATTTGACATACAAGAATCAAGAAAAATATAAGGTACACACCAGAGACTAATTACAAGATACTCAATAAGGACAGACTGTTTAACTTTTATGTATGTAAAATATAAGTATGTCTAAGATTGTTAATAGTAACTGGGTAGCTCATAAGAAAGATTGAGATAGACCTAAGTTTGATATGATTTTAAAAAGCAAAATTGTTTAAGAATAGCTAAAAAGAGTTATTATCTTATACAAATGAGGTTCAAGAGGAAGAGTTGACACAGAGGAACTAGATGGGGAAAAACAGCTGGTAGTTCTGGAAATCTTTCATTAGGAATAGGTTCAAGAGGGAAAAAAAAAAATATATATATATATATATATATATATATATATATATATATATACATGTATAAATATTTATCTGGAAGAGTATAAAAGTCTCTCAAATTCAGAAAGAAATAAAATGCTAAAGGGATGGGGTAGGGGAGAGGATAAGGGAGGGATCTTTAGAGGGGTGTGTAAAGGAAATAGCTTAAAGGGAGTAATAAAGGTGTTTAGATTAATGGGAATGGAAGGATAGGGGAGGGATCCTTGGCAGAGGAGGAGGGGTAGGTTAAGTAATAGGAGGGCAAAGTAGCAGGAAGAAGTAAAGTAGAGGAACCAGGAGGGAAACGAGATATACAAAAACAAAAACAAGTATCAGGAGAAAAATTTGGTAGGGAAAGCATATGTCTATATATGTATGTATGTATGTATGCATTGTATAAATGTATATGTGTGTGTGTATATATATATATATATATATATATATATATATATATATATATATAAATATATATATATATATATAAATATACCTGTGCTTAATAATAGCCTGGAGTGGGGGAGAAGGGGGAAAAAGAACAAAGTAAAAAGTAAACAGCAGAGAACAAAAGAAAACTTACAAAGAAGCAAAGATGGACAGCTCTCAACACAACACATAGTATTTATTATATAGGCTTTCTTGAAATGGAAATGTAATGCTATATATTTTGAATTTTCTCTTATGTTCTGCTGTGTACATGACATGCTTATTTCCCCCCTTTTCTTATTTTGTATTTAAGTTTCTTTGTTTTTCTCATTTTTTTTTATTTTAACAAATGCTTTATTAACTTCTGGTTTACATCATTCATTTCAGCCAGATTTGAGTTACACTTTTTCCCCATTTTTCCCCTACCCACCACCCCAGTATAGCAGCCCCACTAGATATCCCCTCATCCAATCTTCTCTCTCCCATATCTTCTCCTATACCCCCTTCGACTTTGCCATTAGGGCAAGGTGAATCTCTGTGCCCCAATGCCTGCACATCTTATCTCCCAATTACATGCAAAATAGTATTAATAATAGTATTTATATACATTTGAAACATTTAATCTTAAGACCTTGAATTTCAGATCCATTTCCTTCCTCCCTTGTCTCCCACTCCCTCTGGGAAGATAAGCAATTCAGTATGTGTTATACATGTATAGCTATGTAAAACATTACCATAGTAGATATATTGTAAAAGACTGCTTATATTTCCCTCCCACCCATCCCAACCCCCACCTGGTCCATTCCCTACTTTGATCCTGTCCCTCTTTGAAAGTGGGTACTTCCAACCTACCCTCCCCCCAGAATGCCCTCCCCTCCATCATCCCCCTCTCATCCCCCTTCCCCCTACTCTCCTGCAGGGTGAGATATCCCATTTAGTATGTATGTGATTCTCTCCCTGAGCCAAATTCAATGAGAATAAGGTTTTGCCTTTTTGCCTTCCTGTTCTTCCCCTCCCCTGCAACTACTTCCCCTTGCCTCTTCTACATGAGATAGTTTACCCTACCCTGTCTTTCCCCATCTCTTCTTGTCACTTTCCTCTCTCACCTCTTAACTTCACCCCTTAAGTATCAATCCCTTCCCACCAAATCCAACCTGTGCCCTCTATCCATGTATACCTGTAAACATATATACACACATTCACATATGTATTCATAAGCCCATATACCCTTCTTCAATTATTTTCACACTGAGAAAGGTTTTATCAGTCACAGTTATTGTTTTTCTATGTAGGAATGTAAATAGGTCAACTTTGATAAGTTTCTTTTGATTTCTTTTCCCTGATTACCTACTCAAGCATCTCTTACTTCTTGTGTCTTAATATCAAATTTTATATTCAACTCTGGTTTTTTCCTCAAGAATGCTTGAAAGAACTCTATTCCACTGAATGACCATATTTTCCCCTGAAACAAGATATTCAGTTTTGCTGGGTAGGTGATTCTTGGTTTTAACGCCAGCTCTTTTGCCCTCTGGAATATCATATTCCATGCCCTTCAATCCCTCAGTGTAGAAGCTGCCAGGTCCTGTGCTATTCTGATTGTGTTTCCACAATATTGAAATTGTTTCTTCCTAGCTGCTTGTAGTATTTTCTCCTTGATCTGGGGATTCTGGAACCTGGCTATAATATTCCTGGGAGTTTTCTTTTTGGGATCTTTTTCAGGAGGTGATCAGTGGATTCTTTCAACCTCTATTTTGCCCTCTGGGTCTAAAACATCAGGGCAATTTTCCTTGAGAATTTCTTGAAGGATGATTTCTAGGTTCTTTCTTTGATCATGGCTTTCAGGTAGTCCAATAATTTTTAAATTATCTCTCCTGGATCTATTTTCCAGGTCACTGGTTTTTCCCATGAGATATTTCACATTGCCTTCTATTCTTTCATTTGTTTGGATCTGTTTAACAGCATCTTGATTTCTCATAAAGTCACTAGCTTCCATTTGCCCCAGTGTAACTCTGAAGGAATGAATCTCCTCAGTGAGCTTTTGAGATTCTTTTTCCATCTGGCAATTTGTTTTTTTTTTTTTTTGTTTGTTTGTTTTTAAAGCAATTGGGGTTAAGTAACTTGCTCAAGGTTACACGGCTAGTCATTATTATTTATGCGTGGGTGCTCATTTTCTGAGGCCGGATCTGATCTCGGGTCATCCCAACTCCGAGGCCGACGCTCTTACTCACTGCGCCACCTAGCCGCCCCTTTAGGGCAATTGGGGTTAAGTAACTTGCCCAAGGTTACACGGCTAGGAATTTGGGTTTTTAAAGCATTCTTCTCCTCATTGCCCTTTTGAGACTCCTTTGCCATTTCAGTTAGTCTATTTTTTAAGGTATTGTTTTCCTCAGTCAGGCTGGTGACTCTCATTTCATACTTTTCCTGCATCCTTCTCATTTCTCTTCCCAATTTTTTATCCACTTCTCTTATTTGGTTTTTAAAATCCTTCTTAAGGTCCTCTGTGGCCTGTAACCCACTCATATTTTCATTTGGGGCTTTTGGTGTACGAGTTCTGACCTCATAGACCTCTTCCTGTTCCATGCTTCGATCCTCTTTGCCCCCAAAATAGGAGTCTAATGTTGCATTTTTCTGTTTATTTTGTTTCCTTTGCCTTGACATGTTGCCACTTAATTACTTGACCTTTGGGCTTGTTGCCACAGCAGGACTTTGCCACCAGACAGGGGAGCTTTCTTCCCGAACGGGGTCTTCACAGCTTCTGGAGGTATTAGTTAGGTGGCCTCTGTAAAGCCTCCATATGCTCTGGCAAGCTAGATACCCACCCCAGACCTCCCCCCAAGACCACAATCCAGATCGAAGCAGGTTAAAGCAAGAGTGATTAACCCGTAGACTGATTGCTGGATCTCCCTACAGTTCACAGACCAGGAGCTGAAGCTGCCACTGAAGCTGCAAAATGGCTTCTGTTCCATGGCTCCTCAGGTGCTTCTTGCCCCCAGGGGAAGACACCAACACATTCCCCAAATATTGGTCCCAAAGTCCATAGAGCACTAACCTCTCATTTTGTCCTAGGCATATCTGTGTTAATAATTCTGGAAATGCCACAGCTGCTGGTGTTCTGGGGTCTTTCCAGCCAGCTGCTGGACCCGCCGCCCTGGGGCTAAAACTGTGGCTCACGCAGGCCTGGGCTCAGCTCCCAGAGAGTTGCGCTTGGCTCCCAAAGTGTTGTTCTGTGCTATGCTGGCTGCTCCCTGCAGGCCTGCTGGGCTGTCCTCAGCGGGAGGTTAGCTTCTCTGTGTGGGTCTGTGGATGCCAGAGCTCCAGAAGTTGTTCAGAGTCCATCTTTTACATTGTTTGGAAGTGGTGTTGGGGAGAGCATCTTGGAAGTGCTGTTTCTACTCTGCCATCTTGGCTCTGTCCCCATATTTAAGTTTCAATATTTAAGTTTGTAATATGTTTTTTCTTTTCTCTATTGTGCATTTCAATTTTAGTATTTCAGTCTAAAATAAAATAAAAAACTAACAACAACAAAAAAGAGGTCTCATTTCCTAGGTCCACATTTTCTGATGGTTCTTGGAAAGGATGGAAGGTCACATATAAATTAATGTCCTTATGTATATGCTGCTCAGTCTTGTACCCTTAGTACTTCTCTCCTAGAGTACAAACCCATCCTGAAGACTGAGTAGAAAAAGTCTTACTTGAAACCATTAAGCCTTCCAGAAGCTGTTTACAGGTAAGGTGACAATACAGGCACTGTAGGCGGCCATGTTCAATCAGGGCTTATCTTGTATGAGCACAGTGTTTAGACCTAAGGCAGACCCCTGAAGATCACCCTCAAGGTGGCAGCAAAACTACAAATACCTGTATTGTGTTTCTCTTATTTCCATATTTAACAATTAGAAATAGAAAGGGGGTAGGGATGATTTTTATTCACTTAAACTTTCTTCCATGTGGAAATATATGGGATGGCTCCTATGATGAAAGAGCTATTTCTGTGATCAGTTCTCCAGTAAGAGATTAGTGAACTGATTCATTCCTAGGTCTATAAGAAGGAATCATATTACATTTTAGATACAGAAATATACTCTGCACTGATATGCAAATTTATAATTAAAAACAATCAGGAAATCCACACATGTCAGGTGTCATGATAACATGCCAAATAAATTTATGGTCAAACTGTTAACTCCAAATTACTTTTCTCCTTTCTTACCAAAGTGACTGGTATATATTGGTCCATATGCTGTACCCTTAAACACATTTGCTAAACAAAATCATAGATGTACCAGTGTCCAAAAAGTACTATGTCTGCTTGCCTTGATGGGTTTGTATTTGACACACAAATATTAAGAGGGTAACACTAGAGATAGGGACAAATTCCATACTGTTTAGAGGTAATGAGACAGTGCAATGGCACTAGAGTTTGGAAAACTAGCCCCACACACTTAAAACACTAGATGTGTAACCCTGTATATTGCCGAGATACCCATAGAAGCCGCTATGAATATGCATGCGTATTTCAAGGGTAAAGTTGCAAAATATAAATAACTCTCTTCCTCAAAGGCAAAACCAAGATATTTATTCAGATACCAGAAAGCCAATTCCACCATGGTAACAAAGAAGTTTGTACACATCACCAATCCTCAGAGCACCAGCATCACCAAGCCTTTCCTCCATTAGGCCTCTCCACAAACAAACTCCCCTAGGTAAAATTCCTCCTTCTCACTCACACTAGTACTCTGCCTCAATGCCGCCTCACTCTCTCCCAGTTCTGCCTCACTCTCTCTTCCTGCTCCACTCATTAGGCAATGGGTTCCTCCCACCATGGGTTCTATGTGAGTCAAGCTCCTGTGACTCAGGCTTCATCACAGCAGTCAACTGGGCCACAGCTCAAAGGAGGTCACATTGGCCTATTAATGGGCAGGGGAGATATTCCTATTCCATTAACATTACACCCTGGGCAAGTCACTTAACCCCTGTTTGTCTCAGTTTCCCCAACTGTAAAATGGGGATAATACCATCTACCTCCCAGGGTTCTTGTTAAGATCAAACAAGATATTTGTAAAGTCCTTAAGAGAATGTCAGACACCTAGCAAGTTATTAATAAACATTTGTTTCTTCTTTCTTTTCTGTTTACAAATTATTTTAGAGGTACCTGAGATTTTAATGAATCATTCTAAGAGATACAGTAGATTCAGAGGAGGATATTTAATGAAAAGAAACAGAGAGGCAATGTGGTATAGTAGAAGGAGTTCTGGAACTGGAATCAGAAAGCCTAGAGTCAGATCCTGACTCTGTGACCCTTAGAATGTTGCTAATTGGGCAGAGCCAAGATGGCTGCATAGAAGCAGGAAAACTCCCCACACTCCACCCATAACCACCTCAAATACCTATAAAAAATGACTCTAAACAAACTTTAGGGCTATAGAACCCACAAAGTGATAGAGAGAAACAAACCACCTGCTGAAGACAGCCAGGTAGGCTGGCAGGAAGGGTCCATCGCAGTGTGCTGGGAGCAGATCCCTGACATGCTTGAGCCCTTGGTTTTAGCCCCAGCGTGGCCCAACCAGCCATGGCTAGAGGGACATCAGGAGAGTAGATTAGCAGCAGCTGTGGTGGTTTCCAGAATTATCAACCCATAGATGCCAAAGATAAAGTGAGGGGTCAGTGTAGACTCTGCAAGGGGTCCAGGAGTGCAGTCTAGCCTCTGCCCCCCATCCCCCCCCAATGGAGAAGTGGATGAGGCATGGTGGCCACCGTGTGGTTGCTTCAGAGGTCCTGGCCTGCAGATAGTAGGGGGACCAAGTGGCCATTCCGAGGGGTAATTGATCTTGCTTTACCCTGCTTGGATCTGGATCTCTGTCTATGGTGGAGGTCCTGGGGTATGTGACCAGTGAGCCAGAGCGTGTGGAGGTTTCAGAGATGGCAGCCAACTAATATCTCCAGCAGCTAAGAAAACCCCAGTGATTTGGGACAAAGCTCTCCTCTCTAGAAGCAGAGTTCTATTGCGGCAAAAAGCTCAAAAGTCAAGTAATTGAGTGGCAATGTGAGCAAACAAAGGAAGCAAAGCAAGCACAGCAACCCAACTTTGGATTCCTTTTTTGGGGACAAAAAGGATCAAAGCATGGGATGGCAGGAAGACAACAAAGTCAGAACTCCTGCACCAAAAGCTTCCAAGAAAAATATGAACTGATTACAGGCCATAGAGGAGCTTAAGAAGGATTTTGAAAATCAAGTAAGAGAAGTGGAGGAAAAATTTGGGAAGAGAAATGAGAATGATGCAAGAAAATCATGAAAAGAGAGTCAGCAACCTGACTGAAGAAAATGACACCTTAAAAAACATACTAACTCAAATGACAACAGAGGCTCAAAAAGCCAATGAGGAGAAGAATGCCTTAAAAAGCCAAATTTGCCAGATGGAAAAAGAATCTCAAAAGCTCAATAAAGAGAATAATTCCTTCAGAATTAGAGTGGAGCAAATGGAAGCTAGTGACTTTCTGAGAAATCAAGATACAATTAAACAGATCCAAACAAATGAAAAAATAGAAGGCAATGTGAAATAGCTCATTGGAAAAACCACTGACCTGGAAAACAGATCCAGGAGAGATAATCTAAAAATTATTGGACTACCTGAAAGCCATGATGAAAAAATGGACCTAGAAATTATCCTTCAAGAAATTCTCAAATTTCCCTGATGTTTTAGAACCAGAGGGCAAAATAGAGGTTGAATGAATCCACCAATCACCTCTTGAAAAAGATCCCCCAAAGAAAACTCCTAGGAATATTATAGCCAGGTTCTGTAGTTTCCAGATCAAGGAGAAAATATTACAAGCAGCCAAGAAGAAAAATTTTGAATATTGTGGAAACAATCAGGATAACACAGACCTGGCAGCTTCTACATTAGGGGATCAAAGGGTTTGGAATATGATATTCCAGAGGTCAAAGCATATGTGATTAAAACTAAGAATCACCTACCCAGCAAAACTGAGTATCATGTTCCCAGGGGAAAATATGGTCATTTAGTGGAATAGAGGACTTTCAAGCATTCTTGATGAAAAAACCAGAGTTTAATAGAAAACTTGACATTCAGATACAAGAAGCAAAAGAAGCATGAGAGAGTAAACAGGGAAAAGAAACCATAAGGAACTTATCAAAGTTGAACTATTTACATTCCTACATGGAAAAATTATAATTGTAACTCATAAGACTTTTCTCAGTATGAGAATAGTCGAAGGGAATAGAAACGTGTCTATGTGTATGTATATATGTATATATACATATATATGTCTATATAGGAGGGTGTATGGATGTATGAATACATATGTGACTGTGTGTATATATGTGTACAGGTATACATAGACAGAGGGCACAGGACCAATTGAATAGGAAGGGATGATACTTAAAAGGTGAAACTGAGAGGTAAGAGAGGAATATAATGAGAGGAGATGGGAAGAGATGGAATGGGGTAAATTATCTCATACAGAAGAGGCAAGGGAAAACTGTTACAATGGAGGGGAAGAACAGGAAGGCAAAAGGGAATGAGTCAACCTTACTCTCATGGCTCGAGGAGAGAATGACATACACACTAAATAGGGTATCTTGCCCTACAGGAGAGCAGGGGGGAAGGGGATGAGGGGGGGATGATGGAGGGGAGAGTAGGTTTGGGGAGAGGGAAGTTAGAAGCACACACTTTTGAAAAGGGACAGGGTCAAAGTTGAGAAAAGAACAAGTGGGGGGTAGGATAGGATGGAGGGAAATATAGTCAGTTTTTTACAACATATCCACTATGGAAATGTTTTGCATAGCTACATGTGTGCAACCTATGTTGAACTGCCTATCTTCCCAAGGGTGGGTGACAAGGGAGGAAGGGAAAGAATCTGGAATTCAAAGTTTTAAAATAGATTGTTTTATATATATATATATATATATATATATATATATATATATATATATATATATATATAATTATTTTTTTTACATGCAACTGGGAAATAAGATATATAGCCATACTGGAAAGTTGGAGATATGGGGGAGGATATAGGAGAGAGCAGGCTGGGGGAGGAGGTATATAGTGGGATTGCTGTATTGGGGTGGTGGGTAGGGGAAAGACGGGGAGAAAATTTGTAATTCAAAATCTTGTGGAAATGAATGATGTAAACTAAAAATAAACATAACAATTAATTTTAAAAAACGAATGTTGCTAAGTTCTCAGTTTCCCCAACTGTAAAATTTCAATACTACTACCTGAACTACCTACCTCAAGAGTTGTTGTGTGGAATGTGCTTTTTAAACCTAAAAGTTATGAAAATATGAACTGTCATTATTATTGTTACCATCAAAAACTCCTGATTGCCAACAGAACTGACTCATTTTAAGATGGTGTCAAAAGGCTCTTAACTTGTCCTTCTATCTCCATTCTTCCTACATTGTCCCCTTCATTCCTAGGGTTCCCAGGAAAGGTCTTTCTTCTTTCTCTTCTGGTGGCCAGCTTGTCCTTACATGGAATATTCTGAAATAATTCACCCTGTTCTTTGTTAACCCAAAATTGGAGGTACGAATTACACCAAATCCTCTTTTCAATTATAAAGATATCTTAAAGGATATATTCCAACAGGGCATATGCAGAATTTAATAGTATATGAGATTCCTTGAAAGACGCAACAACAGAAATAATGCTGTTTAATGACGTTCTGACTATAAATGTCAAGTAAGGCATAAAACAGCAGGTTTAGTGGACCCCTGGAGTAGGATTTATGGGTTGACATGGACAAGAGGCTGAGAAGGCATGTAAGATTGTAATTTGCTCTGCTGGAGAGAGTTTCAACATCACAAAATCACAGATGTACCAGTGTCCAAAAGTACTATGTCTGCTTGCCTTGATGGGCTTTTATTTGACGCACAAATATTAAGAGGGTAAGACCAGAGATGGGGACAAATTGTGGAGGGATTTTAATGCCATTTTGTCCTTTAGTCTTTGAGTTGCTGGAAGCCAATAAAGGATTCTGAGTCAAAGAGTGATAAAACCATATCACTAAAGTTTATTGCGTATTTTTTATGTTTTTTTAGTATTGTGATTTGGGTCTATGATTCTACAGCTGACTCAGAATCACATAATCTGAGTTTGAAGAGAAACATGGAAGTCATTTAGTCCAGCTGGAATACAAACCCTCTCTACAATATCCAGCTTCTATTGAAAGAGTCAGGATTGGGGAACTTGTGACTTCCTAAGGTAGCATATTCCATCCTTATGCATGGACAGGAAGTTTTTCCCTATATTAAGTCAATATCTGCCCCTCTGCAACTTTTATAGCCTTTTCCTATCCCTGGCCCATAGGGCCAATTAAATTAACAGTTCCACAAAGCAGCTCTTCAGAGGCAGTAGGGTGTACTAGATGGAGCCCTGGACTCAGTCAGGAAATCTCGATTTGAATCCTTCCTCAAATACTTACTAAGCTTTGTGACCACAGGCAAATGACATCATCTTTCTGAGACTCAGTTTGTTCATCTGTAAAATGGGCATACTAATGGCATCTACCTCACATGGTTGTTGTGAGGATAAAATGACATAATGTTTGAAAAGCTCTTTGTAACCTTAATGCATGATATAAATTATTATTATCATCATCATCTAACACTTGAAAATAGATCTTATCTGCCCTTCTAAATGATCTCTCCTCCAAGAAAAGGGATCTTACTCTGAGAGATTTCTAGTTCAAGTCCAGTGATCTTTCCATACTGCCTCAAGATAAAAATGATCATAGATTTAGAGCCAGAAAAATGCTGAGAGATGACTAAGGCCATTTTACAGATGAGCAAACAGATACAAGGTTAAAGTGACTTGTCCAAGGTCACAGCCATCAAGTCATTGCCAAGTTTCAAACCTAGGTCTTTTGATTCCAAATTTAGCATTCTCTCCATTATGTCAGTTACATATTTCAATAAATATGTAGTTTACTATTTCATTTCTAATAGATAGTGTGCATTTCTACAGCTCTCGGCCACTTCAGGTCAAGCTGAAACAGGGCCAGAGAAGCCAGAATTGTGTGTTCCATGCAGAATACCGGGAAAGGTGTTTTTATGTTGTATATAACAACAGAGATAATTACTGACATTTGGTGCTTTCAAGTCTTCAAAGCCCTCTAGAAACATTATTTCATTTGAGGGAATAGAAGCCGAATCATTTCCCAGCAGAGACTGTTCAGCAGTTAATTCATATCATCACTCTGTGGTAGGCAAGGCATACATTTTAATCTACACTGTGCAGAAAGGGAAATCTGGGCTCCTAGGGGTTAAGTGAATCACTTAAGGACACATATAGAGTAACAGAGCCTGCATCTAGCTATATACCCTTATTTCTAGGTCTTAGGGCATTTTTCTGGATGCCAGGCATTTATTGCTACAGATTTAAAAGCTGGCAAACTTGAATCTTGCAGATATAGCAAACAATTACTGCTAGGAGGAATAGTGGAAAGAGCACCAGACCCAGAGTCAGAAAGATGTGAGTTTAAATTCAGTCTCAGACACTTACTAGCTATATGACCTTAAGCAAGTCAGTTAACCTCTATCCGCTTTAGTTTCTTCATCAGTAAAATGAGGATTATAATAGCACCTGCCTACCATGGTTGTTGTGAAGATAAATGACTTAATATTTATAAAATACTTTGCAAACCTTAAAGTGCTATATACATGCTAGCTCTTGTTGTTATTCACTAAATGTAAGAAATGTATCTGAGCTTAGTGTCTGTCCTTCAGGCAGAGAGGGCTGGTCTGAGGCACAGTCACAAATAGCAGAAGACTCTGCAAGGAAATCTGCAGTGTGTCACTCTGATGTCTGGACAAAGGAGTAGTAGTTTTCATGTATATGTATATATTGTGGAAGGAACTTTAGATAGAGAATAACTCCTTCAAAATTAGATTGGAGCAATTGGAAGCTAATGACTTTATGAGAAATCAAGATACTATAAAACATCCAAACAAATGAAAAAAATAGAAGGCAATGTGAAATATCTCATTGGAAAAACCACTGACCTGGAAAATAGATCTAGGAGAGATAATTTAAAAATTATTGGACTACCTGAGAGCCATGATCAAAAAAAGAGCTTAGAAATCACCCTTCAAGAAATTCTCAAGGAAAATTGCCCTGATATTCTAGAACCAGAGGGCAAAAGAGAAATTGAAAGAATTCACTGATCACCTCTTTAAAAAGATCCCAAAAAGAAACTCCTAGGAATATTATAGCCAAATTCCAGAGTTCCTAGGTCAAGAAGAAAATATTGCAAGCAGTCAGGAAGAAACAATTTGAGTACTGTGGAAACACAATCAGGATAAGACAAGACCTAGTAGCTACTACACTAGGGGACTGAAGGGCTTGGAATATGATACTCTGGAGGTCAAAGGAGCTGGGATTAAAACCAAAAATCACCTACCCAGAAAAACTGAATATAATGCTTCAGGGGAAAATATGGTCATTCAGTGAAATAGAGGATTTTCAAGCATTCTTGATGAAAAAACCAGAGCTGAACAGAAAAGTTGACTTTCAAATACAAGAAGCAAGAGAAGCATGAGAGGTAAACAGGGAAAAGAAATCATAAGGAACTTATTAAAATTGAACTATTTACATTCCTACTTGAAAAAATGATAATTGTAACTCAAGACTTTTCTCAGTATGAGGACAATTGAAGGGAATATATGTGTATGTATACATACATATGTATACATGTATGTATAGGAGAATGTAGGTGTGTATAAATATATATGTGAGCATGTGCATATGTATGTATGTGTAAACATAGAAGACTCAGCATGAGTTGAATATGAAGGGATGATATCTAAAAAATAAAATTAAGAGGTGAGAGAGGAATATATTAGGAGTAAGGGAGAGATAGATTAGGCTAGATTATCTCATATAAAAGAAGCAAGAGAAAACTGTTACAATGGAGGGAAAGAACAGGAAGGTAAAAGGGAATGGGACAACCTTACTCTCATTGAATTTGGCTTAAGGAGGGAATAGCATACACACTCAATTGGGTATCTTAACCTACAGGAAAATAGGGGGAAGGGAATAAGAGGGAGGATGATAGAAGGGAGAGCAGATTGGGGGATAGGGCAGTTAGAAGCAAACACTTTTGAAAAGGGAAAGGGGTCAAAGTAGAAAATAGAATAAGTGGGGAGTGGGATAGGATGTAGGGAAGTATAGTTAGTCTTTCACAATAAACCTACTATGGAAATGTTTTACATAACTACACATGTACAACCTATATTGAATTGCTTATCTTCCCAGTGGGAGTAGGTGAGGAGAGAAGAAAGAAAAAATCTGGAACTCAAAGTTTTAAAAACAAATGTATATTAAAAAAAATTGACCTTTTGACTGGGACCTTCAGGACCTGGCATTGACCAAGCTCTGGATGACAGTTAAAAAAACGAACTCTTAAATGGCACCCCTTGGGGGAAGGGACAGCTCTATGTCCAATTTCAGCTTGAAGTAGCTTTGGAGAAGAGACCTTCACCCCTTACCACAAGATTTTGAGCCCCATTCATTCAAGGGGGGAAGGACAGGGTGCTTGTGCCCAAGCCCCCACCCTAAATTATTATTTTATGTGCAAAGTTTTTCCTATTATCCCTGTTATACTGTTGCAAAGTTCTGTTGACACCAGTTTTTCCACCAGTTATCCCTAACTCTCATTTATTGTTAAGGTATTTTTGCTATGTAAGAGACATGACAGATCTTGGGGCTGAATGTAATGGGAATGGGAATTTGAAGATCTTCTCTGCCCCTTAACAGACCTAGGGGGGAGTTTGAAGACTTCCCCTGCTTTGAAAGTAAACTCTTCCCCCTAAGAGGCTGAATGTAATCACATGGAGCCTGTGATGGAGGGAATTTTCTGAAGGGTGCAGCAGAGTCCACATGAAGATTCCCTGCTGTGAAGATAAACTCTGCCCCCTGAAAGGCTGAATGTGGTCACATGGAGCCTATGGTGGGAGGAGTTTCTTGAAGCCCACAGGAAGCTGTTAGTTCGAGCTAGCCAGACAGTGGGGGAGAGAGGATGCTCATTAAGGTGACAGAGAGGTTTGTGAGTAAATATTGACCTTGTATTGGTTTGTGCGTAGGCTGAAGGATGCTGTGGCTCTCAGTGTTATTATGGCTTCTGAATATCTTTGGTACTATGATGGGATCTGCATACTGGCTTTGGGATTCGGTTTTCTGGTGTCAAATAAATGCTTCAGTTCTATCCTCTATCTGGAGAGTTTGGTATTTTTGCAAACGACGTCATGCGATACTTATAGTCACAGTCTTTATCGTGATTGTGGGAACAATGCACAAATATTGTGTGGGCACAATGTACAAATATTGCACTGGTGCTACACTCTTCCTCAAGAGAAAGTGAGTGGGTTTACCTTTTTAAGAGGTTTTTAAGCCTAAAATGGCCCTAGAAGTCCCTTCCAACTTAAAATTTGTGATTATAACAATATATCAGAAATATAATAATTTTATAAAATCAGAATACATATTATATATGATATACACATATAGATATAACATACACACATGTAAATAGGGTGCAAACAAAATAATGAATGGATTCTTGAAACCACAGCTTTACAAATTGCCCATCTCCTCTAACTGCCAAGAATTCACCTTTGAGAAAATTTTTACATGTTTTATATAATGTTGATGGAGGTAAAGAAGAAAAAAAAAAACCTGTCAGTGTTTACCTTGCTGCCATAGAGTAAACTGGCTCCAGTCACCCTTTTCTCTCAGATTCTCATCTTCAGGCAGGAAGAGACCTTTGGTTTTATCTAGCACAGCAAGGCCTTCATCACGAATTAATTTCCAGTTTCTTTCTAAGGTCTGAAAAGAAAGCCATAGTTATTTTTACTGAAAATGTGTCCAACTAAGCACTTGAATTATAAAACTTATAAAAAATAACATTAATGAAATACTGAATGAAATTTACAGTTTTCCGGTTTCATTAATTACAGTTTCCTCTGATACCCATTGTTAAGGACATAGAAAAAAAAGCTATAATTTTTTTTTATAATCAGTTACCATGGTATCATAAAAATTTGTATAATCTCTATCCTTTTCAGAGAACAATCTTCTAAATTTGTTTTTTTTCTTGATAGCTATTAGTAGACCCTTTTAGAAATATAAGCAATTGGTATTATTGGTACTGATATTATTAGCTAAGGGTATTGACTATCTTTCTCTTATCATACCAAGACTCTGTAGCAAGCTCAGGCTAAAAATCTTGACATTAAAAACTCAGAATATGAATTACTCACAATTTCACTGTTCATCAGAATGTACTAAAAAAAAGTTACCATAAAATTTGATAAATATTAAAATTGTAAAATTATATGCAAAGTATCTATTATGGATTATGATACCATTTTACAAAAATACAATAAATAAATTTCTATTTTGACCTTTAGTCAAATATATGTGTATATCTCTTGTGTGTATATATGTCTGTGTTTCTATGAGTGTATATGTATGAGTGCGTATACATACACACACACACACACACACACACACACACACACACACACACACACACCAGCAGTCAGTCTGACTCCCTCTGTAATTTCTACTGGAAACTTCTAGGGGTTATGGGTAATCGCACTGGCTCTCCCTGACTAGAAAAGACTATTCATGCATTCAGAGTGGTAGACTGATGATGAGGAAGCATATCAGGCAAGGAGATGAGGCCTTGAAACTGTGGGGTGGCTATGGGAGTAATTCCAAAGAAAAAGATGTATGAAAGATACATTGCAGAAACAGAAGGCACAAGACTTTGCATCTGATATGAACTGAAAGGTAAGGAAGGTTGAATGAAGAATTAATTCTGAGTTTGTGAATCAGGGTAACTCAAAGTATAATTATGTCATCCATAAAACTAGGGAAACAGTTAGACTGGAGCAAATGAAAGCTAATGACTTTATGAGAAATCAAGATTCTGTTAAACACATCCAAACAAATGAAAGAATAGAAGGCAATGTGAAATATCTCATGGGAAAAACCACTAACCTGGAAAATAGATCCAGGAGAGACAATTTAAAAATTATTGGACTACCTGAAAGCCATGATCAAAGAAGGAACCTAGAAACCACCCTTCAAGAAATTCTCAAGGAAAATTGCCCTGATGTTTTAGATACAGAGGGCAAAATAGAGGTTGAAAGAATCTACTGATCACCTCCTGAAAAAGATCCCCAAAAGAAAACTCCCAGGAATATTATAGCCAGGTTCCAGAATCCCCAGATCAAGGAGAAAATACTATAAGCAGCCAGGAAGAAACAACTTCAATATTGTGGAAACACAATCAGAATAGCACAGGACCTGGCAGCTTCTACACTGAAGGATCGAAGGGCATGGAACACGATGTTCCAGAGGGCAAAAGAGCTGGGAATGAACTCAAGGGTCACCTACCCAGCAAAACTGAGTATTTTGTTTCAAGGGAAAATATGGTCATTCAATGGAATAGAAGACTTTCAAGTATTCTTGAGGAAAAAACCAGAATTGAATAGAAAATTTGACATCCAGACGCAAGAAGCAAGAGATGCCTGAAAAGGTAATCAGGGAAAAGAAATCAAAAGGAACTTATCAAAGTTGAACTATTTACATTCCTATATGGAAAAACAATAACTGTGAATGAGGAAATCTTTCTCAGTATGAAAATAATGGAAGAAGGGTGTATGGTCATATGAATACATATGTGAATGTGTGTGTATATGGTTACAGTTATATATGGATAGAGGGCATAGGTTGAATTTGTTGGGAAGGGAGGATACTCAAGGGGTGAAATTATAAGGTGAGAGAGGAAAGTGGCAAGAGGAGATGGGGAGAGACAGGGTAGGGTAAACTATCTCATGTAGAAGAAGCAAGGGGAAGTGGTTGCAAGGGAGGGGAAAAATAGGAAAGCAAAAAGGCAAAACCACATTCTTATTGAATTTGGTTCAGGGAGAGAATGATATACATACTAAATGGGATATCTCAACCTACAGCAGAATAAGGGGAAAGGGGATGAGAGGAGGGATGATGGATGGGAGGGCATCCCTGGGGGGAGGGGAGGTTGGAAGTACCCACTATAGAAGAGGGACAGGATCAAAGTAGGAAATGTACCAGGTGGGGGGTGGGATGAGTGGGAGGGAATTATAAGCAGCCTTATACAATATATCTACTATGATAATGTTTTGCATAGCTAGACATATACAACATATACTGAATTACTTATCTCCCCAGAGGGAATGGGTCACAAGGGAGGAAAGAAATGGATCTGAAATTCAAGGTCTTAAGATTAAATGTTTCAAATATATATATAAATACTATTATTAATACTCTTTTGCTTATAATTGGGAGATAAGATGTGCAGGCATTGGGACACAAAGATTCACCTTCCTCTGATGGAAAAGTCGAAGGGGGTATGGGAGAAGATATGGGAGAGAGCAGATTGGAGGAAGTGATATCTTATGGGACTGCTATTCTGGGAGGGTGGGTAGGGGAAAAACAGCGAGGGAAAATGATTGTAACTCAAAATCTGGCAGAAATGAATGATGTAAAACAGAAGGTAATAAAGCATTTGTTTAAAAAAATAAATAAAACTAGAGAAACTAGAGTAGGGGATTTTTGGGTTAATGGCAATGAGCTACTTTTTAAATATAAATTCAAGCTATCTACAGAATATAGTTGAATATCATTGCTTTATACATTTCAAGTTAGAATGATGCCCAGAGGCTATGTAATCTAATCCATTCATTTTAGAGATGAGGAAACAAGTCTTGAGAAATTATACAGCTTGCATAAGGTCACATAGACAGTGAGTGTCAAAGGTGAAATTTGAACTGATGTCCTCTCACTCCAGAATCAATGCTCATCTCATCATGTACCCTCCCTTAAATATCTAATAAGTAATTGGTGATATGGGAACTGGAATTAAGGAGAATAAGGGTAGAATAAAAAGAATTGGGAGTCACCTGGATAGAAATAATAGTATAGACTGAGAATGAAATATGGCTCCCACTTCCTGATAAAAGATGTACTAGATTCAAGATGAAAAATGAGATTTGTATTCTTAAAGATGGTCTTTCATTTGTTTTTTTTACTACTATATTTTATCACTATATGTCATGAAGTAAGAAAGTCTTCAACTCTCAGAGAGAGATTAGAAGGGATAGGTTAATGAAAAGTGACAGATATGAAAAAAAAGCATCAGCCAAACATTTTAAAAACAGAAAGTTAAGAAGAACTTAAAGACATACAAATAAAACCATTTTGTTGCCATCCTTTAATATATATATATGCATATATACACACATATATATGTGTATATATGTATAATACACACACATACAAACATATTTACAAATGGACAAGAGTTATGATATAGCAAAAGAGATTGAAAAGGAGAAGCCAAAATGGTAGAAGAACAGAGAAGAGTGTCAAGGGAAAAAGAAAAACTATGGATGGAAGGGTGTCTAGAAGGCAGTGGTACTGCAGTGAGGTTGAGAAAGATAAGGGCTGAGGAGAAGCCATCTGAATTGTTAATTAATATATTATTTTTAAATTGAAGAGAACAGTTTCAGTTTACTGAAGAGATTGGAAGACAGACAATAAAGGGTTGAGAAGTAAGAGGTGAGAAAGTGGATGTAACAAACATATATATTATTCTAGTGTGTGGCTATTAAAGGGAGGACAATTATAGGATGGTGGAAACTTCATGTAGAATAAAACACAAGTTCTTCTGTTTGATGTTTAAAGGCCTTCACAATCTGGCTCAGATTTACCTTTTCTAAATTACTGAACTCAATTCCCTTTACACATTCTATATTTCAATCAAACTAGCCAAGCTACTACTCTCTGAATGCCCCTTACCTCTGTCTCTTAGAATTCCATTTTATTTTAAAGGTTAGTTCATCTGTCCTCTTCCATGGGAAGACTTTCCCAATCCCATTACTTCAATCAACAATCAAACAACAAATTTAACTAAGCATTTACTGAGTCAGGTACTATATAAGGGACTTGGGATACAAAAATAATGAAACAACCTCTACTTGTATAGACCTTACTTATATTGTACATATTAGCTGTTATTACTTGCTATCTTTCTTTCCCTACCATTTCTACACTCATCTCAGTACATGTTATATCTTCCCAGGGGCATGTAAGCTTTTTTAGGATAAAGATTTATGAGCAAGGAGGTGAATTAAATGAACATGTTAAAACTGTAGCCAACAGAGTTTGAGATACTGCTTTCAAGTGTAAGTGTAGAAAATATCTGGTCCTCGGAGGCTTGCTTCTACAAATTAACAAGTGAAGCCCATGGACAAATTGTGTTTTATAAAGAAAAGGAAGTGGTCTCCTCTACATACTCAGTTGTTATTCATTTCACCTAAAATTTGTACTTTGAAAAATTAGAAATGGATCAGTGGGGTCTCATCATTGCAATTCATGACTTTACCCTCATCTGTTGTATTTTATTTCCCTCTGCCTCATAACCATGGTCCTTGCACAAAGCAAAGGTTATGGGACTTAAACAGCAAAGGTTATGGGACTCCTGGCTATGAACATTCTGTAAAACACAGGTCTAAAAATGATATTTTAAAATGTGATCCCTTATATTATTTGGACACATTTCATGCTTCACAGATAAGTACCTGTACCAAGAAATATGACCAAAGAGTTACATATAGTTTTTCAAGTTCTTACGAGAGTATCTAGCTAGGATGTTTTCAGCAATAATATGTTTGGGGGCAGAATACAAATTATTTTGTAACATGCTGGCTTTTTTTGTGTTAAAGTACTTAGTAGGGTGACTTAACTAACAGAATAAATGGATATTTTAATGATAAGAAAGATTAAGCAAATTCACTCAAAACTGAGAAACTTGCAAATTTGGTGGATATTTTGAAAAGCTGAGTTCTCTAAATAAATCAAGGCAAGGTATTCAAATTCAAACATGGATTCAGCAAGATAATAAATGAATGAATTTATGAAAAAGTAAGAGACATGGACAGCAAATTTAAAAAACAATATTTTATATGTTTCACAATTTTTAAAAATGCCTTCTCTCCAAATGAAATAAAAGAAAACAAATGCCTGCTTATTAATCCCTTGACCAATCTACAGAAGCAATTCTCATTTTGTTTTCACTATCTAGATACTTCTAAATATGAATGGAGAAGGAACCCATTTGCCAGGGACAAATGATTCATTTGTTCTGACTCCATCTATTAGACTCTTCTTATAGTATATTGAAATACACACTTGAAGTTTTTGGCAATAATTAGATAAAGAATTCTCTGGGTTATTAAACAAAGTGATAGACATTATACTTCTATTTACAACATCTTATTTATGTGAAATGGGATTTTCTTCTATAGCTATTATCAATACAGAATTTCAATCTTGATTTATGTGTGAGAAAGAACTACATGTAGCAAAACCTTCAAGGATACCATATTTTGATAAATTTCCACCAAAAAAACAATATGTCATCATATCAATGACATTAATATAGTTATTTGTAAGGTACAAATAAGAAAACTGTAAAAGGATTATTGATAAATACATATTATTTTATTACTTATTCAAGATTAGTTTATACACTGTTCTAGAACCATAATAAATTCTTAATTTTATGTGAGTAAAATAAGAACTAAGAAAATTCTTTGGGTAGATTATTTGATGAAAAGTCAGAGGGGATGAAAATTTTAAATAAAGGGATGGGGACATTACCAAATAAAGGCTGGAAACTATTGATATAAGTCTAGAATTCTACAGCCTATTCCTTGAACTGAAGTCATATTAAAGTCTGTATATAAATCACCTTACTTTTTCAGACTGCTGAGATAGTTTACAATAGACTTGGGGGTCAGGAAGACTTGTATTCAATTCTTCTCAGACAAGTACTAGCTGTGTGACCCTGAGCAAGTCACTTACCCTCAGACTGAATCTCATATTCAGTTTCCTTATCTATAAAATGGAAATAAGCAGAGCACATACCTCTCCGCTGTCGTGAATATCAAATGAAATGTTATGAATATATGTTAAAGGGCTTTGTCAACCTTAACTTAGTACAGAAATGTAAGCTATTATTATTGTTGTTGCAGTCTATTAACTACCCTTCTGAGACCTCTGCAATTGATTTGACAAGAATGCTGTGTATGTGCCATCATCCAAGTCACAGATAGAAAGAAGTTAAACAGAAGGGAAGCAAGGTCAAACCCTCTATCACTCCTTTAGGACTCTTCACTGATATTGAGTTAATAATTAACACTCTTTAGATCCAGTTGAGCAACCTTTTTTAAAAGCACACAACTGTATCACCTCTATATCGTCCACATGGAAGACATAGGAGATGTGGTCCAACGCCTGGCTAAAATCCATATATGCTATCTTTATGTCAGGTCCCTCATCACCTAATACCTAACCGACAAAAAAGAAGGAAACAAGGATTTTTGGGTCTGACTTGTTCTTTCCATGTTGCCCTATAGTCATCACAATTCCCCCTTTCACAAAGCATTCCTTTAATGATCTAAATGATAATTTTGCTGAGAATTGATGACAGGAGAGGGAAAAGTCAAGGAGGACTTTTACAGTTTTGAATCTAGGTAAATGGGAGAATATTGATGATTTTAACACAAGTTTTGAGGTATTAGCAGAAAACAAGGAATATGCCAGTTTCTCCTCCAGGCCTAGTGAACTGGGAAATAACTAGCACTATAAGTAGTGGCAAAGGAGGTGGTATCAATTATCTGAAGCAAGAGTCAGATTTCAATTAATGCTAAAATGTACAAAATGTCTAGAATAAAAGGAAGCTTGTGGATAACACATAAGTAGTTCCAGTGGCACAGGTCATTCTTGATGATGGAGCTACCAGTGGCCATTTATAGAATCTATTAAAATAGAAAAATCATACTTGTTTCCCATAGAAAGTTTAAAAAGTGTTTTTAATTATGTTCAGAGATGAAGAATTTGACATTCATGTAGTCCAGGTAGCATAGTGATTCCATATAAGTATTAATTGTTCTTATATTTACAACAGAATGCAGGTGCTTGTTACATGTATACCAAGAATAAGAACAATAAACTAGTTCATTACTAGATCACCTAATGACTTAACTCACTTATTGGTAAACTTTTTTTTTTGCTTTCATTCTTATTAATGATCCTTTCTCCATTGTATCAAAGTTCGAAACAGCTGACTTTAGAGTTTAGATGAGTCATAAGAAACTCTACTTAGCTTATTCTTAATTCTAATACGCTTTACATTAAGCTGCTAATTTTATATTATAATTAAGCCCTACCATAAAATCTGTTTGTTCTTGTAATTCATTTTATTTTAAAAACAAAAGAAAAAATCACTCGGATAATTGGCTGCTTGGGAACTAAGTTCAAAATTACTAATGCACCACTGAATGGGGTGAGTTAGAGTGTCTCCTTTTTTCCAGGTGAAAGTACTCATATACAATTAATTTCTCAATTAATAAAAGCCATGTTCTGGAAGAAAAATGATAGTGCAAGTGCTATTTTAATCAATCATTTCTACTCACTGTGTAACAGTTGGCAAAGTAATCCTGGGATCCATTCCAAAAGCAATAAAACTTAAATATGAGAAAAGAACAAAATTATCCGTGATGCTGTTTGCTTGCATCAGAGCACATGCCTTGAGAAATCCAAATAAAGCTTCAAGAGCTTTTTTCTCCCCATCATTTGTTACATGATGATTATAGAGAGTCAGGATAAGCAAATACAAAAGGAGAATTTTTAGCCAGCTTTCTGTTTCTACTGGCTAATGCAGTGGTTTTGGTGTTACTCTAATGGTTTTTGAAGTTTGCATTTTATATCAAAATGAACAATCTTTTTAAATAGGGAAAAACAGAATTCTTAGGGTATGGGGGCTTTTCTCTGGCAGGAAGAGAGATTCTTTCGATGCAAAAACCTTAATCCATTTTCATTTTAATTTCTCTGTTAAATATCCCCAAGGCACTTGGGGCTTTGATGCTTCCCATACAGTTTTAATGAGAATGAAGCTAAGAGAGAAAACTCTTTTGGAAATTCTCCTCCAAATTACTGTGTCTAGTTAACTCTATGCAAAGAGTTACCAAAATGCTCAGAAATTATGATTATTTAGTAAGGAAAAAAAAATCATCAGATAGAGTTGTGCTCATAGCACCACAGATACATAAGTTGATGGGACCATAAAGGGATCTTTAGTCCAGTCTGTCACTGAATGGATGAGGAAATTGAGTCCCAGGGAGCTTGCTGAAGATCACACAGGCAGGAAGTATTAGAGGCAGGGTTTGAATTCAGGTCCTCTGATGCCAGAGTCAATGTTCTTTGTGCTGAATCACATATTTCCCTTATTCCCATGCCTTAATGAACACTGCTCTCTTTTTGTCTCCTCACAAAACACATCCCTGGGATGGATTAGCAGTCGCTCAAGTGCCAAAGTCCAGATAATTGTTATAAATGGTTTGCCTCAGTTTGGCATCCTAATGCAACACTAGCTGTCAATTAAATGGTTAATGAACACCAAGGTTTCTTCTGACAGCAAATTGTCTCCTATTACGGTGGTTCTGGATCAGCTGTCAATTGTAAAAGCCCATATGCCATATATGTGTATGTGTCTGTATAACTAAATATATGTATGTATGTATGTATATAACTATATATATGTATATAACTATATATAATACACACATGCATAAAATATCTATGTATACATATATACATGTATACATATATACATATATGTAGTTTAAAGTGTCACAAGTCAATTTAAAAAGCACAACTTTTACATATGCAGCTAGCTAGCAAATTACACAGCACTGAATTTCAAAAACAAATTTAATGTTAGGGAATTTCATGTTGGTGTGGCCACTCTTATTAATTTATACTCCTTCCTTTTTTTTCCCCCTTTTAATACAGGACTTACACCAAGCAGGGGTTCACATGAGCTAAGTTTAATCACCATTTTGGGAAGCTCTGGGGAAATGGGATTTGGAAATGGACACCTGATTGGCAAGGCTGAGGAGAAGGATTTCTTTGCTCTAACCAGTAAAGCTCACATAATCATGTAAGCTTAATAGGAAATGTCAATTTTAAATGACTAACATTCGTGATTTGCTTTTTTTTTTTAAGTTTAAGCAATTCATAAAAGAATCCCTTAAACTGCTTCAATGGAAGAGAATAATGTGCCAATTCTAGTTAAGTTAAAAATCACTGGCTGTTTTTCTAGCTAACTTCCCATTGTTGTTTAGTCATTTTTTATTCATGTCCAACTCTTCATGACCCCTTTTGGGGCTTTCTTGGAAAAGATACTAGGGTGCTTTGCCATTTCCTTCTCCAGCACATTTTAAAGATGAGGAAACTGAGACAAATAGGGTTAAGTGACTTGCCTAGGGTCACACAGCTAGTAAGTATCTGAGGCTGAATTTGAACTCCAGTCCTCCTGACTCCAGGGCCACTTCTCTATCCACTGCACACCTAAATGTCCTGGGAAAAAGTAGGTCTTGAATGATGTGGAAGCTGTGAACTTTAGCTTTAATCTGATAGAAAATATTAAGTACTTTAGTAGAAAATATTATATTTTAATGGATCAATTAGTAATTACAACAAATTAAAATCTTATTTGTATAATAATGCATCAAGGCAGAATGCAGAGTATTTCATTTGCATACAGATTACATGTGTTATCCTGTCCAAGGGGCAGATAAAAGTGACTAAAGATAAAGATAATCCCTGAGAACAAAGCATTACCAGGTACTTAGCCATTAAGCAAAGACCACACATAGAATCCTCACTTCTCCTTTAAGGAATCCCTTTCTTCCTTCCAGACTCTGCTCAAGTACCACTTCCTACATGAAGCCTTTCCTAATGCTCACAGCTGCTCATTAGCCTTCACTCTCAAATTTTCTTGCATTTAACTATTTGATGTATTATCTTTATTTACTCTCTTTACATTTACTTTGAACACACTCATATATGTACTTGTTGTTTTCCCTATTAGAAGGTAAGCTCCTTCTGAGATTGTTTATTTGTTATTTGTATCTCCAGCACCTGGCACAGGCTCTTGCCAGAGAGAAACCCCTGAAAGTGCTTCCCTTCCTGCTCCAAAATGCCAAGGGCATGTCTGTCTTGCACATGCTCTCCCCAATTAATGGCCAATATGGATTCTTCAGTAATGTGGTACGTCCATATGTGCATACGTATTTTTTTAAGAAGAGGGAGGAAGTGACAGTCAGGATGATATGGTTCACAATGAAGGCATTTCTAAATAGCTGAATTCTGTATCTGTTGGTGATCTAATTTCATTGCCTCTTCCTTTATATAGCTGATATCTGTGATCTATATATATATATATATATATATATATATATATATATATATATATATATATATATATATATATATATAGCTGATATCTCTGAGATCACAAGATAATCTGGGGTTAAGCAGACACTGGTACTCACCTTTACTAACTCAGTATAACCAGTTTCTTTTGCAGTCCACCAAGGCTGGGCTTTAATTCCATTTACATTGTAAAGTGAACGCTGCCAAACAGATGCAAAATGACCTCTCTTGTGACCAAGTTCATACCATTTATATGCCTGAAAAAAGCCAGAAAAAATAAAATCTAAGACATGTTTTCAAACATCTGGTCAAAAACTATTTTAAAAATTTTAAATTGAACAAGATAGTGGATTAGGCATGTTTTCTGCTGCCCACAACCTCTCAAGCCTCGCCAAAACAGAAACTGCACCAAAGATAAAGCAAATTCAGTTGTCTCCATGGTCTAGGACATCCAGAATACAAAAAAAAGGTTAAAAAAAACCCCCAACAATCCAAAATCTCTAAAGTGACATTCATTTGCCCTTAGTTTACTCAATCCCTTTCCCCCACCTCCCACACTACCAAGAGCAAAGCTGCAGTGGCAGAACCAAGGACAAGACATAGCCTTACATCAAAACCCACTCCATACCCTGATCTCAACTCTCTCTTTCTGTTGCTGTAGAGATAGATCCCTGGCTTCAGGCTGTGGAACTCTGCTTGGGTCTGAATAGTTAGCTTGGCCAAAACCTTTCAGGAACAAAAAGCCTTCTAGGGGCTGCAAGCTGAAAGCACCAAGGTTGTAAAGCTCTGAACTGCCAGGGTTGGGTCAGAAAACTAAGAAACAGAGGGAGTGGGACAGGGCACCAGGACAGGACACTGCATTTGAAGGACTTTTTAGACTCCTTAAAGTATGAAAGAAGAACACAGAATCCAGGTGGGTTCAGTTCTAACCACCCAAAAGTCAAGTTGGGGTCCATGAATTGTCCAGTGTGGGAGAAGGCTGAGATACTCCAAGATCTAGCCCCCACCAAAATCACAATCAGAAGGGAGTCAAGAAGTGGGTGATAAGGAAAATAGGTAGCTAAAATAGAATGAACGTCCCAAAGATTTCAGAAAGAAGAAAACTCAAAGACTTTGAACATAAAAAGATAAAGCAACAGGAAAAAATGGTAAGAAAAGAAAGAAATAAGGCCTCCAGATCTAGTAAATTAGTTTAGGCATCTATGAATAAATAGTATGAAATGAAGGAAATACTTGATGAGACAGAGAAGCCTGAGGAGTTAGAGGAGAACATGGGACCACAGCGGCTCCAGAGTGCTTTAAAAGAGAAATGGGAACTATAAGAACAGAATTCATGTCCTGCACATCAAAAATAATGAACAGAATAGAAAAACTTGAATTTTCAATGGCAAGTCTCCCCAAAGAAACAAAAGAGAGAGCAACAGATTAGAAATACCAATGCACAGAAATAAAGGACAACCTAAAAGAGGTAAAAAAAATAGTAACAGTAAAAAAAAAAAAAAAAAAACCATGGTCACTATGCAAACAAAACATACTGAACTTGAACATGGGAAGAACAAAGACAATCTAAGGATTATAAGTTTCCCAGAAGAACACAAAAGGTTAAAAAAAATAAAATCTTAACACCACAATGAAGGAAATAATAGAAAAGAACTGCCCAGAATTTCTAAATAAAGAAAATGAAATTATAATTGAAAGAATTCGCAGATTGTCTCCAGAAAAATACCCAACTCCAAACTCCAAGACACCTGGTGGTTAAATTTAATAATTCAATTCAGAAATAAGTTCTGTAAGACATCAGGATAAAGACTTTTGAATACAAAAAAAAGACATTCTAATTTTTACCCACTAGAAAAAGAGGAGGGAATGATGAGTTCTGAAGAGCAATAGAGCTCAGGATGTAGCCCAGGGTGACCTATCCTATAAATCTGACCCCAGCCATACAGGGAATAAGATAGGTATTGAATAATAAAGAAGAGTTTGAAACATTATTAGAAGGAAAATAAGAACTAAAGAAATTAGCTGCCTTTCTAACATCCCAAGCAGAAAAGCAGGAGGAATGAATAAAAGCAGCCAGCAAGAACAGTAATAGCAACAGAGCACACCAGAGTCCAGTAAGAGATTTCTTTCTAAATGTACAAAAGGAGATGGGGTGGGGGGAGATGGAAAATCAGTAGAGGTTACAACAGGAAGAGGCAAACATGGAGCGTTACAGACAGAACCAGGGGACACCTTGACTGAAGGTGACCTCTTCTTTTGCAGTACTACATTACATGGGAGGGTATGTAAAAGGATGGGGAACAGGGGGATAAAGAAGAGTGGGTGATGTGCCAAGGTCAAATCTAGCAATGAGGGGAAGGCAACCTCTGAAGTCTCAGAAAGATTAGAGTCTGCAGTAGAGAGGACTGGGGGATAAGAAGGAGAGGTTGAAGAGGTGGGGAAAGAAAAGAGGACTCACTTTGGAAGTGAGAGAGTGATGAATGTTTCTGTGGGTAAAGAGAGATGGTCAGTGAAGGAATATGTAGGATTAAGCCTGGGGGAGCTGCTGCTTTAAAAAAAGAATTCTACTTGTGCTGGGAAGTGGAAAATGAACCCCGTGGGGACAAATGTCACCTGGAGAAGGGAAAGAACATTGACATAGGGAGGAAATTTCCAAGCAAATGTAGAAAAAAAAGGTCAACAAGAGAGGATACAGAGCAGTGGTCAGCTGCATAATCAAGGATAATCTTACAATGGTGGAGGGCCCTACCACAGGGCAATATCCTCTATCACCTGCAATAATTGGCCTGTTCTGGAAGCAAAGCACTCTAGAAAAGGGAAATAGATGGGGCAAGTCCTACATGGAAGTGGTAAAAAATGCCTAGAAGGAAAACCTGCATCCCAAGATCAAGACCAAGTTATCCTAGAAAAGATGTCTCGGAAGCTTTGGTTGCATGAAGAATACAGAAATAGAGAGGGACCAGTGAATTATAAAGGTTATAAATCTTGAGAATGAAGGGCTAGAGTAAACAGAAGGAGAAAACAGATAATGAAGAAAGTGAGAAAAATGCTTTTTGGAAAGGGAATTTAAAAATTTCATTAAAATGGAATTTAAAAGCTAATGAACAGGAATGAAGGGGAGGAGAGGAAGGAGAACTATCAAAGGAGAAGAAGGGATCAGGGGTGAGGTGAAGAGAGCCAGTGGGAACAGGGACACTTTGATAAAAAGTTAAAATAAAGTAACTGAAGGAACATAATACTGAGTCTACAGCAGAAGAGAGAACCTGCAACTGAAAAGTTTCTGAACAGACAACGTTAATGCAGCTGGGATAAGAAAGTTTTCAGCTCCTAGTAGATGCTATATAAATGCTTATCCCCTTCCCTTCTTCTGACATAAGGGGAACCATTTTGTGACTTCAGGATAATTGTAACATGATACAATGTGCTTTGGAGACAACTAGTCTTCTCAAAGACAGCTGTCTGGAAAGTATGCCTCTCCATATGTCCCCTTTTGAATGGTGTTGTCTCCATATGCTCTTGAAGAAGCCCTTTCCATATGTTTCTTATGCAGTGCACCTTCCATAGCTTTGGCCACATCAGAAAGTATGTCTACTTACTCATTTAATCCTTATCCTTCCAGTTATTACAAATCTAGTAATCCTTACAAAATCTGTAATACATTGGTTGCCGCACCTGAATATATGAATTATTATCATCTATGTTGACCTTCATATTCTGAAACTTTTAAAATCACAATCCCAACTTTAAGCGTATGAATTACTTAGAAAAAATAATTAAAGCATGTACTTTGTAGAATAAAAAAACCTGTTCATTATTTATTTTTTAATAGTGGTTTCACCTTCAAAGGGAATATCATGTTTTGTATTCATATACATATAAATGCTAGGAAATATAGCAAAACACTTGAGATTAGGGAAGTTCATTTTAGTCACTCTTGTATGTTATCCTTGCCCTTGGGTTAAAAGTACCCTTAATCATACAAAGAAAATTATTAGGGAAAGTTTTAATGACATTTTACCTGAAAAAGGAATTTCTTTCAGCCCTTCATCTTTGAAATTTAATAAACATTAAAGTGTTTTCCATTCTAGCCATATTTGTCTGACATTTAAGACTTGTTTCCCTTATTTCTAGTGTTCTAACAAAATGAGTAAGAAGACACAACTCACTAATAATATCAATAACAATTATAAAATAACATTCAAAAATCTGATGGCACATTAATTTTGAATCACCAGGGATCTATTTTTAAAGGATATATGCTTACTATGAAAAAAGCAGGGGAAAGGATGTCTTGAAACCAAAAGTAGAAGAATAGGATTTTAAATCAAGAACCCTAAAAGATTTCTTCCCCTATACTTGACTTTGAGGAGACAATTAAGAAGACAAGTTAATAATAGAAATGATACAAAATAACTTCTAGAAGTGCCTGGCATGTGTCTGTTTCTTTCTCTCTGTCTTTATCTCCCTCCTCCTTTTCTTCCCTCCTATCTGTCTCTCTGTGTCTCTGTCTGTCACACACACACACACACACACACACACACACACACACACACACACACACACACACATACACACACACCCCCAGGTCCAATTACTATCTCTATGTAGATGATTCCTAGATGTATATATCCAGCCCTGAATCCCCAACAGCCAATTCTAAAATTCAACATGTCCAAAACACTGTTTTGTATCAAACTGTTTTTTCCAAACTTTCTTATTTTTTTTTTCAAACTCTCTGTCTTTTCAGACACCAAAATTTGCAAGCTTGGTATCTTCCTCAAGTTAACTCATATTTTGCCCCATATATTCACTCAGCTGCCAAATCTTATTTCTATATCAACAACTTTCAAATCTATTTCATTCTCTTAATTCAAGTAGCATAATCTCTTTGATCTATTTCTTCCATCTCCCATCCATCATCCACACAGATGCCAAATTAATACTTTTCCCCCAGATTTATACATGATATACACACATAGATACACATGTAGATAATATCTCATACTTGTATAGTACTTTAACTTATTAATATTATACAGAATATGTTTATAATAAGACACTTATCATTCATATTTATATAGCACCATTTTTTTTTTACAAATTAACATTCAATTTTTTTTGTTGTTTTTTTTGGAAGGTAGGGCAATTGGGGTTAAGTGACTTGCCCAAGGTCACAAGGCTAGTTTTTGTGTTAAGTGTCTGAGGCTGGATTTGAACTCAGGTACTCCTGACTCCAGAGCCGGGCTCTATTCACTGTGCCACCTAGCCACTCTGAACAAATTAATATTATTAAAACAAAGTCTGACACTATGTAAGAATCTTTAGTCTCTACCACATCTAGAATAAAATATAAACTTCTCAGTTTGCCACTTAAAACTCTTTATAACTAGATAGCACCATGGACAGAGCCCTGGGCCTGGACTCAGGAAGAACTGAGCTTAAATCTGACCTCTGACACTTAGTAATTGTCTTATCCTAGGCAGGTCACTTCTGTTTGCCCCATTTCCCTCATTTGTAAAAGGAAGATAACAGCATCTTCCTCCCAGGGTTGTGAGAATCAAACGAGAATTGTAAAGCACTTAGCATACTGCTAGGCACACAGTCAACAATATACAGAACGTTAGATATTATTATCATAATTTGACTCACACCTATCTTTCTGGCCTGATTCCTTCTCATGTTACAATCAAACTAGTCAACCAGTTGTTCCCGGGAAATAATAATAATGACAGCACTAAAAATAACAACAATAGCTAGCATTTATATAGCATTTAAGGTTTATGAAGTGATACACACACACACACACACACACACACACTCTCATTTGTTGTTCACAATAACCCCATGAGTATTTGCTATTAAGATATTTTAAGAGATATTTGCCCAGGTTACACAGGTAGGAAATGTCTGATATATAATTTGAACTTAAGTCATTCTGACTCCACATCCTGCACACTGCAATACTAAGCTGCCTGTGGAGTTGATATCAAACCTCTGGTTTCCATGCTTTTTACATGGGCTGCCCCCCCCCCTTCCCTGAAATGTACTCTCTCCTCACCTCTGCATCTCAGAATCCCCAATTTCTTTTTTTTTTAATTAAACAAATAGATATCCCCTCATCCAATCTGCTCTCTCCCATATCTTCTCCCATACCCCCTTCGACTTTGCCATTAGGGCAAGGTGAATCTCTGAGCCCCACTGCCCGGACATCTTATGAAACATTTAATTTTAAAACTTCGATTTTCAGATCCATTCCCTTTCTCCCTTGTCACCCACTCCCTCTGAGAAGATAAGCAATTCAGTATGTGTTGTACATGTATATCTATGCAAAACATTACCATAGTTGATATATTGTAAAAGACTGCTTATATTTCCCTCCCACCTGACTCACCTCCCACCTGGTCCATTCCCTACTTTGATCCTGTCCCTCTTTGATAGTGGGTACTTCTAATCTTCCCTCTCCCCAGAATGCCCTCCCTTCCATCATCCCCCCTCTCATCCCCCTTTCCCCTACTCAGGAGAGTGAGTGAGGGTAAGATATTCCATTTAGTATGTATGTGTTTCTCTCCTTGAGCCAACTTCAATGAGAGTATGCTTTTGCCTTTTTGCCTTCCTGTTCTTCCCCTCCCCTGCAACTACTTCCCCTTGCCTCTTCTACATGAGATAGTATTCCCTACCCTGTCTCTCTCCATCTCCTCTTGCCACTTTCCTCTCTCACCTCTTGGCTTCACCCCTTAAGAATCATCCCTTCCTTGGGGTGGCTAGGTGGCGCAGCGAGCAGAGAGCCAGCCCCGGAGCCAGAAGGACCTGATCTCGGATCCGGCCCCAAACACCCAACACACAAACAAAAACCCAGCCACATGAACCTGGGCAAGTCACCCAACCCCAATTGCCCTCCAAAAAAAAAATAATAATCATCCCTTCCCATCAAATTCAACCTGTGCCCTCTATCCATGTATACCTGTGAACATATGCCATGTACCCTTCTTCAATTATTTTCATAATGAGAAAGGTTTCATCAAACACAGTTATTGTTTTTCCATGTAGGACTGTAAATAGTCCAACTTTGATAAGTTCCTTTTGATTTTTTTTCCTTGATTACCTTCTCAAGCATGTCTTGCTTCTTGTGTCTGAATGTCAAATTTTCTATTCAACTCTGGTTTTTTCCTCAAGAATGCTTGAAAGTCCTCTATTCCACTGAATGACCATATTTTCCCCTGAAGAAAGATACTCAGTTTTGCTGGGTAGGTGACCCTTGGGTTCATTCCCAGCTCTTTTGCCCTCTGGAATATCATATTCCATGCCCTTCTATCCCTCAATGTAGAAGCTGCCAGGTCCTGTGCTATTCTGATTGTGTTTCCACAATATTGAAATTGTTTCTTCCTGGCTGCTTGGAGTATTTTCTCCTTGATCTGGGGATTCTGGAACCTGGCTATAATATTCCTGGGAGTTTTCTTTTTGAGATCTTTTTCAGGAGGTGATCTGTGGATTCTTTCAACCTCTATTTTGCCCTTTGGGTCTAAAACATCAGGGCAATTTTCCTTGAGAATTTCTTGAAGGATGATTTCTAGGTTCTTTCTTTGATCATGGCTTTCAGGTAGTCCAATAATTTTTAAATTATCTCTCCTGGATCTATTTTCCAGGTCAGTGGTTTTTCCCATGAGATATTTCACATTGCCTTCTATTCTTTCATTTGTTTGGATCTGTTTAATAGTATCTTGATTTCTCATAAAGTCACTAGCTTCCATTTGCTCCAGTCTAACTCTGAAGGAATGAATCTCCTCAGTGAGCTTTTGAGATTCTTTTTCCATCTGGCAAATTCGACTTTTTAAGGCATTCTTCTCCTCATTACCTTTCTGAGCCTCTTTGGCCATTTGAGTTAGTCTATTTTTTAAGGTGTTATTTTCCTCAGTCAGGCTGTTGACTGTCATTTCATACTTTTCTTGCATCTTTTTCATTTCTCTTCCCAAATTTTCCCCCACTTCTCTTATCTGCTTCTTAAGGTCCTCTATGGCCTGTAGCCAGCTTGTATTTTCATTTGGGGCTTTTGGTGCAGGAGTTCTGACCTCACAGTCCTCCTCCATGCTTTGAGCCTCTTTGCCCCTAAAATAGGAGTCCAATATTGAAATTTTCTGTTTATTTTGTTTCATTTGCCTAGGCATATTGCCACTTACTTACTTGATTTTTGGACTTGTTGCCACAGTAGGTCTCTGCCACCAGACAGGGGAGCTTCCGCCCAAATGTGGGGTCTTCACAACTTCCGCCAGTTGGGTGGCCTCTGTAAAGCCTCCATCCACTCTGGCAAGTTGGATACCCACCCCAAACTTCCCCCCCAGACCACAATCCAGATCCAGGCAGTTTAAAGCAAAAATGATTAACCCCCAGACTGATTGCTGGATCTTCCTACAGTTCGCAGACCAGGAGCTAAAGCCACTACTGAAGCTGCAAAATGGCTTTTGTGCAGCTGTTTCTTCAGCAGCTTTTTGCCCCCAGGGGAGGAAGCCACGTGTTCCCCAAATACTGGTCCCAAAGTCCATAGGGCACTAACCTCTCACTTTGTCCTAGGCATATCTGTGCTGATAATTCTGAAGTCTCCACAATTGCTGGTGTTCTGGGGTTCTGAAGGCCTGGCTGCCCTGGGGCTAAAACCAAGGACCTGGGCTCGGCTCTGTGGGCTGCACTGTCGGTTCCCAGTGCACTGTGCTGCCTGCTCTCAGAGCGATGGGCTGGCCACTCCCTGCAGGGCTGCTGGGCTGTCCTCAGCAGGTTAGCTTTTCTGTGCCGTTCTGTGGGTGCTGTGGCTCCAGAAGTTGTTCGGAGCTCCCTTTCACATTGTTTGAATTTTGTGTGGGGCAGAGCACATTGGAAATTCTGTTTCTACTCCGCCATCTTGGCTCCGCCAGAACCCCCAATTTCTATAAGAAGTCATTTTATTGTTGTTGTTGAGTCCTTTACACTGACTTTATGACCCAATTTGAGGTTTTCTTGGCAAAGACACTGGAGTGTTTTGCCATTTCCTTCTCCAGCTCATTTTACAGAGGAGGATACAGAGGTTAACAGAGTTAAGCAACTTGTCCAGGGCCACAAAGCTAGTAAGTGCCTGTGGTTGGATTTAACCTCAGGAAGATGAATCTTTCAGACTTTAAGCTTGACACTCCAACCACTGTACCACCTAGCTGTCCAAAGTTATTCTGGGCCCTCCTCTACCTTACGGCTGTCAATGCCCTTAACAGCTTAGTTTTATTTATCTGTGTATATGTTGTATTCCTTGTCTTCTTTCCCCCTTCATATAACATAAGCTACTTGTGGGCAGAGCTTGTTTTGTTTTTGTTTCAACATTCCCATCTTCTTTTGTAGTTGCAAATGGTAATTGCAAATGGTAATCAGTGTTTGCTGAATTCTTTCTAAGAGATCTTATGTGAATTCAGAGTAATTTTTGCATGAAACATTTATGAATGCTTTGTCTCTAGTATGAATAATTACATAGGCTTCCATGGATCCTGGCTCTAGGGAGAAGGCAAGGTTTTACTTCCTATAAAATATAGCAACTGAAGTGGGGGAAATCAAGCCTACATCACTCACTGCCTGTATTGTATCAGAGGATCCAGGCTCACATTCATTCCAAAAGATGTGATTACCAGGAAAATACAAAGGTTCAGTTCGAAGTGTCACGTTCAATTTAGTTAATTGGTTGATTCATTCATAACTGTTTTATTAGAAGATGACACTGTTGATGCTGTTTTTGCTGGTATTTATGAAAGTGGCTGACAAGTGTTAGGACCTCCACCCTTTGCACACTGAACATAAATGGCAGATGAGCTCTGGGTAGCAGCTGTTTGCAAAGTTCACCGCTGTTCCTAGTTCTGCCTCTCCAGCTTAGAAACTACATGCCACTTCTACTCTAAGGGTAAAGTGCTGCTGTTTCATTACTATTCCATAGCAGTTAGTAGCTAGTACAAAATATCTTAAATGGAGAATGCTTTTTTTTTCTGTCTACTTTGATTTGACAGGTTTCATCATAGTGCAACTGTTTAGGACTCTGAGTAGGGTTCATCCTTGGTGAATACCATGCCCAAATAGACCGACAGGAAATGAAACTTCTCTACATTCCATTCTCTTTCCTCTGCTTCTCTTCACATTGGCCTTTTCTGTCTTCCTCTTCTCCCATTATCTCTGTGACTTTTTGCTATCTTCCTTTTGCCTTCTTATTTTGAGTTGTTTTCTTTTCCTCTTCTCTCTACTCACTTCCCTTTTAATTTCTTTTTATCCCAAGGCAAGTAAGTGCCACAACAGTAGTTTAAAATGCCGGACTTGGAGTCAAGAAGATGTGAGTTCAAATCTTGCTTCAGATGCTCACTAGCTGTGTGGCCCTGGGCAATTCACTTAACCTCTCTGTCTTGGTTTCCTCATCTGTAAAATAGGAATAATGAGAAATGCCGGACTCACAAAGTGGTTGTATGGATACAGTGAGAGAGGTAAAGAGCTCTATGAATCTTAAAGTGCTACAATAATGCTGCTATTGGTTTTACTATCTTACTCCATTAGGTTCCCCTCACTGACACAATCCATCTCAAAAAATTATACACCAAAGAAGTAACTTTAGGTGCCCTTAAGTCTAAGTGTATTTTTAAGCTTTAATGCTTTTGGAACACTCTATATGTCAGATTTTATTCCATGCTTAGCATGTCCAGAGCAGTATGACATGGAAATATAAAAATGAATAATACATAGTCCCTCTGCCCTCGTGGAGCTTATATTCTAATAAGGAGATATGACATCTGTAAACATAATTATGATATACAATGACACAGCATGTGTTTATAAAATAAATACACATTGAGTACAGGAGTGAGACATAAAAATGCTGCATGAGGTCAGTGGGAGAAAGATCATTATTAACTATGAGGATAGAGAAAAACTTCCTGAAAGAGGAGCATTTGAGTTGGGCTTTGAAGGAAAGAGAGAATTTCAACAGATAGAAGGGAGGAGTGGGGAGAGAATTGAAGGGCATTCCTTTGAAATGATATGAGCAAAGGTACTTGGTCAATAGTTCAATATCTCAAATATTTGTGATTTTCTTAGTAAGGGTACTCTCTCCACAACAATGAATAAAATTTGTACATGACTTAATAGTTCTAGGGAATTGCTGTCATTAAAAATTTTATGTGGCTGCAGCCAATTTCTCCAAGCTTAACCAGGATGGTCCACAGAAAATGGGCATTGTCTATCCTTGGAACAGCAGAGGCTGTTAACATCTTTCCAGTTTGATATAACATGACAGAGCTTGCACCCTGCTCACAGAGCCTTCAAAAAATCCAGGATGTCCTGGAAGCCATCAAAGTAGGCCTTCTGTGGATATGCAAAGGCCCAGAAACAGGAAAATGCAGATGATATCGAAGGGTTTTGTTCTTAAAATTTTTGTGTTATCATCAACCCTTCTGGCAATCTGGTGAAGTCTAAGGACCCCTTCTCAGAATAATGTTTCTGAATTCACAAAATAAAGTACATGGCATCATATAAGAAATCAAATACTTTGAAATAGTTATTAAAAATATTTTTGGAAAGCTTCATGGATACCATTAAGAACCCTTGGAGGGCAGCAAGATGAGATAAAATTATAGACATGGGGTACTGCCAGATTGTGAAAGGCCTAGAATGCCAGGCTAAAGAATCTAAGTTTTATCTGGTAGGCAATAGGAAGTCGATTCAGGGCTTTGAGCAGAGGAGTGATGTGGGCAGATTAAAGTATATGGAAAATTAACCTGGTAGTTGTGTGAATGATAGATTGGAAGAAGGAAAGAATGGGGAGAGATTAGCTATGAGGAAATAAAAAGGTGAGCTACAAAAAAAAAAAAGCTAGGAAAGCTTTCACAAGAGTCCTGTCAGCTAGGAATGAGGGCTTGTACTAGAATGCTGGAACTGGCAGACTATCAACCTCATGGGGGCCGAGTCTGGTTCTTCTTCAGCCTCAGCATATCCTGCAGGACTTAGCACAATTCTCTGCACACAGAAGGCCTGTGTGAATATGAAGCACCAAGGAGGGCTGGGTAGCTATGTGGGTAAGGAAGGGAGAGGAAAAGAAGATTTCTAGAGAATATCAAGGGATGCTGAGTGAAAGGGAGTGACACTGACAAATATTCTGAAGTCAGAGGAAAAAGAAAAGCAGAATTTGTGAGAAAGATAAGCTCAATTTTACGCAGACTGTGTTTGAGGTGCAGGCCAGACATCAAGGAAAAGGCAACAGGATCACCATTAGAGACCATCTCCCCCAGGCCTCTCATTTGAAAAATAGGGAAACTTTGGCCCAGAGGTTCAATGATTTTCCCAAGGTCACGGGGATAGTGTGTGGAAAAAGTGGGATTTTAACTCTGGTCCTGTCATAAGGAGTTGGTAACAGATGTCTGGAGTTTGGAATAGAGGACCAAGCTGGTAGTAAAGATCTTGAAGATTATAAACTTCTTAAGGGTATGGGGTGTGTCTTTACAACCTGTAGGATTAAATAAAAATTTCATTTGGCTTTTAAGACCCTTCATAACCAGCCCCCTTCCTAATTTTCTAGTCTTCTGATACATCCATCAATCCCCTCTGGCAACTTTATGACCTATGAACACTGGTCTTCTTGCTATTCCTTAAACAAAACACCCCATCCCCTTACCCTATGCTGTTTCATATGTCCTCCCCCCACCATGTTTGGAACATTCTCCTTCTTCACTTGATTGTCTTCTTCAAATCTCAGAAAAAAAAATCTTACCTTCTGCAAGAGCCTTTCCCAATCTCCCTCAATGCCAGTGGCTTCCCTCAGATATTGCCTTTAATTACTCTGCCTGGTGCACACAGAGTTCTCTGCATATTGTTTCCTCAAATAGAAAGGGCTTCATGAGGTCAGGGACCATATTTTTGCTTTTCTTTGTCTCTATCCTTATTATATTTACTATGGTGCCAGGCACTTAAGAAATGCTTGTTGATTTGAGTTTTCATCTTTGTATTTCCAATGCCTAGGACACTCCCTTACACATAGAAAAGTGCTTAAAAATGTTGTTTTTTTTTTTTTAAGTAGAATTGGAAGTCATCTGCATAGAGTAAAAGCTATAGGAGTAAGATTCTCAGAGAAAAGCGAGAAAAGGGATTTTTTTTTTTGTATTAGTATATTGGTTTCCCATAAGATCAGTCCCAAAGATTCAAATCCAAAATTCTAAACAAATGCTTTTGTAGTGAACTGTTTATTGTTTTGTTGTTGTTGTTGTTGTTGTTGTTATTTGTTTTGTTACTGAGACGACAAAAGACTTGTTCTTTCCAACCAAGCTGTGAAAGAGAACATAGATTTCCTTTATCTGTCTTTGACCCTGGTTTTGGTCATGTTCAAAGACAAATTAAATGTGTCTTGTGTGACAAATGCATTTATATCAATCAGGCATGGACATTTATTTAATGTTAGACAGATACTGTCAGCAAAATCTTGCCTCTGTCATTCAAGGGAACTGAGGGTCATTTCCATCTCAAAAGGTGTGAAGAAGCCAAAATACTTATTAGTCAGCAATTTTGACTTTTCTTCTTTCAATTCACTCCTAATACCACATGATATTTTAGCTGTCAGAATGGCAGGTTATGTAGGAACAGATTCAGAAAAAATAGAAACGTACCGAAACCAGTGTCAATTATCTAAACCTCTACTACCCCAAATCAATTCATGTCTTTTGTCAATAAATTCCCTGTCACAAACCCCCTTGATTTTTTAAATCTACAATTATCCAGAACTGGAACTATTCTTTTAATTAATTTTAGAAATGCAAAGCTATGTTACATTTATCTATGTCTGCACTGTAGATACAGAATTTAATTGTTATAAACAATGATGCAGCTTCCTTCTTTGATCCTTAATACATTGACTTTTAGGAAGTGATCCATGCCTGGGTAGCCCCACACATTTGTCTTAGAAATCAGTGTGGATTGTTTTTTCATGGAATTGTAAAAATAAAGCAAGATGGAACCTCTGAGGTCATTGAGTAAACCTCCCTTATTTAACAGAAGACTATTTCCCTAGGGGTTGCACAGCTAGTAAGGATTTGAGGCTGAATTTGAACCCCAATCTTTCTGACTCCAAACCTAGTCTGATCTCTGGAACTCTTCATTGCCTTTCCGGCTTTTAGAATATGTTGTCACAATACATAATGTAAGTTATTTAGATTAAGGAAATGACATCATTCTGAGAAAAAAGTAATTATGACAAAGGAAACATTCAACAAGGTTTTTGTTTTTTCCCCCCCAAATGTATTTCTTTGGCAGTAGCTGTTGGAAATTACAACTATGAACATTCACCTAACACTTGTCCCAAGAAGCTTCACAGCATAATTATGCCATTAATTGTAATGATGAGTTTGTAAATAAGATTATTTAAAATAAAGATCCTTCCTAAAAGACACCTACATCTTTCTAATCTCATAGTAAAGTTATGATAGCAAATTTTCAAAACAAACCTAAGAAACCTATTTATAAACTTTTATCTACTTTGTCTCTTGTTAATTGTCAGATGCTTCCTTGCCATGAGATAAAGTATACAAAGGGCTTTGTCACACACAAGGGCAATATAAATGTCAGCTCTTATTAATACTACTTTGCCTCTTTTGCTAATTGTCACACACTTTTCACTTCAAAACAATGCTTCCCTTCCATATCTGCCTTCCCATGAAACTTTAAGAGAGACCTTGGGATTACTCAGTTTCTTGGCAACACACTGCGATGTTGAACATGAGAATATATATTCTCAGGAAAATTGGACTCTCAAAATGTAGACTAGGGGTTATACTGAAAACGACTCCTAGCTTAAACTGTATGCTATGAAAGATCTAATAAATACTTGATAAACTTGATAATAATTTAGTATTTGAGTAAGTGCTAAGTGCTTACAACTCTGGAAGGTAGATGCTATTGTTATCCCCATATTTACAAATGAGGGAACTAAGGCAAAACAAGTTAAGTGACTTGCTTAGAGTGACAGAGCTAGTAAGTATAAGAAGTGGTATTTAAACTCAGGTTTGTTGGGTCCTGGTCCAGTGTTCTATCCACTCTACCATCTAGTTGCCTAAGTAATATTTGAATATTTCCATTGGCAATTTTTTTAGTTCTTCTTTTTATACAACTGATTTCCTTTTATTTTCCACCATTTCCTCTGTAAGAGAAAACAATTAGTTTATGAGATCACTACCTCTTTGTTCCCAACTCTCTGCAAAGCATCACCCAAGTGGAAATAAAAACGCCCATCATCAGTGCCAGGGTCGCCAGATTCCAGTCCTTCCTGGTGAAAAAGTTAAAACAAAAAAGTCTTAGTAATACTGAATTGAGAGATTCCAATAAATAAATTTACTTTATCCATTGAGCTACATCTAAGAAAGGAACACCAAACCAAGAAAAGAAAAAGCTAATCACACCCATTCCTTTAAGAGCTAGATAAAAAGATCCCATTTTGACTTTGCAGTTAGCTTATGAATCAGAATTTACAACTCAAGACTAAATAGACATCACAGTCCAGATCTTAACAATAAGGCAATCACTATCAAGGGCTGGGGCTGGTCATAAAATAAAGAAGATACAATTCTGTGGGAGTGATTATGTAGTTAAGCCTGTAGTCCTTTCTGAGAGATTTAAGATTCTTCCCTGCAGGAAAGGACCTCTCTGGTCGTATTTCTGCCAAATCCCCTTTTCCTCCCCTGAATCCTATCCTATCAGCCAGTCTTTAACTATTATACTTGAACCAAAATACTTAATTACCCTTAGAATGTGTGATGTGATATGGAGACAGTCAAAAGATATATTTCTTTTCACTGGAAATAAATTCATGCTGAGCTTTTGATAAAGCCACTTAAAAATGCAACAAAATGGAAATAAATTTGGATCTTAAAAAAGATAGTTTCTCCCTAACCAATTCCCATTTTAAAATAGAACCAAAAGATTTAAAACTAGAAAGAGCCTTTGGAGATCTCCTAGTCTAACACTTTCATTTTTAGAAATTAAGAACTTAAGACCCAGTGGGGCAAATTTATTTGCCCAAGGTCACATCAATATTAAGTTGTAGAAACAAGATTCAAAGTCAGTTCTTCTGATGCTAAATTCAATGGTCTTTCCTGTTCACCATTCTGATCATTTTCCCCTCTTTCAATTCAATAATTGATTGAACTCCTCCTATGTACAAAGCTCTGTGGTTTAACTACTAGAGATACAAAGACAAAAAAATGACACAAGCCTTCCTTTCCAGGACTTTATGTTCTGTTGGCTGAAAATGAGAAGCAGGGAGAAAATATAAGGAAGAATTAGGAAGTGGAAAAGAATAAAAGGATATTAGTTTCAAGGAATTGCACTCTAGAGTCTCCATATTTTAGGAGATGACTTCTTTTAAAAATTCTATTATCTCCTTTCCTTAGGAAGAGAGTATCATGAATATGTAATAGAACTCATAGCTGGTCTCAAAGCAAGAAAGACTAAGGTTCAAGTCCCATTCCTTACATATAATATCTGGGTCGAATCATTTAACTTGGGCAAGTCACTTAACACCTTAATGCTCTTAGACAACTCTCAAGACTAACATACAGAGAAGGTGTTGGCCTGCCTAGGTCAAAGGCACTTCCTCATCTAGGAATTCCTTATACTAGTGAATTCTCAAAGTCAGTCTCTATCCCTATTGCTATCATTTTTATAATTATCCCTGTTGTATTTATGACAAAAAGTTGTAAATAAATAACTCCTATGTATGTAAAGCTTTTTTTTACAAAATGAGAGGCAGCCCCACAGAAGTAGATAGAGAGTTTGCTTGGGAGAGGAAACTATAGGTTTGTGTTCTACTTCAGACATTTATTAGCTGTGTGACCCTGGGCAAGCCACTTAACATCTTAGTGCTCCAGGCAAGTCTCAGAAGCTCCAAGTTGTAGAGCAAGTACCTATCTGCATACAAAGAGGGAGTTCCCCCAACCAGGAACTTCCTTTTAAGTAAAATCCCAGGTCTAGTCTTTATTCCTATCCCTTTGTGTTACAAAGCACTATTCCTACAACAAAGATTGCCAAAGTGTTACCTTCATTTAATAAAAGAGAAAGTCTAATGAATTGATATAGTAGGGAGAGTAGGAGTGATGAGTCAAGGAGAAATACCTAATCTGTGAACCTGAATGTACAGGAAGGAAGAGTTACCCTCAACAGAAATGGAGGAATTTGTTAAAAGAGGGGTTGAAAGAGGAAAAAATAAAGAGTTCCATTCTTGGTATGTTGAATTGTTTATTGGACAGACTGTTAAAAATTCCAATAGGGATTTATTAAAAAAAAAGGATAGGAGAGAGAAGGAAAGGGAAACTAGGCCAGAGTCCCGCGCCTAAAGATGGATTCATGCTTCCCTACATCCTAGGGAGGACAAGTGATATCATCTTTATGGAGCTCTTTGAAAGAGCTATAACAATTCAGCATATCATTATGTAATTTCTTAGCTAACCAAAAGCACCAAGGCCAAACATAATTCTGGCCATGTCGAACACATTGCTGACATAACTTGAATGTTTTAGGTCAGCATGTTTTATTTAGACAGACAGCCTCAATTCTTCACCTCATTTTACATGTGCAATTATATCAGTACTCCCATCCAATGGCAATGACCACTGAAATAATTTTTACTTGATTTTCTTATAGGAAATAATGCTCTGATTGAATTAATTTTTGAAAGATATTAAAATAATTATTCCTTTCCTTTTTTTAATCTTTTGTCTTTTCCAAAAGCAATAATGTTGCTGATTTATTTTTAGAATCTTTCCTTAAAATATTTTCTTCATGTTCTCTTTGATGCCTACAGTAAGCATTTTTGTACATAAGATACTTTTAACTGTAGGGTAAATTCATATAGTGCATATGGTGGTCATGGGGAGAGGGTATACATCTTGATGAAAAGACCCTGTAGCAAATATCAATCAATGTAGAGTGTATGACAATCAATCCATAATGCACAATCAAGGGCATCCAAATGACTCCAAGGAATCTCAAGATGAAAAAATAAGGGCAGTGACAGTTACCTTCAAATAAGGGATGCTCTCAGCAATCTTGTTCTGGGCCTTCAGGATAAAACCATAATGCACTTTGGCAAAGCCATCGTTAGGAGTCACATTCAAAACCTATTTTCAAGAGAACAAAATAAAGTCTCAAAGTTAAATCCAAATTCTGGGAATTATTTTCAAAACATTTTAAGGGCTGACCATGATGTGTTGGCAACTACATTAGGACTAGAGATTTAATGTGAAAAAACAAAGAAATTTCTTACATCAAATAATTTCTTAATGTTGGCTCAATTGTTTAATTCAATGCATGGGATATTAATATTTCTGGGCAATGATTCTGATAGGGACAATTTTAACAACAAAAAAGAATAGGCAGTTATTGAAATTAACAAGGTCTGCTTTCTATATTGTGTGACTTGTGCAAATATGATTTCAATTCTGTTTCTAGTAATTAGGAACAATGTAAGACTTATGACAGTTACTGATGACTCAGATTTTTCAATAGAATAAATAATAAACAAGGAAAATTCTAAAAAGTTAGCATTTTATCACCATTTCCCCCTCTCTATAATCTCTCCCATTCCATCATGTTACAGGATGACTTTAAATTTTATTTTTTCTCCACTAATTACTGGAGAAACTTTGGTACACAATCTGTGAGCCAAAGTAGCATGCAGTAATATATATAGTGGAATTATCACATACAAACACAAAACATTAATTGGGTTTTGAAATAAATTATTCTGAATGTTCCTAATTAAATATTAAAATAATCAGGAAATAACTGTTATTATTTCCCTGTTCTAAACTTAGAAAGAAAAAAACTATCTATGAGACAAATGAGCAAATGGACATTGTCTCCAATATTCACTTAAAGGCTCAGAAAAGGTTGAGCTGAATGTTCTTCATCATGAGAAGAAGTGTGGTTTCTAGTATTTTCCCCTATTCTTATGCTTGGCTAGAGAAGGGCATAGTCATTGGGAGAGCTTCACACTTAACCGGCAAACATATGTGAAGACTACTCCTCCAACAGACTTTGAAAGGATTGACTGCCAGAACCAAATATTTTGTCACCTGATTTTTTATTTTTCTCAAATGGTGTATGCTTTATTTTCTCAACTGTTTCTGTAATATTTGAAGGCAGAAGTGCTGTCATTCTGTATTCCTCACTGTACCTGGCACAACTGGTTGAATGGAACTGAATAAGCCACAGGCATGAAACATTATGTTAATGCTCCCCCCATCCCCATTGCAGTCATATCTTCGTATTTCTGCTTATGAAATGACACGACTAGCCTTCATATCTTATACAAACTGTGCAGCCACACCCAGGTTTCAGGATCTTTGAAATGCACGAGTACAGTGTACCCAAGCCAAATCAACATTGAGTGCAAGTGTTTATGAATTCATATACACAAAAGGAAACCTGAATATAAGTGCTAAATTACTAACCTAAGTCCTCTATGCCCACAGAGCAGAGAGATACATTTCTTAAAAATCAGATGACCAAGAATTCAGATGTATTTTATATAGTTCTAGATACATTACCTCATCATTTCTGGAATTTAGAGCAGGAGTAATTACACAATGGAACAAGAAATGTAAAGTACTATTTTACACAGGATGACCAAAATGAAATTATTTTGGGGCTTAAAAAAATTGTGTGAAGCAAAGCTCATGGAGATAACATTTTATAAAGTGCTTTGCAAACTTTAAAGCAATATAACAGTGTCAGCTGTTGTTGCTTTTATCATTATTACTACTAAAAAACCCACATTTTCCCATCAGGATATCTTTAGATAACAAAAGAAAAATCTCTGTTTTGGATCATCAGCTTGGAAGTGAAGAAAAAAGGCAAACAACCACTCCAAAGATAACCACAACTCTGGGATGTGATGTGAAAACATCGAATTCTATTGATGCTTCACAGAAGTTATCACTAGAGACAATTAGGCCATGCTGCATATAATTACTTCTGTATTTAGTATAATTAAATATAATTCTGTACAGATGATTCTTAAGATGAACTAAAATGTCTCCTATCTCTGAGACTCAGTCTTGTAATAGTGGAAACTAACTACAAAGATTTCAAAAAGGTTTACATAAATTAATGGATGACAGATTCATTATGGGCTCTTAAGAGAAGGTAGAATGTTTGGGATTTTTCCCTAATCCCTGACTATGGTTATCAAAGGGACAACCAGGCCCTTCTGCAAACATTTCCCTTGGTGAATCTGTCAGAGCTCTAGCAATCATTAAATGAAGAGCTGGCCTGAAATCAACAACAAAAAGCAGTATCTCCCCAAATCGGCAAAGCTAACATTCATTGTCTTGTTATTGGCCAGGGGTGGGAAACCTGCATCCTTGAGGCCAAACGTGGCCTTCTAGGTCCTCAAGTGCAGCCCTTTATCTGAATCTAAACTTCACATGGAGTGTGAAAGGGCCACACTTGAGGACTTAGAGGGCCACATGAATCCTCGAGGCTGCAGGTTCTCCAACCCTGTTACAGGCATTAGCAATTTAAAGTTGTGAAAATGAAATTTTAAATGAAAGATGTTATAATAAACACATGCTAGCTTCAACACTTTTCATTCCAAATATATTCGAAATTCCAAATGATTTGTAGATATTAGAAATGTTATATTAAAAAAAAAACAAAGTCTCACTTTAAGCTCATTATGTAGCAGAAGATTAATGTGTCTCTTTTCTTAATCAGGATGAAGAGACCAAAGGGACTTCAAAGATCATCTGGTCTTAGTCCCTAATTTCAGAGACAGAAACACACTCAGAAAAGTGAAGAGACTTGCCCAGTGAGACAGAAGACAAAAGAAGCAGAGCTAAGATTCAAACTCATGTCTTCTGATTCTGGACCCTGTGTTTGAGATCTTGACCATGGTGCCTCATAGGTGAAGGAGCTTATTATGTATTTATTTTTTTAATTTTAGGAGGAAGAGGCCTCAACAACCCAATACAAGATAAAATGATACTGTTATGATTTGATGTTCTCATTAGTTTCAGGGTCTAATAACTATACATGGCAAAAAATTGAAAAAACGATTATAAGTTAAGAATTAGTTTCAAATAATGAAAAGGGTTTTGTTTTTTTTTCTTTAATAGTTGTGATTTGACCAGTGTAAAGAATTCTTTTTTTTTTTTAAAGCAATTGGGGTTAAGTAACTTGCTCAAGGTTACACGGCTAGTCATTATTTGTGTGTGGGTGCTCATTTTCTGAGGCCGGATTTGATCTCGGGTCATCCCAACTCCGAGGCCGGCGCTCTTACTCACTGCGCCACCTAGCCGCCCCGAAGTGTAAAGAATTCTTAGTGAGGAAATTGCTTCTAACAGTGTAGCTCATTAACTGTTCTTCAATTTATAGTCTTGAAATAGTGCATGAGGCACTGAGGTCAAGTGGCATAATCATAATAACAATAATAAAATCTATATATCACCTGCTGCTGTTGCTGAGTCATTTCTGACTCTTTGTGACCCCATTTGGGGTTTTCTTGACAAAGATACTGGAGTGGTTTGCCATTTCCTCCTCCAGTTCATTTTACAGATGAGGAAACTGAGGCAAACAGGGTTAAGTGAGTTGCCCAAGGTCACATAGCTAGTGTCTGAGGCTGGATTTGAACTTAGGTCTTCTCAACTCCAGACTGTGTGCTCTATTCACTGTGCCACCTAGCTGTCCTATATAGCATCTACTGCAGGCCAAGCACGGTGCTAAGCATGTTACAATTATTATGCCATTTGAAGTATGTTCCCCAGGTCAGACTTGAAGTTATGTTTTGCCAATTGCAGGGCCAGCTCTCTGTCCATTATACCACACACCAGCAATACACAATCTTGATAAGTAAGAAGGACCTATGCAACTGCACATATGGTGCTAAGAGAATCATAAATGTCATCTAGTCTGACATCCTCATTTAGCTGGGACTCAGAAAGATTCATATCTGATACCTGAATGATTTTAACTTTTTTTCAGGCCTTTAAAAACTACTTAGTAAATGATTTCTTTTACACCTTAAATAATACCCTCATAGCCTGAAGGAATTATAAAATCACTGTCACAGATTTGAATGGGACTGCAGAAATCATTTATATGAATTTCCTACACAATATGCTAAAGTCTCTTTTGCAACTTTCCTGACATGTATAGTCAATGTCCTACTAATACTTGAAAACATTTACTTTCATACTACTAGCAGGATGGAGTTGAAGACAAGGGCTAGGTGGTTCAGTGGATAGAGAGCTAGACCTAGAATTAGGAAGATCTGTGTTCAAATCTGGCCTCCAACACTTACTAGTTGGGTACCCTGGGCAAGTCACTGCAGTTTCATTATCTGTAAAATGGGTATAATAATAGCAGTTTACCTCTCAGGGTCATTGTAGGGATCAAATGAGATAATATTTATAACTTTATGCAAACTTTAAAAAGCTATGTAAATGCTTACTAATATTATTACAGCAGCTATGGAGCGCAGGACCTGGAGTCAAGAAGACTCATCTTTTAAATAGTCAAAGGATATGAACGGGAGGTTTCCAGATGAAGAAATCAAAGCTTTCTATAGTCAGATGAAAAAAAAAATGCTCTAAATCACTATTGATTAGAGAAATGCAAATTAAAACAACTCTGAGCTACTACCTCACATCTATCAAATTGGCTAATATGAGAGAAAAGTTGCAGAAGATGTGGGAAAATTGGGACATTAATGTATTATTGGTGGAGTTCTGAACTGATCCAACCATTCTGGAGAGCAATTTGGAACTATGAACAAATGGCTATAAAACTATGCATACCCTTTGATTCAGCAATATCACTATTAGGTCTACATCCCAGAGAGATCATAAAGAAGGGGAAAAGACCTACATGTACGAAAATATTTATAGCAGCTATTTTTGTGGTAGCAAAAAAATTGGAAATTGAGGGAATGTCCATAAATTGGGGAATAGCTGAACAAGTTGTGGTATATGAAAGTAATGGAATACTACTGTGTTATAAGAAAGGATAAGCTGGCGAATTCCAGAAAAACCTAGAAAGACTTACATGAAGTGATACAAAGTGAAGTGAGCGGAACCAAGAGAACACGGTAAACATTAACAGCAACATTGTGTGATGATCCATTATGAATGACTTGGCTCTTCTCAGCAATACAATGATGCAAGACAATTACAAAAGACTCATGATAGAAAATGCTATCCACCTCCAGAGAAAGAATTGATGGAATTTGAATGTGGATTGAAGCATATACTATTTTCACTTTTTCCTTTTGTTGTTTCTTCTTTTACAACATAACTAATATGGAAATATATTTACATGACTGCACGTATATGACCTATATCCAATTGCTTACCATTTTAGATGGGTAGGAGGCAAAGAGGAGAAGAAAAATTAAAAAGCCAAAATTTTTTAAAATGGACATTCAAAATTATCTTTACATGTAATTGGAAAAAATAAATAGTATAAAAAAGAAGACTCATCAAATTTGACCTCAGATACTAGCTGTGTGATTCTGGACAAGTTACTTAACCCTATTTGCCTCAGTTTCCTCATCTGTAAAATGAACTGGAGAAGGAAATGGCAAACTATTACAGAATCTTTGCCAAGTAAATCCCAAAGGGGTCATGAGGAGTCAGACACGACTTAACAACAACTGACTAATTATTACTGAGAGAACATTAAATATTCTATTTTTTTTTCTTGGAAAGGAATAAGAAATTATAGTCCTTTCAAGCCTATGTGATACGCTGGTGGCACAACTGATAGGATTGAAGTGTGCATAGACCATGTGTGAATATTTCCCTTCCATCTGCTGTGCAGTCTTTTTAAAGTCCACTGAATCCCTATAATCAAGATATGGACACTTTGGTATTTGCATTTTTAGTTTTAAAAATAAATGCATCTGATGCAACAGTAAATAAACATCCTAACATTTTAACACCACAAAAACAATATTGTGACATAACATGTTGAAAAGCACTGAGAGCCTGCAACTAAAATCAGGAAATGGACAGAAAGCAGAATTTAGGGGGGGAAAAGCAGGATAAAAGAGGAGGAAATGGGCAATTAGCATAATTTAGTATAAAAAAACAGTTTATTCTTTATATTAAGTATTAGAGGCATTATAACACAATCTGGAATTAATCTAAGAACTTCATTTCTTCAGCAGGCTGTACTGAGGACTTCCTTCTTTCCTCCTCCTCCACCCAGCCAGAAATCTTTTTTCCCAGATCAGTCCAGGCCTGGAATTCAGACCCTACCAGTACACACCTTCAATCTCTCCCTCTGATTGGATGGCTTCCCAGAGCCTCCATTTAAGGAAGGTGCTCTGGCCAATATTGTCTACCATCCCCCCCAATATTTCTCCCCCCCTTTTTTTAAGCTTCCTTTTTTTCCTCCCAAAGGGCAGGAACTGTCTTTCTTTTTGCTTAAATATGTATTTCCAACACTCAGCGCAGTGCCTGGAACATATTCAGAGCTTGTTCACTGACTGGCTTAATATTCACACAAAGTCATTTTTTTTGTTGTTGAAATAGAATATGTCTGTTTACCTCTTCATAAACCTTCTTAGCATTGTCATTGTCACCAATCAAGAGATAACCCACTCCAAGGTCATTCTTGAAAGAAGTATCATTGGGAAACAAGTGAACCAATTTCTGAAGCGTAACCAGGGAGCCTCTCATGTGACCTGATTTGATTGAAAACAGAAGAAAAGTACACTTCAGTATATTCAGTTTTTACAAACCATAAGAGATCATTCAATGAAACCTGAAAGCAGATAAAATGTCTGACTAAATATTACAGAATCAGAGGATTTTAGTGGCCATCTAATCCATTTGTGAAGGAATCCCTACTATAACATACACTAAAAGTGCTCAAAAAAACTTTCATTTTAAGACCTTAAAAGGAGATCAAGGTTAAAGTGGCCTCTTTGCAACTTACACCATTGGAAGGAAAGATGGATGAAGGAAAAAAGAAAGGAAGAAAGGAGGGAGTGAGAGAGAGGAAAAGTAGAGAAGGAAAGATTTAGTAAGTATCTATTATGTACCCAGCATTGGCCACCTCATTTGATCTTCACAACAACCCAGGGAGATAGGTACTATTATCATCCCCATTTTATAGTTGAAGAAACTGAGGCAGACAGAAATGAAGTAATTTGCCCAGGATCATACCACTAGATTTGATCTCAGGTCTTCCCTGAGTTCAGATTTGAACTCAGGTCTTCCTGACTCTAGATCCATTGCTCTGTGTTGCCCCGAATATTATTTTCCCTAGCATGTTCCCCAGGGAACATGCTCAGTTCCCTCAAGTAATTTCATATGTAAAATTAATAACTATAATACTAATAATGTTGAATATTGAATTTATATAGTGCTTTAAGGTTTGCAAAAGCACCTTATAAATATCTTATTTTATCCTCACAGCTCTGAAAGGTAGGTGTTATTTTTATCTCAACTTTACAGGTGAGGAATCTAAGGCAGACAGAAGTTGACTTGCCCAAGGTCATGCACACATTAAATGAATGTCTGAGAATGGATCTGAACTGAGGTCTTCCTAACAACTTTCTATAGTTTGTCATCAACAACTACCAACACTCTAAAATCTGTAGCTCTCTATTAGGAAGTACTCATTATTAAGTCTAAGTGGTTGTAATGACAATGTTTAATCTGGGGACATGGAAGAACAAAGTGCCAATTAAATAAGTTCTTAAGAAGTCCCCATCCCCGATACTTGTTTACATTCATATTTCAGGGTTTATTGTGTGCTGTTTTCCTTTAAGTTGCTAAAAATACCTACACATATATTTGCTTTTTGGAGGGCAACTGGGGTCAAGTAACTTGCCCAAGGTCACACGGCTAGGTTTTTGTTTGTGTGTGTGTTAAGTGTCTGAGGCCGGATCCGAACTCAGGTCCTTCTGACTCCAGGGCTGACGCTCTACTCACTGCACCACCTAGCCACCCCAAATATCTCAATATTTTTATGGTACATTTTCCCCTTTTGTTAAAAATTCAAGGAGTGAAAAAGTCTAGTCTAACTACTCCATGAACAAGTCACTGAAGAGCCTGAGAAAGCATTACTATTCTTGGTAAGTCTACATTTAACTGAAATTTCAGGTGTTTTCTCAGTTTCAGGATGGTAAGAAATCACCCACTTAGGGAGCCAAGATGGCGGAGTAGAAACAGCTCTTCCAAGCCTCTCTGCCCCCAGATTCCCCACAAACTATGTAAAAGTGGACTCTGAACAACTTCTGGAGCCCCAGCACCCACAGAACGACACAGAGAAGCTAACCTCCCGCTGAGGACAGCCCAGCAGCCCTGCAGGAAGGACCAGCGCAGAGGTCTGGGAGCCAGCAGCGCGCAGAGCGCAAGAGCCGAGCCGAGCCGAGCCGAGCCCAGGTCCGCGTGAGCCGAGGTTTTAGCCCCAGGGCGGCAGGGCCAGCAGCCGGCTGGAGGAACCCCAGAACAGCAGGAGTTGTGGCGACTCCAGAATTATCAACATAGACATGCCTAGGACAAAGTAAGAGGTTAGTGTCCTATGGACTTTGGGACCTGTATTTGGGGAATGCGTCAGCTCCCTCCCCTGGGGGCTAGAAGCCACTGAGGAGACTCGCCATTTTGTAGTTTTCAGAGGCATTTCCGGCTCCCAGCCTACAAATCGTGGGGAGATCCAGCGATCAGTCTTGGGGGGTAATCGCTCTTGCTTTAACCTCCCTGGATCTGGATTGTGATCTAGGGTGGAAGTTGTGGGTGGGTTTACAGCTTGCCAGAAACGAAGTTGCCCCCCACACGTTCGGGACGAAAATTCCTCTATCTGGCCTTAAAGCCATAGTGTGGCAACAAGCCCAAAAGTCAAGCAATTAAGTGGCAACATGCCAAGGCAAAGGAAACAGAAAAATGCAACCCTAGACTCCTATTTTGGGGGCATAGAGCGGGAAAAGGACTGTGAGGTCAGAAGTCCTGCTCCAAAAGCCCCAGGGAAAACATGAGCGGGTTGCAGGCCATAGAGGACCTTAAGAAGGACTTTAAAAATCAAATAAGAGAAGTGGAGGAAAAATTAGAAAGAGAAATGAGAAGGATGCAGGAAAAGTATGAAATGGGGGTCAACAGCCTGACTGAGGAAAACAACACCTTAAAAAATAGACTAGCTCAAATGGCAAAGGAGGCCCAAAAGGGCAATGAGGAGAAGAATGCCTTAAAAAGTCGAATTTGCCAGATGGAAAAAGAATCTCAAAAGTTCACTGAGGAGATTCATTCCTTCAGAGTTAGACTGGAGCAAATGGAAGCTAATGACTTTATGAGAAATCAAGATGCTGTTAAGCAGATCCAAACAAATGAAAGATTATAAGGCAATGTGAAATATCTCATGGGAAAAACCACTGACCTGGAAAATAGATCCAGGAGACAATTTAAAAATTATTGGACTACCTGAAAGCCATGATCAAGGAAAGAACCTAGAAATCACCCTTCAAGAAATTCTCAAGGAAAACTGCCCTGATGTTTAGATCCAGAGGGCAAAATAGAGGTTGAAAGAATCCACCGATCACCTCCTGAAAAAGAGCCCAAAAAGAAAACTCCCAGAAATATTATAGCCAGGTTCCAGAATCCCCAGATCAAGGAGAAAATACTACAAGCAGCCAGGAAGAAACAATTTCAATATTGTGGAAACACAAATCAGAATAGCCCAGGACCTGGCAGCTTCTACACTGAGGGATCGAAGGGCATGGAATATGATATTCCAGAGGGCAAAAGAACTGGGAATGAACCCAAGGGTCACCCACCCAGCAAAACTGAGTATTTTGTTTCAGGGGAAAATATGGTCATTCAGTGGAATAGAGGACTTTCAAGCATTCTTGAGGAAAAAACCAGAGTTGAATAGAAAATTTGACATCCAGATGCAAGAAGTAAGAGATGCCTGAGAGGTAATCAGGGAAAAGAAATCAAAAGGAACTTATCAAAGTTGAACTATTTACATTCCTATATGGAAAAGCAATAACTGTGACTGATGATATCTTTCTCACTATGAAAATAATGGAAGAAGGGGGTGTGGTCATATGAATACATATGTGAATGTGTGTATGTGGTTACAGTTATATGGATAGAGGGCATAGGTTGAATTTGTTGGGAAGGGAAAATACTCAAGGGATGAAATTATGAGGTGAGAGAGGAAAGTGGCAAGAGGAGATGGGGAGAGACAGGGTAGGGTAAACTATCCCATGTAGAAGAAGCAAGGGGAAGTGGTTGCAAAGGAGGGGGAGAATAAGGAAGGCTAAAAAGGCAAAACCACATTCACATTGAATTTAGTTCAGGGAGAAAATGACATACATACTAAATGGGATATCTCAACCTGCAGCAGGATAGGGGGAAGGGGGATGAGAGGAGGGATAATGGATGGGAGGGCATCCTTGGGGTGAGGGGAGGTTGGAAGTACCCACTATAGAAGAGGGACAGGATCATGTAGGGAAGGGACCAGGTGGGGGGTGGGATGAGTGGGAGGGAATTATAAGCAGCCTTGTCCAATATATCTACTATGATAATGTTTTGCATAGCTAGACATGTACGACATATACTGAATCACTTATCTCCCAAGAAGGAATGGGTGATGCTTGTAATAGGGAGATAAGATGTGCAGGCATTGGGACACAAAGATTCACCTTCCTCTAATGGAAAAGTCGATGGGGGTATGGGAGAAGGTATGGGAGAGAGCAGATTGGAGGAAGTGATATCTTGTGGGACTACTATTCTGGGAGGTTGGGTAGGGGAATAATGGGGGGAAAATGATTGTAACTCAAAATCTGGCGGAAATGAATGATGTAAAACAGAAGTTAATAAAGCAGTTGTTTTAAAAATCCAAAAAAAAAAAAAAAATCACCCACTTAGGGAGTGTGCCACATTTTCCGGTATCATATCGCCCTCTGGTGGCCAAAAGCATGTACTACAAGACCTAAGTCAACATTCATGGCAACTCAACTTTCACAAGTGTCCTTGATTCACTAATGTCAAAAAGTGATCGTTTTCTATGAGGTTTGGGGAGTTACTCGTGAATATGTACTATGTAGGTTTTTAATAAGTGGCTAGGATACAAGGAATCTTTTTCCAAGCACAATTATTCCTCATGGCAGATAAGTAATGATGGGAAAATACAACTGGCAATGCTGTTTCAATGGTGAGAAAAACAGTACAAGAACATAAAAAGGTCTGAGTAAAACCTAATAGACTGTAGACTTTACATGAGCCAAGGGGATACTGTGGCTGACAAAAAAGGTAACGAAACATCAGCCACATTAAGAGAAGTGTAATGTCAAGAACAAGGGAGGAGAAAGTCCCGCTGCCCTCTGCTCTGTGGGCAGACCACACCTGGATGACTGCAGTTTGCTTTGTGTATATATCTGAAGAAAGAAATCTACAAACTAGAATGTAACATGAGGAGAGTGACCAGGACGGTGCAGGATTTGGAAAAAATATAATACAGGGTACATTTGGGGGTCATTCCAGGGATATTTCTATTTTAAAAACATTAAGAAATTTAAATATAAGAAGTTAAGCTCTAAGATAGAATTCAATGTCATCTAAAGGAGATGGGGAAATCCACAGCAGGAGGATTAGGTAGGGGGAAGAAGCTACACAAATGGGAGGCCTAGGAAGGCCTATACAGGAACTCTAAAAAAGTTCCTTTAAATCCTGGGATACTATAACCTCTTGATCCTAATTAATGCCATGTTCCATGAGGAAGGAAAAAAAAAAACCAAAACCTTTGGAAATATACCTTCATTAAATTATATATAAATATACACATTCATATATGTACACATTCATATATATACACATTGATGTGTGTGTGTTTGTGTGTGTGTGTGTGTGTGTGTGTGTTATGTGTGTGAGAGAGAGAACTGGGACTATGGTATCATCAATATAGAGAACTTCCAATGAAGAAATTCACTTTACCAACATAGATGAGACTATTTCTTACAATATAGAGAGAGAGGCAACTCTCTACTGAAAGGTTTAACTGACTTTCTCAGAATCACACAATTGGTATTTGTCAGACAGTCCTTGAAGCTGGCTGTTAATGACTCCAAAGCAGGCTTTCTATTCGTTAAACCACATCACTTCTTTTATAGAAGTATGATATTTTGTTAAATAGGAGAAATGGTCATAAGCAAATAGAAGGGGTCTCAATAAAATGGAATATAGGTCAATAAGCCTGGGTAGTTTGCAAAAAAAATGCAAAATGAGAAAGAACTGGATAAGTACAAAGCAGAAAGGCTTTGAAGTAATAATATGTGATCTGGCCAAGAATCAGTAATGATATTTGTAGCTATGGCTAAGATAGAATTAAGATACAGAATTGGGGGGGGAACCAAACATTTAGGAGCTCTATTATAGGGCATCCAAAGAAAGAGCTGGGAAATCTGAAGTTTCAGAAAAGAACCAAAAGCTGAACAAAAATTGGCACCAGGGAAGAAGTACTTCTTAAGAGTAAGAGTTTTAAAACACTAATATATTTAGGTACCAAGGACAGTCATGAAAAACAAGATGAATTAAAAATTTTCTGGGTTACTTAAGTGTGATCCTGGCCAAATACACACACACACACACACACACACACACACACACACACACACACACACATACACACACACACGGGAATGATAGGAATGACTTCCTAGGTCTCCCATTTGTACAGTTTATTCCCCTCATCTAACTCTTCTGCCATATTTTTCCCCCATTTCCTTCAGAAGACATAGTGAATTCTTAGGGCTTAAGTTCTTTTATTTAAACATCTTAATGTCAAAATAGAAACATCCTTATGAAGGCACCCAAAACCAACCTCTAATTTAACATTTTGTTGGTACTTCATGATGGGATGGCAAAAGTGTCTGTCAGCCCCAATGACCTAGTTTGTTATGATTTTTATTTAAAAAGTCAAGTATAACATATAGAAATGTTGAATATAGTAGGGGGTGTTTTCCAAGGCAATTCAATTCAACGAACTCTCAGCTGCTTTCTCCATGGTAGGCACAATGCAAGGTGCTAGGGCACAAAACAGGACATGCCTCTCCTTAAGCAACTTACAGTTTAACTGGGTTGGTGGGGGTGGGAAATGAAGGTAGAAAGGTATAATATACCTATAAATAACTATGACTCAAGGTAGAAAGTGAAAGTTCCAGAAAAGTTCTCTTAAGAATATTTAAGGAAAGAGGAATCCTTTCCCTTTGCCTGTGATAATTAGGGAAGGCTCCACGAAGAGATGATGTCTTGTCTAGGTTTTAGCAGAAGGGGAGATGTGTGTGAACACTGCAAGCACTGGACATAATCTATGTGAATGCTTTGAGGTATGAGAACACAGAATGAGCTCAAGGAGCAATCAGCTGTTCAATATGGAGAGAAGACAAAATGCATGATGGCAAGGTGAAATAAGGTTCAAAAAGTGGTTTTGACTCAGACTCTCAGGGGCCTTAAATTCTAATGAAAGCATTTGTACTTTATCCTCTAGGCAAAAAGTGTGCTGTGGTCAGATGAGTACATTAAGACAAATATTTTGGTGATTAAGCGAGGGTTGGACCAGAGAACTCCATGTAAGTAGGGCCTGTGTCATATTTATTTTTGTATCTCCCTCCCATTCATGCCAGTGTCTAACTTAGGGACTTGGACCTCAGTATCTGTTGCATTGAACTGAAAGGAGATGACCACAGGAAGACCAAGTAGGAGGGTAATACAATAGTTTAGGTGAGAAGTGACTGATTTAGAGAGGTGACAGTGCGAGTCTATGAAAGGTAAGAGAAGGAGATGGCTAGGAAAGATTAGCTAAGAGATGGAAGAACAACAGATGGGACCTGGCAGCTCTTGGGCTATGTAGCTTGGGTAGTGGCTATGGGCTATGGTTTTCAGTCCAGGTGCCTCAGGAGACAGTGGAGTCATCAGCAGAAGGAGGAAGCTGAAGGGACTACAAGATCTTAGGGGAATGATGAGGTTTGCATAGAATTATTAAGAGTAGGGGGCGGCTAGGTGGCGCAGTGAGTAGAGTGCCAGCCCTGGAGTCAGAAGAACCCGAGTTCGGATCTGGCCTCAGACACTTAACACACACACAAACAAAAACCTAGCCGTGTGACCTTGGGCAAGTTACTTAACGCCAATTGCCCTCAAAAAAACAAAAACAAAAACAAAAGATTATTAAGAGCAATGGGAATGAGGAAATGAAACTCAGGGGAGAGAGAAGGGCTAGATCTAGATATAGAAATCATCTGCAGAGAGGGAATAATTGCAACTCTAGGAGAGGACAGCAAGGGAGAAGAGGATAAGAGAAGAGGGCTAAAGACAAAACCTTGGGAGAACACCAGAACTTATGTGACAACAAAAATACCCAAGAATTCTTTACTTTCTCAATATTTTGGAGTTTCTTATGTAGTTGGCACTTGGATAGAACTCAGGGGTTTAAATTTGAACTCAGGTCTTATTGACCTGAGTTCAAATCCAGTCTCAGACATTTACCATGTGATCTTTGATCAATTCATGCAATCACTGTTGTCTCAGTTTCCTCACCTATAATATGAATATAATAAAACCACCATCCAGAGTTGATGAGGATCAAATGAAATAAAATTTATAAATCACTTTTCAAATTTTAAAGTCCTGGGGCAGCTAGGTGGTACAGTGAATAGAGTACCGGCCTTGGAGTCAGGAGGACCTGAGTTCAAATCCGACCTCAGATACTTGACACTTACTAGCTGTATGACCTTGGGTAAGTCACTTAACCCCAATTGCCTTTCCAAAAAAAGAAAAAACACATTTTAAAGTCCTATACAAATGCTAGTTATCATTATAACTACTACTACTAGCTGTGCAACTTTAGACACATTAACTTTTAGAGGCCTCAGATTCTTCATTTGTAAAATGAGGATACAGTATCTTTAGTATTTATTTCCTAATGTTGCTGAGAAGTTCAAACAAGGAAGCAAAGCATATGTAAGCCTTAAAATACCATGTGACTGACGAGATACCCTAACAATATATTATTATAATTTCTTCAGGTATATCACCCTTCAACCAAAAACCCAGCTATCTAACAACTATGTGGTTTAGAACTAATTCCCCTAGTTTATGGGTAAGTACATCACACAAAATTAAATCAAAGGTCTAGCTTAAATTAACTTTTGAATATACTTGCTGCTTCCCTTCAGCTGTAATTGTTGGAGATGGATGAGACAGACAGGTAATAGTATCTTCTCCTCCTCAATACACTGAAAGACTGACCATAATTTTTTTAAATTGTTTGCATATAAGACGGCTAATCTTTTTTTGTAAAGATGATATAGGTCTATAATTTTCTAATTTTTAAAAACCTACTTATTGTCTTCTTTCCAGTTACTATTTGAACTCTTTGTATAAGGGCTAAGATTGAGACTCTGGTTTTATAGGTGACCTTCATAAAATTAGCTAGATAATCTACCCAAACTCAGTTATAAAACTGAAGATTACATCTCTATTTGACCTTTAGTTGCTTCCAAAGTCAGGCATTTCATGCTGACCTGATTTCCATTTTTAAAATTTAGTTAGTCTTACCTAAAAATTGCTGTCTCTCTGACTGCCGCTTCAGGCTGAGTTTTACCAGGTCAGCAGGGACATTTGGCAGGTCAGCTACCTCCTGGTAAGTTTCGATGGCTCTCTTGAGTACTTCATTGCTCCTTCTCTTCTCGGCCAAATCATCTTCACACTAAATGAAACCCCAAAACTGTTAGCAGCAGCTCTAAGATCATAATTATCCATTCTCATTACCTTTGGGCCAGTTTTAAAAGAAACTGTCAACAGATTATAGACTTCCAAGAAAGGTAAGGAAAAAAAGATGTAAATGCAAGCATCCAGCATTTTGTAGTATAGATACGAAGTGAAATGAAATCTTCATAAAACTAAGGATAATACATATTATAGGAATTGTGCATGGGGAGGAATCTGATTCTTACTTTCTTTTCAATTTCTATTTTATCTCTTGGATTGACTTTATATTGATCTAGCACACTATATTTTTAAGATTATGTTTATCTATTTGAGGAAAAAATATACTAAACAGAGGCTACAAAGTAATATATACAAGAGATAAACTATTTTTTAGCAAAACCTTGCCCCTCCACTCCCCCACTTTTGTCTAGTCTTATGATTTCACTGAGGTAGGAACTTGCTGGTGTGAAATTCTGCTGATGCAGAATCAAAACTCCTCCATACTGGTGGCTAGATGGTGCAGTGAATAGAGCAAGAGGCCTGGAGTCAGGAGGACCTGAGTTCAAATCTGGTACCAGATACTTAACACTTACTAGTCATGTGACCTTGGCCAAGTCACTTAACTCTAATTGTGTCCCCCCCCTCCAAAAAGGAAACAAACAAACAAACCAACCCCCCCCCAAAAAAACTCCTCCATAACTTAAAATCTTAGAGAGGAGCCTGTTTCACTGAGAGGGAAAGTAACATACACATGGTCACACAGCCAGTATCCTTCTAATTCCAAGTCTATAGAAAAAAAAATTAACTAATGATAATAATTTACACAACATTTAAAATCTTTAATTTTTTTTGGAAGGGGGACGGCAAGGCAACTGGGGTTAAGTGATTTGCCCAAGGTAACACAGTAAGTGTCAAGTCTGAGGCCGATTTGAACTCAGGTCCTTTTGACTCCAGGGCTGGTGTTTTATTCATTGTATAGAATTTAAAATCTTACCAAGAACTTTAAATGTTTGATCCAATAGAATACATCATTTGATCCAACTGGCATTCCTATTATGCCTATTTTATATGTGAGAAAATGGAGTCTGAGAGAGGTTAAGTGATTTGCCTAAGGCAGCACCTAGCTAGCACAGTAGATAAGAGTGCTGCATCTCGAGTCAGGAAGATCCAAGTTCAAATCCAGCTACATGTGCTAGATGTATGACCCTGGGCAAGTCACTTAGCCTCTGTCACTCAGTTTTGTCATCTGTAAAATGAAGTTAACAGCACCTACCTCCCAGAGCTGTTGTGAGGATCAATTAAGACAATAATGAGAAGGCACTTAGCACAGCACCTGGCACACAGTAAATGCTATATAATTGTTAGGTACTATTATCTAGTATGTGAAGCAAGATTTGAACTCAGATCTAAGTCCAGCACCTTGTCCTATATCTATTCACTATTTTTTTGCTGCCTCCATGCTAATTTGTTAATATTTATAGTTCTAGTTAATTTATAAGCTGTGACTTTGGGGACAAGTTCAGAAAATGCCACTTTAAAATAGAAGCTAACCAAAATCAACAGGTATGCATGAGAATTAATAATATGCATAAATAAATCTTCTCAGGAAAAAAATCCTTCCTAAGAGATGATCTAACTGACCTGCTTAGAGGCAGCTAAATGATGCAATGGGTCTAGAATCAGAAAGCCCTGAGTTCAAATCTGGCGTCAGACACATTAGCTATATGACCACAGGCAAATCACTTAACCCATTTGCCTCAGTTTCTTCAACCATAAGATGGGGACAACATCAGCATCAACCTTCCAGGGTTGTTGTGAAGATCAAATAAGATAATATTTACAAAGGGCTTAGCACAATGCCTAGCACAGAGAAGGTGCTATATGGTTATTCCTTTCCTTTTCCCTTTCTGCTGTTAAGAAGATTGAGGGTGTTACCTAAATCTCAGCAGAGATTTCTTCCTGAAAGAGCAGAAATTAACAAATTCATCTGAAATGTGACTAATGTAAAAATAAGCTTTCATCTTGGAAATTGTGGGTCAGATAGTAAAGTGCTGTAATTACAGAAGCTTGGGGTTATTAATAAGAAATATCAACAAAGTGGGAAGGTGGATAGTACCAAGGTGGATAGATACCAAGTGTCAACTTGGTATCCAGCAAAGTCCAGGGGAGAGAGCCACTCTGATGTTTTAAGATAGAAATAGGCCAAACGGGAAGGACAATTCATCTAATTATCATGGCTTAAAGGAAATCACCCCAAGAATATTTGAACCCTTCTGCTCGAATTCCATTCAACCAAACAACTGTCTAATATATCATTTGATCACTTAGGTGAATACACTTACCTGGATAACAAGATTTAAAGCCAGTAACAAGAAATGGCTTGTGCAAATGACCACTACTCTTTATTCTGCCAAGTATAGCTCTCATTATAAATTCACAAATTAGCACACGGTTTAGGAAGCATTTTTCATTACAAATTTCATTATAAATTCACAAATTAGCACAAGGTTTAGGAAGCATTTTTAAAATGTGGTCATCTTTAATAAATTCCCAGAACCTGATCAGTTGTGGGTGAACTATCAGTCAACCTGCCCACAAGCATTTATTAAAGTGCTTTATTGTGTGCCAGTTCCTATGCTAAGCACTGGGGATAGAAGGAAAGGCAAAAAAGTGTCCCTGTCCCCAAGCATCTTGCATTCTAATGGGCAAGGCAACATGTAGATGAAAGGCTTACACAACAAACATACAGAGTAGATGGAAAGAAACTTTAGAGAAAAATGCTCCAGAAGACAGAGGACCAAGAAATTCATCCTGCAGAAGGATGAGTTTGTGATGAGTCTTGAAGGAAGTCAGGCAAGGTAAGAGGCAGAGAGGAGAGCATTCTGTACATGTCTGACATCATGGAGACAGAAGTGGAGGGTCATGTTTGAGGTACAACAAGTAGGTCAGTGTGGCTGGATCAATGTGAAGGAGAGTAACATGTAAGAAGACTGGAAAGGTAGGAAGGGACTGGGTTGTAAAGAGCTTTAAATATCAAATTCAGTTCAGTTGTTTTCCAGTCATGTCTGACTCACGAACCGATTTGGGATTTTCTTGGCAAGAATATTGGAGGGGTTTACCTTTTCTTTCTCTAGTTCATTTTACAGATGGGAAAACTGAGGCAAAGTAGGTTGAGTGACTTGCTCAAGGTCACACAGCTAGTAAGTTTCTGAGGTCAAATTTGAACTCAGGAAGATGAGTCTTCCTGACTCCAGACCTGGTACTCTAGCCACTGTACCACCTAGTTATCATAAATGTCAAATAGAGGATATCATATTTGATCTTGGAAGTAATAGAATTTATTGGGTGAGGAGAGTGACAGGGTCAGATCTATGATTTAGGAAAATCTTTTTTGCAGGTAAGTAGAAAATGGATTATAACAGGGAAAAATCAGAGGCAGGAAAACCAAATATGAAACTATGGCAATAGATGAGGTGAGAGAGAAATGCCTAATTATGATGATGGCTGTGTAAGAGAAGTAGAAAGATGTTATGGAGGTAGAAACAATGAGATACTGCAACAAGTGTGAGAGGATCATGAGGAAAAAATTAAGGACTCTGGCCTGAGCCTGGAGGGTTAGCCCATGGTCAGCAGGTCTGTGGATGTGCATCTAACAAAGGAAACAGAGAAAGAGAGGGTCAGACAAACAGGAGGAAGGCAGGGAGTGGGGGGAGAGAATAAGCAATTACACAGTACCTACTATGTGTCAGAATGCGTGCTATGCACTTTACGAATAGAGAACCAAGAGCAATCTGTGTCACCAAAATCTTAGAGAGGAGAAGATGCTTAATACTATCAAAAGCTACAAAGAGGTCAGGAACAATGAAGACTGAGAAGAGATCACTGAAAACTCTGGGGAAATGAAAAAATAAAGTTTCTACACCTACAAAGTGAGGATAAAACGCTGGTACCTGGAGGATCTACCCAAAGTAAAGGCATTTCAGTAACCCTGATTCTGAAAAGGGCCACCCAACCCTGTTATTTTATCTATAGCAATGTTCATGTAAAGAAGCCTATTATAAAGTTAGCCTTTCTTGAGATAAGTAATCATTAATTAGTAAGATGTGAATGGAAATAATGATAAAATCCTTAAAATTTGAATTATACCTATTTCTTTTAACTTTCATCATTTTATAAACTATAATGTTCATGTATGTTCAAGCCTTTGAAAAACAGACCAGATTTATGAATAGTTCTTAATTTTCAAAAATCTACTGCATGAGACTGAGAAGATAATCACTCCGAAAAATAAGTTTAATAATGTCAGATTGATGTTATCAGTCTTAAGTCTATTGATAAGAGCAGTTGAACAGATGTTATAATCTAAAACTAATCATTTACATGAAAACTGATATTATCTATAATTAGGTCATCCATCCAAACTCCCTGTATGATATGTCATTATCTACCTCAAAAATTACTTCTACAAGACCTTAAAATGAATTAAGTATATAATTCACAATTCTTACTTGTGACTTTAGTGTTCAAGGGATTTAGCTGTGGTAATTTTCAAACTCTTCTAAAGAGTAAAAAGGTATCAGTACTGTCTGAGATCACATGTTGCCCTTTGTTAGGTCCTTTTCTGAGACTTTTATACAATTATTATAAAGGGAAAAAAATCTACTAAACTATCCCAGCATATATTATACCCTACTAATATGCAACATATTGTAATTAGGAAATCATTCTGAACCTGAGAAATTACAGAATATCACAGGAGAGCCCATGATAAAAAGGGCAAAATATGACTTTTACTCTTTCCTGAAAAACTCATCAAATAGATGATTTTTCCTACTTGTGATTCTCTTCTAGGCCCAGAGTTAGGTAGACTCATCTTCCTGAGTTCAAATCTGGCCTCAAACATTTACTAGCTGTGTGATCTTGGACAAGTCACTTAACCCTATTTGCCTCAGTTGCCTCATCTGAAAAAAATGAGCTAGAAAAGGAAATAACAAACCATTGCACTATCTTTGCAAGAAAACCCCAAATGGAGTCAGGAGGAGTAAGACACAACTGAACAACAACAATCACTTAAAGTTTTCTTCCTTTATTTTTTAATTACTTACTAGTAAAATTCAATTTTGCACAAGTTAGCATTTCCATTTTATGTCACAATCTTAGCTGTATCACAGAGATGGTGAGGCATGGATGATAGAAAGCTAGGTTTAGACTCTGAATACTGGCTGTGTGGCCATGGGTAAAACACTGACCTATTCAATACCTCCAAGCAACTCTTTGAGACATTATAAATAAGCTGCCCCTCTAGGTCAGTGGAGGGAACTTCCACACCAACAGTTCCCTACACTGAGGACATCACAGTTTCAAACCACACTCAACTTCACCTCCCAAAAATATGGATCACAACATGAGAATTTCATAACACAAAGGAGCAGAAACAATGGGTGACGTCTGGACGTCACCTGCGCAAGTCTTCAATTGTTCAATGGTGTTGTTTTTGCTGTTGGGAAGTTTCAGTTATAGCCAACTCTTTGTGATCCCATTTGGGGTTTTCTTGGCAAAGATATTGGAGTGGTTTGTCATTTCCTTCTCCAGCTCATTTTACTGATGAGGAAACTGAGGCAAACAGCGTGAAATGACTTGCCCAGGACCACACAGCTAGTAAATATCTAAGGCCAGATTTTATTTGTTACTTTGTTAATCCTATTCATTTTCTCCTGTCCATGGTTTATGCTGCTCAACACCAAACAAAATTAAATAATTTATGGAGATTATGAGTAGGTTATGATTTCAAATTTGTTCTCCACCACTACAGAAACAATGCAGCTTTAATCAACATAAACCCAGACTATCAAGGTTGAGAAGCACCATATGAAGCCATAATTCTCCCCTAATATTTTTTTTTTGCTTTTTGGAGGGCAATTGGGGTTAAGTAACTTGCCCAAGGTCACACGGCTAGGTTTTTGTTTGTGTGGGTTAAGTATCTGAGGCCAGATCCGAACTCAGGTCCTTCTGATTCCAGGGCGGCGCTCTACTCATTGTACCACCTAGATACCCCTCCCCTAATATTTTTTTTCTAAAATAGAATGAGAAAAATTACATTGACTTCTGGCTCACTGCCATATTCATCTCAGAGCAAGTAAGTTTTAAAGTTCCATGCATAAAGATGTTATTAGTTATGCCAAAGCCAGAATATTTGTCAGTAAGAAAAAGTGGAGTGATATTTATTTGGGAGATTTTATTTGCTTTTGAGTTTCATATTCAAGGCTTGAGAGGGTTCTTGAGAGGAAAAGACTGGGGAGATGCTAAATTCACTATTTTAATACTTCCTCACGGGGTTGGAGGTGATTAGTACCCCACCCAACTGTTCACCAGGGAATAAACTTAGCACAACAGCCCAGAAAAGATGAAGGACAGAGAAGCAGAAAAGGAAGTAGAGAGAAACATACCTGGGCCAGAGTGGAATAATGAGTAGAGAACATGAAAATATTGCATTTTATATAATAAGTATTTCCTAAGGAAATATTCTCTCCCTCTTCTAGTTGACTAATGTTCTTTTTTAAAAAATATAAGATATATTTTAAATTTGTTTATTCATCTTTGGGTTTTGTATTACACCTTTATTACTAAATAGATTTCTCCCTTTCCTAGAGACCAATATTGCAACAAAGAATAAAGACAGACAGAGGAGAGAGAAAAACTGTGGGAGGGAAGGAGAGAGGTAAGGGGAGAGAGACACAGAAACACAGTGACAGAGACAGAGAGAGAGGTATATCTAACCATCAAAGCTGACTGTCTTAAAGCCCCATGGAGTCTTTGCTGAAAGCTATTGATTCAAAGCAGGTGGTGGGAAACCATCTGCGAAAAAATTTTTCTTGGTGATTGAAGGATGTGTGAGGAGGCGAAATGTGAGTAAATATAGTAATATGCAACATAGTTATAATAACAAGCCAGATGCAAAGCCAGCATTTACTATTTATGTTTGTGCACACTAGACACAAATTAGAGATGGTCTACTTAAAGAAATGGGAATAAAGAAGAGAGGCAGAATTGAGAGAATATGTACATATGAAAAATGTGCACATCCGCCAAGTGAGGTCAACTGATGGAACAAGCCACTGTTACCTGAGCTTTCCCGTATCGAGCTCGGGGACTCTGTGGGTACTTGTGCACTAGTTCTTCAAAGGCATTCATAGCATCCTCAATCTTTCCCTGATGGGGAAGAAGAATTTATTTTAAGTTTCATATGCAATATAATAAAATGTTACCTTTTTGGAAAGAAGGAGCAGACTTGTGATTCCATCAATATATGGAAATCAAAACTCCTTTCAGGGATACACGCTGGCAACTCATTAGAGAGATGCCTCAGGTTACCAAGAAATCAAGTGAATCTTTCATGTTGAAATGGCGACTACATGTTGGAAGAAGGACTTGAACCCAGGTCTTCATGGCTCTAAGGCCAGCCCGCTGTCCATGCTGACTTGAAAATTGTTGCTGTGGTTGTTGAGTCATTTTTCAGTCATGTCTGATTCCTCATAAGCCCATTCTGTTTTTTGTGTTTTTTTTTTTTTTTTGGCAAAGATATTGGAGTGGTTTGCCATTTCCTTTTTTTTTTCTTTTTGGAGGGCACTTGGGATTAAGTAACTTGCCCAAGGTCACACGGCTAGGTTTGTTTTTTTTTTTTTTTTGTTTTGTGTGTGTGTGTGTGTGTGTGTGTGTGTGTGTGTGTGTGTGCATTAAGTATCTGAGGCCGGATCCGAACTCAGGTCCTTCTGACTCCAGGGCCGACACTCTACTCACTGCGCCACCTAGCCACCCCCATTTCCTTCTTTAGTTCTTTTTTTTCTTTTAAACAAATGAGGAAACTGAGACAAACAAGGTAAAGTGACTTGCCCAGGGTCACATACCTATTAAGTGTCTGCAGCCAGATTTGAACTCAGGAAGATGAGTCTTCCTAACTCCAGGCCCAGTACTCTATCCAATGCAGCACCTAGCTGCCCCATTATTGTATGTTGTCTATTAGAGTTATTAAATATGCTTCTCAGAGGTCATGTATGGAAAACCAGTGACCAAACTATGGTGTCTAGAGAAGGAACCAGGCAGGGAGTAGTGATATTACTGTATGGCCTTGGCACATACCCAAGTGATGTTATGAACATGTCCTGGTTTCCTTTGTTGAACAATTAAGCAAGGGAATTTTCCTTGGCTTTTTTTAGCACCTATTTTTGTGTCCCTACATCCTCGCTTTACACAAACAACATTATTCTTCTTACTGTATCCCAACCAGTGGCAAATCTGATAAACACTAAAATTCTGGCTGGAAAGAAGTCAAGCTAGATATCACTAATTAACAATGTAGTTACCTGTTACCTAAAGCGAAGTGTTAAAATGTGGAAAATAACATTTTGTCATAACTAATGGATTTCACTCAAGTTCTCATTTACCACCTGGGCTGCCTGTTTATGTTTAGGAATTTTGCTGTGCTGATTAGGCAAATAAAAAATAATCTGTATTTTAGACAATATTCACATATCCTAGTACATCAGAGTTGGAAGCAACCTCAGAGGACAACTAGTCCAGCCCACGCTTGAAGAGAAATCCTCTCTTCAATAACTCCAGTGAGTGGTCATCTGCCCCCCACTCAGAGCACTACTGACAGTGAAATTCACAGCCTGCCAACCCCACAGCGGCCTATAATTATTGGGAAACTTTCTTTTAAAAAGTGAAAATTTATTTCTTTCTAGTTTCTACCCATCACTGATTCTGTCTCTGGTTGAAAAGTATTTATATCCTACTTTATAACTATTCACACACCAAAAAGTGAGAAATGCCTTCATCATTGCTGGAAATGTGGTTCTGTTTTATGAGCTCTAAATATATCTAAGAGTTTTATCTAAGAATTTAAACTTGGACATGAGAACATTAATAAAGACAGAAATAACTACAAGTGTATCATGTTTTAAGAGGGAGATTTATTCCTAAAAAGTTGCTTTAAAGTCATTGTCTTCATTTAGTGAACTAGTCTCCCAGTGATTTATTTTAATATTTCAAACATGATAAATGTTTTGGGATCCAAGGAGAAAAATACTGTTTGTTGTTAATAATGTTTTGGATCTCTCTAAAAAATAACAAGAATTTTCATAGAATCACCTTTCAAAAGTATTGAGAACCTACTCATTGTCTACTCATAGTGGGCAATACTAGCACGCTCCACAATCCTACAAATACAATGTACCCCCAGAAACCATCCCACAAATAACTAATGGGCAGCAGTAGTTAAATAACACTGAGGACAACTGGATATAAATACAGATTTTCCAAACTCAAGACCTTCCAGCACTTTAGGAGTTAATGTGACAGAAATAAATACACCCACAGTCATGTTAGCTAGATGACACAACAGATAGAGTATTGGACCTAGGGTTAAGAAGCCATGAGTTTAAGTCCTATCTCAGACTGTGAGCTATCTCAAGCTGTGTGACCCTCGGTAAGTCATTTAACCTGTTTGCCCCAGTTTCCTCATCTGGAAAATGGGGATAACAATAACAGCACCCACCTCCCAGTATAACTGTGAGGATTAAAATGAGGTAGTATTTGTAGAGTGCTTAGCACAGGACCTGGCATGTAGTAGGTTCTGTACAAATGCTTATTCCCTTCTCTTTTTATCCATAACATTTTATCTTTCTTTGTTGTTGCTGTTCAGTCATGTCAGACTCTTCATGACCCAGTCTGAGGTTTTCTTGGCAAATATAATGAAGTGGTTTGCCATTTCCTTCTCCAGATCATTTTATAGATGAGGAAACTGAGACAAACAGGGTTAAGTGACTTACCCAGAGTCACACAGCTATTAAGTGTCTGAGGCTGGATTTGAACTCTGGAAAATGAGTTCAAGCTTGGTACTCTATCTCCTGTTCCAAAAGAGGGTTTGTCAAGGATCTGAAATGGAGACTTTCTTTACCTCCATTAAATCCAAAATAATGTCACTGCTGATATTAGTAAAGGGGCACCATAATTACATAATCATAGCCATTACTTAAAAAAAATAAAGTAAAATTATTATGGCCAGACATAATACTCAATTCTAAGACTTCTTGAAATATTCCTTTCACTTAGCTATTAATCTTTTCCCTTCCTCTTCCCTTTCATATTCTTCCAAGTTTAAAGTTAACCAGTGATACTGGATCAATTTAAAGCAAGTAGGATCCAGTCACTAGGCTCTTTGGGATTATAGCGTACGTGAGAATAATAAGTTGACTGGGAGAAGCTAACTGAAGGGCCTATTGTCTTCTCAGATTTTCATTTATTTTCACAAATAATTAATTAGTTATTTAAACATTCATCAAAGTTAACTTTTTTGGACCACCACTTCATTTTTTATATGAGTGCATGAGAATACAGTCCATGTAACGACAAATATCAATTTTTAAAAATAATATTCTTAAAAACTTTCCTGACAAATTTAATCATGCCCTCTCTGACCAGATTCATACCACAAGATTAACACTATACATAATAAATGTGATCAAATGAATATTTTTAACCAAATTGCCACCCTACTGCAATATCCTTTGATATACTATTAATGAACATCTAAATCCCAAATCATAGAAATATAATCTGACTTGAGAACCCTGAGAACAAGCTGAAACATATTTTCCCCTAGTTCTTTATTTGAACCTTAATTGAGAATGAGTTTTAGTTCACTGATTAACTAAACTACAACTTACGTGGATAAATATCATTTGTGCCTATGTTTGAAATTGTGTTGATATGAATAGAAAATACCTAAAGAAATTTAGTTAAACTGGTGATTCTGTCAATAGTCTAAGATCACTGTTATTTCTGAGATAAGACATATAGCTATACTTAATTCATCCTACAGGAAAAGGCACTGCCTCAGTTTCCCCTACTGTAAAATGTAGATAATAAAAGGACCTATCTCCTAGGTAGGGAAGTATCTCTAAAATGAGATATTTGTAAAACACTTGGCACAGTGTCTGGCATATAGTAAGCATTTAATCATGCTTCTTTTCTTCCTTATTTTACAGATGAAGAAGAGTCATAGAGGTAAAGTGATCCACCTATGGTATCAGAGCTAATTAGCAATAATTAAAAGCAGGATTTAAACCCATTTCTCCTGACTCCAAGCTCAGAATTCTTCCCACTACACTACATTTTCTCACAGCAATTTGATACCTAGAGTGGAAATGTAAGTTAGTTAGGTGGAAAATCTGGGGCTACAATTCAGGTCTCAAAACCCTCAATCCTTTCTACTCCTCTACTCCTCAATACTTTCTACTACACCACAGGAACTCACATATCACTTCATCATCATCACTGTCATCAACAACAACAAAATAACAAAAATATATTTCTGAGCTAAACGAGAACGCAGACCTACCTTTTTGCGTAGTTTCTCTGCAGCATCAATTTCAGATTTAATAGTCTTGTCAAACTTATTTAAAAGTTTGGGTTTCTTTTTCTTAGCTGGAAGGAGATGAAGGGAAAAGCATGTAGTAGTAAAGGGGCACCATAATTAAATAATCATAGCCATTACTTAAAAAAATAAAGTAAAATTATTGTGGGCAGACAAAATACTCAATTCTAAGACTTCTTGAAATATTCCTTTCACTTAGCTATTAATCTTGTCCCTTCCTCTTCCCTTTCATATCGTAGTTACTCAGGAAAGGCTTTATTTGGGGAGAGAAATCAGATAAAATTTTTAAGAGTTGGCCTAAGACAGTGGTTCTCAACATGTGGTCCATGAATAACATGTGCATGTGTTTCATTTGGTTAACTGCATTTCAATATAATTGGTTTCTTCTGTAATCCTATGAATTTTATTTTATGCACTTAAAAATATTCTGAGAAAGGGTCTACAGGCTTCATCAGACTGGAAAGGAGTCAGTGGCTCCCAAAATATTAAGAGCCCCACACTCAGAGGCTGCACTTAAAAAAGCAACCTCACTCCTGCTTCACCTTCTAAAATGTTTTCACCAGCCAGCAAAGGGAAGTGATGTTTTCCACAGACTGGGGAACTCTGCACATGAATCAGGAAATTATTAGGAATAACAGTTCTAGTGAATCTTGGGAAGAACTCATGAGATAGTGTGGTGCTCTTTCAGAGTCTGACTTAACAATCACAAACAAATACATAACCTCAGGGTTGGGCAGGGCCTCAGAAGCCAAATCTAGTCCAAAAGGGACCTGAATAAGAATCTCCCCTACAATATAGTACTACAGGTGGGTCAGTCAGCCAGCCTTGGCTTCAGGACCTGGACGGAAGAGAACTCTGCTGCTTCCATAGGTAGTCTATTCTCCTTTCTATTAGCTCAAATAGTTTTTACTAATTAGAAAGACTTCATTGAGATGCTGAAATGTGTATTAATGGAGCCACATGGATATGTTTGTTTCAGAAATTTCACACTGTGGCAAATAATCACATCCAACAACCTTAGTTTGTGCTAAGAGAGGGGAAAGTTAGATTTCTAAGCTCATATTATTATTTTCTTGGTTAGGTCCTGAGGATCAGATGACAAAAGAGGGATACTTCTTAAAGGACAACATGAAACAGATGAAGTTGCTTAGAATAACTTCTGACTTTTAGGATCATAAGATTTAATGCTAGGGGGTGGCTAGGTGGTGCAGTGGATAGAGCACCGGCCCTGGAATCAGGAGGACCTGAGTTCAAATCTGGCCACAGACACTTAACACTTACTAGCCGTGTGACTTTGGGCAAGTCACTTAACACCAATTGCCCTGCCTTCTCCCTTCCAAAAAGAAAAAAGAAAAAGAAAAAGAAAAAAAAAAGATTTAGGGCTAGAAGATCCTTCAAGATCATCAAATCTAATTCCCTAATTTTACATCTGACACACAGGGAATCTGCCCTCTCACATATTCATGATGTACTAAAAAGGAGACCAATAAGATCTTCCCTAATTTATCAGAGAAAAGGGATGTTACTAATGAAAAATATCTATAAATTGACACATGTAATGATAATGACATTGATAGTTCTTTAAAGTTTGCAAAGTACTTTACATGATTTTAGCTAAGCCTCTGAACAAGCTTCTGGGGTACTATAGTTATTATCCTTGTTTTATTGATAAAGGAACCTTCGGCTAGGAGAGATGAATCACACAGCTGGTGAGCAACCAAGGTGGGAATCAAGCACAGCACTTTCCTGACTCCAAGTTCAGAATTCTATCCACTATACCATCCTACCTCTTCACACATGGTATCCCTTTTATCAGCTTCAAAGGGCACAGAATCAGAGAACAGATTTCTCTGCAGATGATAATAATTAATGATTCTATAGTACTTTAAGTTTTGCAAAGTACATATATATATATATATTTATTACCTCATATGACCTTCACATCAACACTTCTTGATACTCTCTGCTCTCTAGGTCTTTGGGACCCCACTCTCTCTCTTCTGGTTCTCCTGTCTCTCTGACCACTCCTTTTGTCTCTGTCATTGAATCCTCTTCCAGATCACTCCCTCTAGCCACACGGACCCCTCAGGGTTTTGTCCTGGGTTCTCTTCTCTTCTCCCTCTATATTACTTCACTTAATGATCACGTCAGCTCCCATAGATTTAATTACCATCTCTACGCTGATGATTCTCAAATCTTTCTCTTGCATCTCCAATTGTCTCTCAGACATCTTGAATGGATATTCAGTAGATATCTTAAACTAAATATGTCAGAAACAGAACTCATTTTCTTTCCCCTAAATCTTCCCCCAATCCTACTTTTCCTGTTACTGTAGAGGGCAACGCCATCATCCCAATCTCTCAGGCTCACAACCTAGGAGTCATCCTGGATTTCTCATTATCTTTCACCCCTCCCCCCATATCCAAGCTGTTGCCAAGGCCTGTCAACACCCTTGTCACATCTCTGCAACTATACCTTTTCAAAACCTCGCAAACAAGTCCCTTCTCTTTCCTCTAATACCACCACCATTCTAAGGCAGGCCTCAAGCCTAGACTATCTGCATTAGCCTGCTGGGTGGGTGTGCCTGCCTCAGATCTCTCCCCATATAACCCATCCTTGAGTCACTAAAGTAATTTCCCTAAAGGACAGATCCAACCATGTTGGATCTGTCAACAAATTCCAGTGGTTCCCTATTGCCTCTAGAATTAAACACAAAATCCTCTGCTTGATTTTCAAAGCCCTTCATAACTTAGCCCTATCCTGTCTTTCCAGTCTTCTTATACCTTACTGACACATACTGTTTGATCCAGCAACACTGGCCTTTTGGTCGGTTCCACTAAAAAGTCATTGCGTATCTTGACTGCAGGCATTCTCTCTGGCTGTCCCCCATTCTCGGAATGCTTTCCTTCACCTCTGCCTCCTGGATTCCGTGGCTTCCTGTAAGTCTCAAACGAAAATCCTACCTTCTATTGGTAGCCTTCTTGGTTTGTCATAACCCCTTTTAATTCCAGTGTCTTCCCTCAGTTAATTATTTGCTATTTATCCTGCATATAGCTTGCTTTGTATATATTTGCTTGCATGTTGTCTCCCGGATTCAACTATAAGTTCCTTGAGGGCAGGGACTTGTCCTTTGCCTCTTTTTGTGTCCTATCACCTAGCACAATCAATGCCTGATACATTTCATAAAAGTTTCTTGATTGAACTCTGAAGTAGGTGCTGTTATCATCCCCATTTAAAAATGAGGGAGCAAAGGCTGAGAAAGATGAAGTGACTTTCTCAGAGTCATACAGCTAGTGTTTGAAGTGGAATCTGAACCCCCAAGTCCAATGGTCTCCCCTCTATGTCAAGCTGCCTATTTAACAACTAGCATTAAAGTTTATAATTTTATAAAAGGCTTTGCACCTCACCAGTGGTAACTGGTGACCTCTTCCTTGGGACATCATTTTGGGGAAGGGCCCAGGTCAGTCATCCTTAATTCTGCCCCCTGTTCTGCTTCTGCTTCTGTTCTTGGTTCCTACACATCTGCTTCTCAGCTTCCTTTTAGGAGTTGTCTTCCCCTTTAGGATGTAAGTTCTCTGAGGGCAGGGAATGTCTTTCCTTTTTGCTTATATTCGTTTATTTTTTTTTTATCTCCTGGTCTTAGCACAGTGCCTGGTCCAAAGTAAGCATTTTAAAAATGTTTGTTGCCTGCCTGACTTTCCCTATAAAAAACCCACAAATTTGTGATGGGGGTAGTGCAAGTAGAGAAATTCAGTGGCCTGCCTAATGTAACAAATTCAAATTGAGGTCTTCTGACCAATACTCTTTCTACTATACCCAAAATATCAAAGCTTATTATGAAGATTTGATCGTGACAACTCATTTTTATAGCACCACCCAGCTTGTAAGTGCTTTCCTCAAAAAAACTCTGTGATGTCAGTTTATTTTATTTAAGTCATTCGGGTTGTAGAGATATAAATGTGTGTGTGTGTGTGTGTGTGTGTGTGTGTGTGTGTGAGAGAGAGAGAGAGACAGACAGACAGAGATAGACAGACAGAAAGAAGAGAAAGACAGAAGCGGAGAAACGAGGAGGAGAGGAGGAGTTGGGGAGAGACAAACATGAAATGCCTTTAAAGTTTGACCCTAAAGGGGAAAAATACAGGATTTTTTCTTTATAAACAAACTTATATTTCTTGTAACTTTTTAATATGGGAAGCATTTTGTCAGAAATTGTGGATCTTATGCCCGACAGCTTTCACTCAGATATACACCAAGCTTGACTTGCAGTTACTTCTGTTGACATTTATGTTGACAGACACTTTCACATAAGCAAAATGATCAAATTCGAGACGCAACTCATTGCTGAGATGACAAGACATTAAATCCTACAACTGCAAATCTGTATTTCTCACTGAAGTGTCAAGTCAATTCATTCTCCAAATCTTCAATATATTTGCTAACATATAAAAGAACAAAGAAGCAGTTGAAAACTGTTATGATATACTATTCTAAACCTCTACCTGTAACAAGCAAATTTTTATATTATGCTTTGGGTATACTTGTGGCAAAAAAAGGTAGCAAAATAATTAAATCAGGAAAATATAGTAAGAATATCTATTATTTTCTTTTTGAAATTCTTTCTAAAATGTGTTTATACAATTTTTCTGCCTTGATAAGCACAGCAAAGTGAATAGAAATGAATCTTTAATGACTTCAAGGTCTTAAGTGCTTTGGGGCCATTATGTTAAATGCTGATTATAATTGTACAGAAACATAGAGGTGTGTGAGTCTGGGAAGTATAGAATGAATATGATGACCCTAGACATATCTCAGAAGGTATCTGCTTTTTTGGGGGGGGCAAAAAAAAGATCTTAATGTACTTTGCTGTTATCCATATCTTCCCCTTAATATAAAGTGTTGAAAAAATTCCAACTGGGGATTAAAATTAAAATTCAACAACCATTTAGAAGCACTGTGTCAGGGAGCTGTAACTAGAGCAAGGCCACTGGGGCTTTGAGCTGGGGTGGTTGGTAAATTTGGAGGTCAAGGACAGCACATGGCATACTCCTCTCACTCTCCTCATGAGTTCTTCCACTGCATAATAATTTACTTTCCTGAGGGGGAAAAATGGTTAAAGAATGTTATCATCCAGAGAGTGATATGCAGGGAAATCACTGAGCTAGTTCAAGAGCTGAACAGAAGGAAAAGAAAGGCTGGATTTCTTTTCGGGAATATGTGCAGCAATTTTAATGTTGCCATGACATATTCTAAACAAAATTCCAACACTAACCTTACTGTGATACTTCGTGGCTATGATCATGGAACACTAACATCTCCAAAAGTTCAAGACTGTGGTGTGCAATGGTGAGATATATGTTTGAATAGGCCACAGCCTATTACCAATGATGAATGTAACAGAAATGGTATAAAAGATACACGGAGGATATATGATTGGAAAAGAAGGTAGATCAGTCATGTGTCAAGAGTAAGGGCGATAATAAACCTAAAGATATCCCATGTACAGAACTGGCAATCATACTACATTAAAAGACTTGGGGAAAGAATTTCAGCACATTGGACGTATTCTTTTCTGGAAGATTTATGGAAGTACAAAGACAGTAAGTCAGATACTCAATAAACATTTATTAAGCACTCACTCCACGTCAAGCACTGTGCTATGTCCTGGCAATATAGAGAGGGAAAAGACAGATCCCATTCTCAAGGAGCTCAATCTAACAGGAGAGACAACATGCAAAAAATGAAGTACAAGCAATCAACAGCATAAATTTGAAATATTCAACAGAAGGAAGAAATCAGAATTAAGAAGTTTCAAAAAAGGCTTCCTACAGTTGGTGGGATTTTAGTTTGGACTTGAAGGAAGCCAGGAAAGGCAAGAGGCAGAGATGAGAAGGGGGAGCATTTCAGTCATGGGGGAAATGCCCGATATGAAGTATCTTGTTAGAGGAATAGAAAAAAAGCCAGTGTCACTGGATCTCAAAGTACAGGTATGAGAGTGATGAATAAGGGGTGGCTAGGTGGCACAGTGAGTAGGGCACCGGCCCTGGAGTCAGAGGGACCTGAGTTCAAATCTGGCCTCAGACCCTTATCACAAAAACTAGCCATGTGACCCCTAAGCAAGTCACTTAACCCCAATTGCCCTCCAAAAAAAAGCACCCCCCCCAAAAAAGAAAGTGATGAATAAGTTGCAATCCCTACTATTGCAAGGGGACACTGACAACAGCAAGAAGACTATAAGTCTATTGAAAAAGTATTATTAAAAATTACAGTCTCTAATCATTAACTGTTATAGTTCCCTGGACAATTTAAAAGGGACAGAAGTGGATTCTCTGAAAATTTTTTCTTATCTACAAAAAGGAACTTAGGATTTAAAATCTCCTGCTGTTTTTTTTTTTTTTAACATAGGAAACTGACAAGATAGAGGCAGTTAGGAGGATTAATGAAAGAAATTAAACTATGGAAGTTTAGTATTAACATAGGATTAATGAAAGAAAACAGAAATGGGTATGCCACTTAAATGCCTTTGTGAGCTCAATGGGTCACTTTTTCTATTGGGCATTGATTTCCCTATATGTGAATATAAAAGGGCTGGAATGATCTCTAAGATTCTTTTCTTGCACTCCCGGGACTTTTGGTTAAGATCCATACCCACACACAAAGCATTTTTTGTGGTTTGGAGGGTACAAGATAAACTTTGAAAATGATCATAATGAAATGTTTGCAACTGATTAAGACAAACATGGTCAAGGAAAATACCCTCTGATAAATACAATAACAAGCAGAGTGCACAAAGGCAAAGTGGCCATCAATTGGGGATGGTAGGACTAAAAACTTCTTCAGGACATAATCTGGGTTTCATGGAAAGGAGGAATATGGCTCTTAGGAAAGAAGAAAGGAAAACTTGGGCACAAGTATGGCAGTGGCAAAGAGAAATTCCTACACAAGAGGTAGTAAAAATAGCAAACTTAAATGAAATATTTTATGGACTCAGCACAGTAATTGAGAAGAGCTAAAAGGTAGAATTAGCTGATAGAAAGTTGATGAGGTCATTGTATTCTGAATATAAGATTCAAGTAGGCTTTATTTATTTATTCATATATTCATTTATTTTTGGGCATACTGTATGTGACAATTAGGATTCACTGCATTTGGATTGGTGGAAGGAAAAGAAAATATCCAACTAAATTTATTGCTGGCCCAATTCATGGAAGCCATTTTAATGATGGCCAGGTTGGTTTTTACCATTCCACTATTCATCTAAATCTAGCTAGTTTACCATCCAAAAAAGAAAATGGCAAAGCAACAGAGACTTGAAAATACCTTTCCAATTGAAATATCTGTAAAAGGCCTTTACAAATCTTAAACCCTCTAAGTGAGAGCTAATGAGCTATTGCAATCTTTGTGGAATATAAGTTCCTTTATTATCATTATTATTAAGGGGAGGATATGGGCTCTGCTCTCAAGGAGCTCTCATTCTAATTATATTAGTTGTTAATTGGCTAACATTATTAATAGCTATCTATTAGAATAGCTGCTTGACATACGTTTTTCTGTTCCTTAATTCTTTTAAGTGCTTACTATATGCCAGATTGTGTGCTCAGTGTTGTAGATACAAGGAACGGGAAAAGCATTATGTGCCTGGCATTGTGCTAAGTTCTTTACAAATATTATCTCATGTGATCCTCATAACAGCCTTGAGAAGGAGGCACTATTAAATCTATTAGCAGTTGAGGAAACTAAGGCAACTAGATTAAGTGACTTGGCATAATGGTCAAATGGACAGTAAATATCTTAAACTTCTGAGGAAGGATTTGAATTCAGATCTCCTGGGCTCCAAGTCCAATGCTCTCTTTAATTCACCATCTAACTGACACTTAATAAATGTCTATTGGCTAACTTTATATATAGATTTGAGGTTCACAAAATTGTTTAAATATATTATCTCATTTGGGCTTAACAGCAATTATGTGAGGAAGGTGCTATTATTTACCCCATTTTTACAGATAAAGAAACTGAGGCAGGGGTGGCTAGGTGGTGCAGTGAGTAAGAGCACCGGCCCAGGAGCCGGGAGGACCCAGGATCGATTCCAGCCTCAGAAAATGAGCATCCACACATAAATAATGACTGGCCATGTAACCTTGAGCAACTTACTTAACCCCAATTGCTTTAAAAAAAAAAAAAAACTGAGGCAAACAGGTTAAGTGACTTGCCCAGGGTTAAACAGATATTAGTGTCTGAACCTGGATTTGAACTCAGGTCTCCCTGACTCCAGATCTAATTGATTCCATCTATTTGAATCCCTAGGACCTAACTTTTTATTTTGCCCACATTAGGCATGCGATTAATGTTTGTTAAGTTGAATGTGCCAAGAATTGGAATGATTTTGACAGCAATGTGTCAAATAGTTCCATCTAAGGAGTAGAGGGTAGAACTGAAATGGGTGGGGGGAAGGGAGGAAGGTCACACTCTCTTCTGTTAACAGACCTTTTCAAATAGTGTTCTCTGCAGGCACAGAAAGTGTAATCATGCAAATTCAGGGCTGAAAGGTGGCTCTGACTTTAAGTGCTGTAGGGGGTGTCCACTCCCAAACATGTGGCCAGAGTCACCATTCAAAGGCCTTTGAGGAAAAAAAAATCACTATCTTACCCAAGCCAGTCAAATCTCCTCTTGGATAGCTCAGATTATTGAGAATGCTTTCCTTAGAGCCTGAAGAGAGTTAGTTCAGGGAAGAGAACACTGGGCCTGGAGTCAGATGTCATGATTTCAAATCCAGCCTCAGTTGTGTGACCTTGGGCAGTTGACTTAATTTCTGTTTGCTGGGTTTCATATCTATAAAATGAGGATAATATCAGGACCTACCCACCTCACAGAGTTATTGTGAGGATGAAATGAAATATTTATAAAGTACTTAGTATAGAACCTGGCACAAACTAGGTACTAAATAAATGCTAAATATTATTATCATTATGATTACTTATAATAAGAAGTTGACATCTATTTTGCATAATTTCCATCTATTCATTCTATGGGATGAGTACAACAAAGTGGTAAATACCTTTTCTATCTCTCTATTCAAATACTTGGTGACAACTTTCACATCCTTCTTAAACTATCTCTTTCCCAAGCTAAAAATCCCAAGTTATTTCAGTTGGTTCTCATATGGCATGATTTCTGGTGCCCTCACCTCACCAACTTGGTCATCTTCCTCTGGACACATGTCAGCTTGCCAATGTCCTCCTAAAAATATTTGCCCAGAAACAGGCACAATGTTCCAGGGGTTGGGTCACTCCAGTGGAGCATGGCAGAGCAGTCACTTCCCTCTTGTGGGCATCAGGCTTGCAAGGCAGCCTAAGACCACATTCATCCTTTTGGTTGCTATGTCAACTAGCTGATTCACAAGGAGCCTTAAAACCACTAAAACATGACATCTTTTTCACAAGAGCTACTGCCTAACCATGTCTTTTCCATATTTTATTTTTTATAACTTAGAGGATGCACAACCTTATTACATTTATCCCTGTTACATTTCATCTTACAGTTACATTACTGGATTGTCTTTGGATCTAAATTCTGATTTCCAACTATTAGTTCTCACTCTCAGGAACAGGTTACCTGTAAATTCAGTAAGCAAGGCACTGATGCATTTATCCAAACCAATGATAAAATGTTGAAGAGAAAAGATCCAAAGCCAAGAGCTCTGTATGACACAGTAGGTATGAGACAAAAATTCATTGGAGATCATTTAGAGGAGGAAAAAGTCAAAATTTTCTCTGCCATCTGTCAGTAACAAATGTATTGTTCTGAAGTTGACTATGGGTGGTTGAAATGCAGCAATGCAAGTGTTAATCATTTATTTGGCTTGTCTAAAAGCCTCTCCCCTCCAACACAGTTATTATCAGGCTTTAATTTCGGGGTAGGTAGAGTGGGGGGTTTAAGCAGTATGGTACAAACAGATAACACACTTAGATTCAGAAAACATGGCTTTGAGACTTGACTCAACATCTACTGGCTATTATCCTTAACATGAACCTCAGTTTCCTCATTTGTGAAATGAGATTATCAATATTTGCACTAAGTCCACAAATCTGTTGTCAGAAAAACTGTTTAAAGAAATCAATGAGATCTTTCAATAATTTGTGGCCTTTTTGGAAATGTGAGGGTCTAGAAGTTAAGAAATTATTTTAGTATAGGTTTCAAAGATGTGGATACTTTTAACCCATTTAAGACCCACCCATCTGTGTTATACTTTAGATGGTGCTTCCTGATATTGTCTACTTCAGACATATCAATAACAGCCATCATTAGAGTATAAAAATAATTTTGAACTTAGCCAGCAAAATTATAAAGGAAAATTCAAATTCAACTGTTAAAAATTTTATTTTAAGTTGAAACATGCTTTATCTTCTCTACCATAGTCAATATGTTGCAAAAAAACCTTATTTGGATTAGGCTAGAGTTTGCTTTTAATCTAAGTGTGGAATTCATTCTCTTTCTGAACATCCCTGAATAATCAAAAAGAACACGACCACATACTATTGCAATTTAAATGTTACTTCCACAATGAAGTCTGTTATATAAAGGGCATAGAAGTTGTCCTTAACATGGTTAAAGACTACAGTGGACAAGCTTATCAATATCCTTTGAATTTATTTGTATTTCTTTTTATAAAATTGAAAATAAAAGATTTCTCTGCCAAAAAAAAAAAATGTGCCAAGCAATAGTGCTAAGCAGACAAAATGCTAGGCAGAAACAATGCCCTCAGGTAGTTTATAGTCTAATGGGAGAGAGATGAGAAAATTTAATATTAGGGAATTATATTAATAGCTAATTAATAATTTGTGATCTGACCTTTTCCTTTCATTTCTATTAAAGCCCAAGGTCAGTTAGCCTCTGAGTGGCATGGCTGAGTGATGAGCCCTCAAGGCACATGCTCCAAAAGACACATGGGGCTGGACTCCACATAAATGGAAGATCTCATTTCTGTTTATAGTATAAACAGAATCCAGCTGGGTGAATTTTTACCTGTGAGAAGAACTGCCTGCCATTGATCCCCTCCATTAAAGTTTAGGGGACCAAGCTCATGAAAGGGAAAACTAGCCAGGGAGGTCCAAATGAAAATGGCTTACTGTGTTCAGATGCTTTGAGGCTGTGGAGTCTCATGATCAAGCCTTGTTCTTAGCAGGAGGAACTGAAGACTTTTAGCCCACCTCCTTGTTAAATGTCCACCAAACAGGGTTGATTTTCATTTGTCGGGGGAGAAGGGATTTAAGGTGCTTCAGATCCCTTGACATCTTGGTTACTGAGAGAAACCACTGACTATCAATTTACTGATTGCTATGCTAGCCTGACTAATAAGTTGATTATTAATTACCCAGAAACTCAGCCTTTCAGCGTTTTCATTCATCACAGAAGACTATGTATACATGAGTAAGTACAGAATATATATAATATGAATATAAAGCAGTTTGGGGAGGAGTCCCAGATGCTAAAGGGACCAGGCAATGCTCAAGAAGACAAGGTGCCAGGGGAGTGGATTCTCAGCACAAGGAATACCCAGTGCAAAGTACAGAAGGGAAATGGTGAGTGGTAGTCCTCGTGGAACACTGAACAGGCTAGTGTGGTTGGAATGAAGATTATGTAGAGGGAAGTATAAAGTGTGAAAAGACTGGAAGGGTAGGAATGTGTTAAAATGTGAAGTCCTTTACATGCCAAACAGATGATTTTACATTTCATTTGGAAGGAGAGAGGGAGCCACTGGAGTGGAGATACTGAGGTGGGGATAAAAGGGATTACATGGTGAGATTTGACTTTAAAAAAAATCATATTGGGAACAGTATAGAAGATAGACTTCAGGCTTCCCATCTCCTGCTGCACTTGAACTCTGAGGGAAGAAGAAAGTTGGTAGGTCCTAATAGGTCCCTGCCATCTGAGCACTTCTTTCTCCTGCTGTGCCAAGTTTAACTTCTACCTTCTGATGTACTCTTTTCCTGCTTAATCTCCAGTCTTTGGACGAATGATGATTTATGAAATGGGGCCTCCCATCTGACTGGCCATCATGTATCTCCCATCTCATACTGTACCTGTCTCCAGCCTAATCTCCAAACTGTTGGATACAAGAGTGGTGCCCAATAGGTCCCTGCCCTCCTAGCATAGAGTAAATGTAAATGGTAAATAATAACTCTTTATCTTTTGGTCAGCAAACTCCCAGTTTAATTTTGATTTTTTTCTATTAAAGGGACCATCCCTCAACTCACTTTTTTTTTAAACAAATACTTTATCAACTTCTGTTTTACATCATTCATTTCCGCCAGATTTTGAGTTACAATCATTTTCCCCCCATTATTCCCCTACCCAACCTCCCAGAATAGCAGTCCCACAAGATATCGCTTCCTCCAATCTGCTCTCTCCCATACCTTCTCCCATACCCCCTTCGACTTTTCCATTAGAGGAAGGTGAATCTTTGTGTCCCAATGCCTGCACATCTTATCTCCCAATTATAAGCAAAAGAGTACTAATAATAGTATTTATATATATTTGAAACATTTAATCTTAAGACCTCGAATTTCAGATCTATTTCCTTCCTCCCTTGTCACCCATTCCCTCTGGGGAGAAAAGTAGTTCAGTATATGTTGTACGTGTCTAGCTATGCAAAACATTATCATAGTAGATATATTGTACAAGGCTGCTTATAATTCCCTCCCACTCATCCCACCCCCCACCTGGTCCATTCCCTACATGATCCTGTCACTCTTCTATAATGGGTACTTCCAACCTCCCCTCACCCCAAGGATGCCCTCCCATCCATCATCCCTCCTCTCATCCCCCTTCCCCCTATTCTGCTGCAGGTTGAGATATCCCATTTAGTATGTATGTCATTCTCTCCTTGAACCAAATTCAATGAGAATGTGGATTTGCCTTTTTTTTTCTCTTCCTATTCTCCCCCTCCCTTGCAACCACTTCCCCTTGCTTCTTCTACATGAGATAGTTTACCCTACCCTGTCTTTCCCCATCTCCTCTTGCCACTTTCCTCTCTTACCTCATAATTTCATCCCTTGAGTATTCTCCCTTCCCAACAAATTCAGCCTATGCCCTCTATCCATATACACACACATTCACATATGTATTCATATGACCACACACCCTTCTTCCATTATTTTCATGGTGAGAAAGATATCATCATTCACAGTTATTGTTTTTCCATATAGGAATGTAAATAGTTCAACTTTGATAAGTTCCTTTTGATTTCTTTTCCCTGATTACCTTCTCAGGCATCTCTTGCTTCTTCTGTCTGGATGTCAAATTTTCTATTCAACTCTGGTTTTTTCCTCAAGAATTCTTGAAAGTCCTCTATTCCACTGAATGACCATATTTTCCCCTGAAACAAAATACTCAGTTTTGCTGGGTGGGTGACCCTTGGGTTCATTCCCAGTTCTTTTGCCCTCTGGAATATCATATTCCATGCCGTTCAATCCCTCAGTGTAGGAGCTGCCAGGTCCTGGGCTATTCTGATTGTGTTTCCACAATATTGAAATTGTTTCTTCCTGGCTGCTTGTAGTATTTTCTCCTTGATCTGGGGATTCTGGAACCTGGCTATAATATTCCTGGGACTTTTCTTTTGGGGATCTTTTTCAGGAGGTGATCTGTGGATTCTTTCAACCTCTATTTTGCCCTCTGGATCTAAAACATCAGGGCAATTTTCCTTGAGAATTTCTTGAAGGGTGATTTCTAGGTTCTTTCTTTGATCAGGGCTTTCAGGTAGTACAATAATTTTTAAATTGTCTCTCCTGGATCTATTTTCCAGGTCAGTGGTTTTTCCCATGAGATATTTCACATTGCCTTCTAATCTTCGTTTGTTTGGATCTGCTTAACAGCATCTTGATTTCTCATAAAGTCATTAGCTTCCATTTGCTCCAGTCTAACTCTGAAGGAATGAATCTCCTCAGTGAACTTTGAGATTCTTTTTCCATCTGGCAAATTCGACTTTTTAAGGCATTCTTCTCCTCATTGCCCTTTTGGGCCTCCTTTGCCATTTGAGCTAGTCTATTTTTTAGGTGTTGTTTTCCTCAGTCAGGCTGTTGACCCTCATTTCATACTTTTCCTGCATCCTTCTCATTTCTCTTTCCAATTTTTCCTCCACTTCTCCTATTTGATTTTTAAAGTCCTTCTTAAGGTCCTCTATGGCCTGCAACCGGCTCATGTTTTCCCCTGGGGCTTTTGGAGCAGGACTTCTGACCTCACAGTCCTTTTCCCACTCTGTGCCCCCAAAATAGGAGTCTAGGGTTGCATTTTTCTGTTTCCTTTGCCTTGGCATGTTGCCACTTAATTACTTGACTTTTGGGCTTGTTGCCACACTATGGCTTTAAGGCCAGCTAGAGGAGTTTTCGTCCCGAATGTGTGGGGGGCAACTTCCGTTTCTGGCAAGCTGTAAACCCACCCATGACTTCCACCCTAGATCACAATCCAGATCCAGGGAGGTTAAAGCAAGAGTGATTACCCCCCAAGACTGATCGCTGGATCTCCCTACAATTTGCAGGCCGGGAGCTGGAGCCGCCTCTGAAAACTACAAAATGGCATGTCTCCTCAGCCACTTCTAGCCCCCAGGGGAGGGAGCCGACGCATTCCCTAAATACTGGTCCCAAAGTCCATAGGGCACTAACCTCTTACTTTGTCCTAGGCATGTCTATGTTGATAATTCTGGAGTCACCACAGCTCCTGGTGTTCTGGGGTTCCTCCAGCCAGCTGCTGGCCCTGCCGCCCTGGGGCTAAAACCTCGGCTCACGTGGACCTGGGCTCGGCTCGGCTCCTGCGCTCTGGGCGCTGCTCGCTGCCAGGTCCCAGACCGCTGCACTGGTCCTTCCTGCAGGGCTGCTGGGCTGTCCTCAACGGGAGGTTAGCTTCTCTGTGTCGTTCTGTGGGTGCTGGGGCTCCAGAAGTTGTTCAGAGTCCCCTTTTACATAGTTTGGAGGGAATCTGGGGGCAGAGTGGTTTGGATGAGCTGTTTCTACTCCGCCATCTTGGCTCCGCCTCCCCTCAACTCACTTCTTAAAGAAGTCTATTCAATGAATGGGTGTTACTTCACTCAAAGTGAAAACTTGAAAAGACCTTAGCCTAAAAGGGCCAGGGTCTCCCATTTCATCCTGGGTCATGTCCAATTATCCTAATGATTATCAGGTCACTGAACCCAGATGGCTCTGAAGGAGAAAGTGAGGCTGGTGACCTTGCACAGCCCTCCCTCACTCAAATCAAAGTCAACTGCAAGTTGTTTCATCATTTACCTTATGTCATGGTTCTCTTTGAGAAAGAAGGACAAACAGTAACAATAACAACATTATACCATCTCAACTTTGCCCTCACTGCTGTTAGGCAATCCTACTGCACCTCCCTTATCAACTCACTATCTCACTCTTCACAGAGCTTCTTCCAAACACTTTCATCCCCCTTCAAACCTCTCTTGGCTCCCCTCACCCTGGCTTTTTCAGCTAAGAACGTTGTCTCATATTTTACAGAAAAAAAATGAGGCCATATGCCATGAACTTCACCTTCTCTTCATCTCCTATCATTCATATACCTTCTGTTTCTATCTCCTGCTTCAACCCAACCTCACATGATGAAGTATCCTTATTTCTTGTCAATGTTAACCCTTCCTTGTTCAAGTGATCCCATTCCATCCTGTCTTCTCCAACAGATTGTCCTCCTACCCTATCTGATCGCTCCTTTTCCATCTCTTTTACTGGATCCTCTTCCAGATCATGTCCTCTAATTATAGATATTCCTGAGGGTTCTGTTCTGGGCCCTTTTCTCTTCTCCTTCTATACTACTTCATTTGACAGATCTTATCAGTTTCCATGACTATCTGTGGATGATTCTCAAATCTACCTATCCTACCCCAAATTCTCTGTTGACCTCCAATCTCATATCTCCAACTACCTTTCTAAGATCTTAAACAGGATATCCAATAGGCATCTTAAACTCAATATGTCTAAAACAGAACTCATTCATTATCTTTCCCTCACATTCTCCCCGCAGTCCCTACATTCCCTATAGAAGGCAACACAATCCTCCCAATCCTTCAAACTCACACCCTAGGAGGCACACCGGACTACTCTGTACCCTCAGCCCCCATATCCAAGCTATTGTCAAGGCCTGCAGATTCCACTTTCACAGATCTCCTTATACCCCCTTCTCTTTTCTGACACTGCCACCACTTTAGGGCAAGTCCTCATCACCTCATGCCTGGACTATTATAATAGCCTGACAATGAGTGCACATGCCTCAAGTCTCTCCCCACTGGTCATTTTCCATTAAGTCATTAAAGTGATTTTTCCTAAAGTACAAGTCCTATTGTGTCATCTCCCATACTCAATAAACGCTATTAGGTCCCTATTGCCCCCAGGATCAAATATAAAACTTTTCAAGTTCCATTAAGAGCTGGCTCCATTCTAACTTTCCAGTCTTCTTATATCTAACTCCCCAACATGTACTCTTTGATTCAATGATATCAGTCTCCTGACTGTTCCACAAACAAGACACTCCATCTCTCAGCTTCAGGTATTTTCTCTGGCTGTCCCCCATGACTGGAATTTAAATGGACAGAAATGGGTAAATTTAATTCAGGTGATAATTACATACACTACTGTGGGCAAGAATACCCTTTAGAATTGGAGTAGCCCCACAATCAATAAAAGATAAGAAAAGCAGTACTGGGGTATAATCTCAAAAATGACAGAATGACATCTATTAAAATCCAAGGTAAACCCTTCATCATTATAGTAATACAAGTCTATGCTCCAACTACTGACATCAAAGAGGTCAACGTTGCTCAATTCTATGAAGACCTACAACATCTAGAAATAACACCAAGAAAAAGATGTCACATCCATCATAGGGAATTAGAATGCTAAAGTAGGAAATCAAAATATAATTGGAATAACAGGCAAGTTTGGCCTTGGAGTAGAAAATGAAGCAGGGCAGAGACTTATAGAGCTTTTTAAAGATAACTTTCAGGTAATAGGCAATACTTTTTTTCAAGAAACCAGAAGGCAGTTCTACACACGGACATCACCAGATGGTCAATATCAAAATCAGATTGATTAAATACTTTGCATTCAAAGGTGGAGAAGCTCTATACAGTCAGTTAAAACAAGACCTGGAGCTGATGGTGGCTCAGATTATGAGTTTCTGATTGCACAATTTAGACTTACATGGGAGAAAGTAGAGAAAACCATGAGACTATATAGGTATAATCTAAGATGATGAATAGATTTAAGTAATTAGGTCTGGTAGATAGAATGCCTGAAAAACTATGGAGCTTCACAATATTGTAGGAGAGGCAGTAATTTAAAAAGAAAAACTTTCCAAAGAAAAAGAAGAGCAAGAAAACAAAACCTCTGTCTGATGAGGTTTTTCAAATAGCTGAGGAAAGAAGGAAAGATAAAGGAGAAAGAAGAAGATATACCAAAATGAATGCAGAATTCCAGAGAATAGCAAGGAAAGATAAAAACGTTTTCTTAAATGAGCAATGCAAAGAAATAAAAGAAAATAATAGAATGGGAAAGACAAGAGATCTTTTCAAGAAAATAAGAGCTATCAAGAGAATATTTCATGCAAAAAAGGGCATGATAAAAAACAAAAATGGCAGGGGCTTAACAGAAGTAGAAGAAACTAAGAAGATGTGACAAGAATATACAGAAGAACTATACAAGAAAGTTCTTAACATCGCTGATAACCAGGATGGTGTAATTACTCATCTAGATCTAGACATCCTGGAGAATGAAGTCAAGTGGGCCTTAGGAAGCACTGCTAACATTATGGCTAGTGGAGGTAATGGAATTCTAGCTGAATTATTCAAGATCCTAAAAGATAATGTTGTTAAAGAGCTGTACTTTGTATGCCAGCAAATTTGGAGAACCTAACAGGGTCCTCTGGATTGGAAAAGATCAATTTACATCTCAATCCTAAAGAAGGGCAATGTCAAAGAATGTCAAAATTACCAAGCAACTGCACTAATTTCACACACCAGTAAAGTTTTGCAAGAGCTAGGTTTCAGTAATATGTGAATCAAGATTTACCAGAAGTAAGGCTTTTTTTTTTTTGAAGAGGCAGAAGAATTAAAGACTAATTTGCCAATATTCATTGCATTATGGAGAAAACTAGGGAGTTTCAGAAACAAACAAAAAACCTCTACTTCTGCTTCACTGACTATACTAAAACCTTTGTGTGGATCACAACAAAATGGGGCAAGTCCTCAAAGAGACGGGAGTACCAGATAATCTTACTTATCTCTTGAGGAACCTATATGCTGGTGAAGAAGCAAAAGAATTGAACATAAAACAACTGATTGGTTTAAAACTGGAAAATGACAAGGCTGTACATTGTCATGTTATTTATTTTACTTATATGCAGAGTACATTATGTGCAATGCCAGGCCAGATGAATTAAAAGGTGGCATTAAGACACCCCCTCATGGCGGCGGAGGCGACGGCGGCTTTGGGACGGTGACGGAGAGCGCGAGCCCAGCGACCTATCTCTCCCCCTACCCCCCGATGCTGTGCGCCCCCTGACACTGCCCCGACCCCGACCCCCGCCGGGACGATGGTGAAGTATTTCGTGGGGCATAGCGTGCTCCGGAGCTCCTGGGACCAAGTGTTTGCTGCCTTTTGGCAACATTACCCTAACGCCTACAAACAAGCATGTGCTGACAAAGGACATTGTGCACCGGGAGGTAACTCCTGATCAGAAGCTGCTGTCCAGGAGGCTTCTAACGAAGACCAACAGGATGCCCCGCTGGGCGGAGCGCTTCTTTCCTGCCAATGTTGCCCACTCGGTGTACATCCTCGAGGACTCTATTGTGGACCCACAGAACCAGACCATGACCACTTTCACCTGGAACATCAACCATGCCCGGCTGATGGTGGTGGAGGAAAGATGTGTTTACTGTGTGAACCCTGAAAACAGTGGCTGGACTGAAATCCGCCGGGAGGCCTGGGTCTCTTCCAGTTTGTTTGGGGTCTCCAGAGCTGTACAGGAGTTTGGTCTAGCTAGATTCAAAAGTAATGTGACCAAGACCATCAAAGGCTTTGAATACATCCTGGCCAAACTGCAAGGTGAAGCTCCTTCTAAGACACTTGTTGAAACAGCTAAGGAAGCAACTGAAAAGGCAAAGGAAACTGCTCTGGCAGCTACTGAGAAGGCTAAGGACCTGGCCAGCAAGGCAGCCACCAAGAAACAGCAGCACAACAGCAACAGCAACACTATGTTTAAAGGAGCCACCCTACTGCTTCCCCTGCAACAGAAAGGACCTGCTGCCCTCCCAGATTGCCAGTACCCAAGGCTGAGAGCTTCTGGGGAAGACCTGGCATTGGGCCTGGAGCCCCAGCCCCAAAGCAGACCATCAACACAATGCAAGCCCACAGACAATCCAGCTCTTGTCCCATTACCTGCCCTGTGTCCGAGCTGTAATTTATCATTAAAAATCAATTTTCAGTGCAAAAAAAAAAAAGGTGGAATTAAAGTTGCTGGGAGAAATAGCAACAATCTCAGATATGTAGACAATACCACTATGATGGCAGAACACAAAGAAGAAGAATTAAGAAGCTTCTTGATAAGGGTGAAAGAGGAAAGTGTAAAAGCTAGCTTGAAGTTTAACATTTAAAAAAACTAAGATCATGAGAACTGGTCCTATTGCTTCCTGGCAAAGAGAGGGAGAAGAAACGGAAGCAGTGCTAGATTTTACATTCTTGGATTCAAAGATCATTGCAGTCATGAAATTAAAAGACACTTTCTCCTTGGAAGGAAAGCTATGGCAAATCTGAACAGAATATTAAAAAGCAGAATTATCACCTTGCCAACAAAGGTCTGTATAGTCAAAGCCATAGTTTTTCCAGTAGCAATGTATGGTTGTAAGAGTTGGACTATAAGGAAAGGTGAGGGCCACTGAATCAATGCTTTTGAATTGTGGTGCTGAAGAAGACTTTTAAAAATCCCTCGGACAATAATCAAATGAATCAATACCTAAAGAAATTAATTCAGACTATTTGCTGGAAAGTCAAATATTGAAATTAAAGCTTAAATATTTTGGCCACATAAATAGAAGAAAGAACTCATTAGAAAAGACTGTGATGTTGGGAAAGAATGAAGGAAAAAGGAGAAGATGATGACAGAGGATGAGAAGGATAGATAATGACATGGAAGCAAAGAACATGAACCTGGACAGACTTCAGGAGATTGTGGAGGATAGAACGGCCTCACATGCTATGGGCCACAGGGTCACAAAGAGTCAAACATGACTCAATGACTGAACAACAACATTCCTGGAATGTTCTCCCTCCTCCTCTCTGACTACTGACTTCCAGGCTTCCTTCAAGTCCCTACTAAAATTCCATGTTTTACTAGAAGTCTTTCCCAATCCCTCTTAATGAAGTTATCTTCTTTCTGTTAATTATTTATTTATCCTGTTTATAGCTTTCCGTGTGTGTGACATACCCACACACACATAATTTTGCTGGTTGTCACCTCTATTAATGAGTATAAGCTCCTTGCAGGCAGGAACTGTCTTTTGCTCTTTTTGTATTCACAGCACTTAGTACAGTGCCGGGCACATATTAGGCACATAATATTTGCTGATTAGTTGACTGAAATGGAATGAAATAGAGAAAAGATTTGAGATAGGAATGAGACAGAAGTTATTAGTCAAGGTTACTGGGAGGATGATAGAACTGGGGAAGTTTATAAGAGAGTGGTTTGGGGGGAAAAGTTAGTTCTGTTTTGGACATAAGAGTCTAAGAAACTCTATCCAGCTTGAAATGTCCAACAAGCTCTTGCAGAACTGGAACTCAATGGAGAAACATGGTATAGATATATTGATCTGGGAATCATTTGCATAGGAAAAAAAAGTACTTTATAATCCTTAAAGTAATATATTGGTGGTGTTTTTCAGTAGTACCTCACTCTTCATGACTGTACTTGGGGTTTTCTTGGCAAAGATACTAGTTTGCCATCTCCTTCTTCAACTCATTTGACAGATGAGGAAACTGAGGCAGACAGGGTTAAGTGACTTGCCCAGGGTCGCACAGCTAGTAAGTATCTGAGGCCAGATTTAAACTTCGTGACTCCAGGCCTGGCACTCTATCCAATGTACCACTTAGCTACCCAGAGGTAGAGAGGGACTGTTATCTATTATTATATTCATTTTGAAGATGAGGAAACTGAAGCTAAGTAAAGTTAAATGCCTTGGTTATGGTCACATAGCTATAGCAAGCACCAGAGCCAAAATTAGAACCCAAGTCTTCCTGATACCAAGTTCGGTGTTCCACTATGTTATACTGCTTCCCCAAATAAAGAAAAGGAAAGGAAAAATATGTTCTAGATTTAAGATTCATATTTAAATTTAGAAAATCTAAGAGATATATAAACTAACTTTATTACTGCATCAGTCCCACCTGTCAACAAAGACACTATGGCATGTGCTAAATTTTTTTTATCTTCCATTTCGGAATTTGAAATGCCGAATTCTATTTAAGTCTTATCATTTTATCACTTTTTATCATTTTATTAGTCAGATGCTAATAAAATGGCAAATGGTACACTATAAACTTGTCAGATAGTAAGGCAAAGTTATATTTTGGAAAAAATAGTAGAGAAAAAATAGTGGAGCAAAATATCAAATGGTAATGGATTACAGAATCTGGCAACTGACAAAAAAGAGCAGATGTGCCAAATGATCAGTAAATCCAACCTATAAAACACAGACAGAGAAAACCTTTGTTTACAAGTATTTCCATGAGCTTTTTCAGCATGGGAGACTGGTGGGAATCTCCAATTCTTTGCTTTCTCATTTATAAGTGTGAATTGTGCAAGACTTCTCCTACTGTTTGCCTTCACACTGAGGTCTGAAATGAATCTATCATCACAGATGCATGTTATTTGCTATTGGGAAATACAATCAATAGCCATAAGCCTTTCTGGCAGGACTTGTTTGTCCTTTCAGGATTTGGGAGGGAGGTGTTTTAAAAAAAGTTAATACAAATATATGCCTTTTTGAGATTACTTTAAAAACAATTTTAATTAACTCCAGAGAAGAATGTCAGTGATATTCTTCACAGAAATCAGAATGATCAACAAAATTCAAAACTGGACAACTGTCAACTCTAGAGAGATGTTCTTTTCTCCTAGCACATGGCTTAGCTAGGGGTTTGGTAAGCTTTAAAAAAACAAAAAAGTGAAATACTCTTCCCTAACCCTTTCTGCTAGGGAATAATGGACTTTTGTTCTCCTCAGAATTAAATATCAACTACATACCAGCAGGAGTTCAATATTCAAAGCTTAAACGGAACAGTTAACATAAATATTTTTCAGCTGAGAGACACTAACTAATACAACACAGTAAACATTATAGAAAGGGCAATTATTTTTCTCTGCCCCTTCTATTGAAATGATGTGGGATTCAGTTGGGAGCTTTCAATGGAGCCAGCAAGTATTCTAGTTTATTAAACATAGTCAGTTGTCTCCCCATAGGGTTATTTTAATAAATTATACATCACTCTCCTTCTAGTGTAATAATCCTTTAACAGATGTGACCCCATATGTTAAATTGGAAATTACAGAGCGGCTAAGTGATCTGCTTTCTGAACAAAATAGAAACCCCTTCCGTGCCAACATGTGTCCAAGGAGATCCACAGTCCTATCATCCCTTCTGACATAGTATTTCATTTATACTTGCAGTCTGTCAATGACCACTCTAAAATCACTTTCCCTGGCTTACCAGAACTGAAGTAATCATTCTTTCCCTTTGGTCCACTTCAATTAAATTCAATTTAACAAGCATTTATGAAATGCCTAGCTCATGCAAGATACTGTGCTAGGCACTAGAGAAGCTAAGACAAAGATGAAACCCTCTAAAGTAAGAACAATAATGCCCAACCTTAAGAAGTTTGCCTGGGGGAGGAGAAAGATACAATATTTATATGGATTTATTCATTTTTATTTTTACCTTCAGCACCTAGCATTGCGTGCCTGGTACGTAGCAGGCATTTAATAAATACTTGTTGAACCCTTAAACCTTACTAACTTTTTAAATAATTAGATAATGATATTTCATTATAATTGATTTCCTTTGTAATCCTATACATTTTATTTTATATTTGAAAGCATTTTTCTGAGAAGGGGTCTACTGGGCTCATCAGATAGGCAAAGCAGCCCGGGGGGAAAAAAAAACCTGTTAAGAACCCTTGAAATAGTGAGTTGAGCAAAAAGGCTTTTCCTATGAGATAAGCACTTGATTTGAACCATGAAAACAACAGAGGTAAAAAGATATAAATGAGAACTGAATCCCCTCCAAGTACAGGGGATAAGGGCCTGTGCAAAGGCACTAAGACAGGGGATGAGATGCAAGTTTGAGGAAGAGTAAATACGTCAGGTTGGCTTACATGTTAATATGTGAAAAGGAGTAGTGGAAAATAAATCTGAAGATTTAGGCTGAATCCAAAGTGGGAAGGCCTTTAAACAGCCAAGTGAAAAGTTGGCATTCTATTTCTAGAATCAATAAGGGAGAGGCCCTCAAACATCCTTAACCATGGCCACCTCATAAGTAGAAACAATAAATCATATACAGAAACACCTCACTTATCACCACTTGTGGTATGCACTTCAGAACCTGCTATTAAGTACATACAAAGGATTGCAGGCATTCAAAATCAATCTAATATGAGAGCTCCTTGGGCCCCTCAGATAAGAACTGTTCATTCTTATTTTACCTTTATTTACTATGCAATTTTATCAAGGTTGGTTATCTTGGTTTCACAGTCATTTAGATTAGAAGCAAAAAAAAAAAAAAAGATAGAGGGGGGAGGAACAACTAAAAGCACCCAATCTCTAAAACCATCTTTTCCTCGATAACCAGAGAAATGTAATCATACCACTACCATTCCTAGAAAGGACATGTCAATCAATTACCTTATGACTCCAAGACCATTTCTGGAACATTACTGGAACACAGTAAATATTGCTGTTTTTTTTTTAAATCATTAATTCATTTCTATATTCCTTAAGAATTATGTAAAACAGATAATCAACTCGAAATTCATAGCAATCTGGGTCACTTAGTAAGAGCAACAGCTTTATATAACTCACTAGTCCACAAGCATACTGGTATATCACAGAACAGCATAACAACTGATATTCACAATAACCCTATGTCAATGATAATTGGGAAAAAACAACTAAAATTCTGTTATATATTCTATTTTAGAATGCAGGGAATTTTTTTTAATTAAAAAAAAGGATTTCTATAAAACATGGTTAAATTTTTAAAGGTTTTAAAAAAAAGTATGGGCATCTAGAAACTTAAAGTGAAGCCTGTATTAATCTTTCCATTCAGTGGAAAGATCCATTATGAATTTGGAGCTTAAAGACCTGGGGTTGAGTCTTGAGTTCAATATCCCCCAAGAATGGCAGCATGGTATGCTAGAGTCAGGAAGATCTGGATTTGAACAGCACCTCAGACATTAGCTGTGTGACCCTGGTCAGGTCACTCAACTTCTCAACCTTAATTTCTTCACCTGTATAATGGGGATAATAACAGCACTTACTTATCTCACAGGATTCCTGTGAGAATCAGATAATTCATGTAAAGAGTTTTGCAAAACTTCAAACACTATATAAATGCTAGTTCTTATTATTAGCTATGTAATTGCCAGCAAGTCACTTAACCATTCTGTTCCTTCCTTGGTTTCCTTATCTGCTAAAATTAGGCATACTACTACATCTACACCCTAAACAAAAGGTTATGTTGAGGAAAATGCTTTGTAAATTGTAAAGTGCCATATAAATATGAGCTTTTATTATAGCACACAGAATCACCAATCTGGAACTGGAAGAGAAGTGGAGGGAGAGGGGTTCACCTAGTACTATGTTCCCATTTCTATGATGAGGAAACTGAGATCCAGAGGGTAGAGTTTAGCTTTGATGATCTTTTGGTTTGCCATGTGGATGCCAATGTGAGAATATGTATTTATTCTGCACTAATTTTAATTATTACTGATTACTGCTTCTTAGATAGCAGAGACCACTTCTGTTTATCTTGTTTTGAGTAGTTTCTAAAAGAGCAACATGGCCACAAGTAAGCCCATAAATACCATTTGCTGATGGTGATGAGAAAAACTCTAAGGGTGTCATTGAACAGCCTTTCTCTATTAAAAGGGGAAAAATTGATGTTAAAAGGTTTACTACTCTTGGTTATAGGGGTGGTGGTAAACATGATAAAATGACCAACCTCTCAGTTTTTACAGTCAATAAGTTAATAGTCAACATCTGGGTTTCCTGGAAACACAAAATTGTGTACAAATGTCCTTAGGCGATGATGATATGGCAAAATGACATATAAACCATTTCTAATATTTTAAAAATAGAAAAATATGTTTGGAAAATATTAATTCCATTATAGACCCAAGTGTGTTAATGGGTAAATGAAAGAGGCATCAACCTATAATTCAATTTAGTGGCAAAAGAACCTTTGCCTCCTTAGCTACACACAGACAAAAATGATATAGATTAGAACCATAATGGATTGCCCATCCAAATAGTGATGCTCAGATGCTGGGCTATATTTCTAAGTACTTTGATATGAGAATAAATATCACAAATTGAAAGAAACTTAAAAATGGATAGAGCACCAGCCCTGAAGTCAAGAGTTCAAATCTGGCCTCAGATACTTAATAACTGTGTGATCCTGGGCAAGTCACTTAATCTCAACTGCAGACAGAGACAGAGAAAAGGACAGAAAGGGAAGGAGGGATGGAGGAAAGAAGCAAGGAAGGAAAGAAGGGAGGGAGGAAGGAAGGAAGGAAGGAAGAGAAATTATAAAAGTGACAGAAATTTTTTAACAATAATGGTTGAAAAGGATAAACCAAAGAAGTAGCATCCAAGAGTAGTAGATGATATTGAGGAAAGAAGAATATACAACATGTACATCTACCCTCCAATGAGTCTTCTTTTTTAAGCTTATATGTAAAAGTGTCAGCTTAATGTTTCTATATTCTTGTTCTCTTTATTGAATTATATCTGGTTATTCTGGAAACTTTAGAACAAAATATTTTTAAATTTTTCAGACTAATGGCTAAGAATTGCTTTTGGAGCTCAAGTCATTGATCCTTGATAAGAAGGAGGAAGGACTTAAAAACAAAATTGCCATGAGAAACAAAATACAAACAGAAAAGAATTCATTAACTTCCTATATTAAAACTTAATTTCAATGTGTATATTTTAATTTAATAACAATATCTTAATTAAAATAACTTTCTCAAGCATAATGCATTGGCAGAGAGGAGATTTGGTATAAAAGATATGCTATTACCTTGGAACCAGCAAGACCCAAGTTCAAGCCCTGACTTTGACATAGACTAACCTGTAGGACCACAAGCAAATCCCTTAAATCCACAGTGTCCCACACAACTCTCCTTCTCTCTAAGACTGCAAATTACTTTCTAAGACTCTTAGGTTGCTGCTCCATATTGGTGGAAGGAGTTTACACACGGGTTTTCCAACACCAATGAAGCAGCAGGTCTGGATATACTTCCTTCCCCAACTGCCCCATCCCCCTAAAAATACTGACCTTGAAACAATTACTATCATCTGAAGAAAAGTGGTAGCATTCAAAAACATTTCTGATTATCATCCCCTCAAAACAGATAATGTATGTTGTGATGACTTTTATGAATAATGTACAACTTATTTTTATGCAAAATTATACCTTATGTTTTGGGTCTTAACAGATGGCAAATTCGTTTTAACAGGGTTTAAAACTTGCACACTGGGATTGAGAATTATTTATATAGTAAACACTTTAGCTGATCTTATCTTTGGACAAGTTTAATTAAAGGATGAGATACCAGTAGTACAATAAAAACAGACTCATGGGAGAAAGAAGTAACTTCCTTCTTGACTGAATACATTATTTCACCACTGCAATTTAAGGCATACATGTAAATTAATGGGACTTTAGAGTTTTACAATAAATCCCATAAGCATTTGGCTTCCTTCTTGGCTGTTTTCAAACTCAGTGTTAATAAAGCTTCAACACCCAAGGCAGTAAAGGATGCCGAGCTGGCTGTTTAATGAAACATTCCCACTAATTTTTCTTAAATAGTTCCCTAGGATCCATCACATCACACCTTATGCAGTTTATGTTTTACATTAGGAACATATAGCAGGAAAACAAATGTGCTAAAAAATAATGCCTTCTTGTCTTTGGACATTCTTGCCTACCTAGGTTATTGGGAAACCATGAGGATTAATGAGATAGTGTTCTTAAAGCTGACATACAAAACATATGGTAGTATATAAAACATAAATATGTGGCATATTATTTTTTAAAATTACTGCCACCTTTGCCCTTCCTTAATAGAACCTTCCTCTCTTGTAATAATTATATATAGCCGAGCAAAACTAATAAACACATTGGCTGTGTTTGAGTGAATATGGGCTCAATATTTTAATTGCATTAATATAGTCATGGGATTTACAGTGAGAATGTAGTTTCTCTGAGGACAGGGATGATCTTGCTTTTTTATTGGTATCCTTAATCCCCAGCACAAGTGCATGGCTTGACAGATTGGATGGGGAGGACTCTAAAAGATAGTATAGTCTCTGATACTGCATTTTGCAGATGACATGGTCACATAGCAGAGCAAAGGTTCAGAGTTAAATCCTCTGTCTCCAAAGCTGCTCCTTTTCTTTCACTATGGGAGGCAAATTTTATTGCCTGTGTTTTATAAATGCATTAGTAAGGAGTTATACAAAGGCTAGAACACATACATGGCTTTTGACTCCTATTCTAGTGCTTTTTTTTTTTACCATACATTTTGTTTGAGTGTTTCATATTAATGACCTGAAAGCATTTCTTCAGAATGAGTATGTCTAGAAAAGACGAAGAATGCTTTCGAGGCTAACAGCAGATAGCATTAATCCTCTAAATACTTTGTCAGATGGTCCACAGAAGGGCAAAGAGGGAGTAGTGAGAAGGTAGAAAATCAACTTGAGAGTAAAATTTAGTATCCTGGGCATTTTATTTTAGAACAACATCCATAGACCCAAAGGCCTTGAAGTATTGGGTGTGGAAACTGGATCTCTCCGATCCTAAGGTAAAGAAGGATACCTCTGATACCAGTAACATAATCTAGATTTAAAATCAATTAAAAATATACCTCATTCTTCTCTTCTATCTAACAACTCACTTCACTTTTGGTTCAGCATCATAGAAATATGCTCTAGGAAGTACACTGCTGAGCTATTATCATTCTTCTCAGGGGGTAAAAGACAACTGGCTTTGGCCCCTTTTTTCACAATGCACCAGAGGTATGCAATTAATGGCACAACAACATCCATCCTGCTGTGTCCAATACTGCTCAGCTCCTGTAGCTGTTCGAAAGTGTCACGTGGAGAAAAAGGCGGGCGGGGGGGGGGGGGGGAACTGCCATGCAATGCACATGGTATTCATGGCAGCAGCAACAAAAAGTAAAAAAAAAAGTGAAATGCCACATGAATCAGAATGACAAGGCCCAGAAATAAAAAGCTCACCAAAGTTTACTGGGTTTATTCTGAAGCTACAATTCACAATTAATGCTATTTCCACCCCACAACTGGATGAATGACATTAGTAATAACATCACTGATATCGTGGTTTGAGCTCAAAAAGAAATCAGTGATCCTACAGGGCAGTAAAGCCAAGTTTCAATGGAGCATGAAAATCAAGGTTATTACCTGAAACATATCTCCCTCAAACCACAACTTTGTCTTGTATGCGAAGAATATCAATTAAAGGTACTGCGCTGCATAGATGGTATGCCCTTATTTCAAACACAATTTGAAGTCTGTTTCACATGACTGGAGCAAAAACCTTCAAGTAACATAACCACTGTTTGGGATTGGAACTCAGAATTCCTCACCTCCCCATCCCCAAATTATTGGCAGGTTAAGAAAAACGTCTAATAACTAAAGATACTTTTCACACAAAACAGAAAAACAACAACAACAAAAGGGGGATGGATAGTTCCATTGCTGGCCTCATGGTACAAAGAAAAAAAGTCCAAAGTTAAAATCATGAGATGCTATTTTTGTTTGAATGAAAATAAAATGAAACAAAAAAAAAGAAACAACCTCCACAGACTCATAACTGGGAGACTAGAACACTGGCAGGGTGTGCCTTCACTTAATGGAATTTACAGTGGAAGTATCTAACACATATCTGGAAAACATGTGGTTATACTTCTCACATCAACATATCCTTAGTATTAAAAATGGTTGATTTGGCTAATTCCCAAAATGGACAAGATAGCTCTTTAGGTATGTAAATCCTCCCTGATTAGGTGTCACTTGGTGTTTTTTACTTTGTTTTTGCCTGATGCCTTTGCATCAGGGACCAATTTATTGTCTTGGTGGGGACCAGTCAAGTTCCACACAGAGGTGACATGTTAATTACAATACTAATTGTAGTGGCCAGATCTCTGAATGGTTATAGCACTAGGCCTTACAGAAAGGTCTGTTTATCTCTTCCCCTTCCCTGAACCCCCTGACAAAAAAAAAAACCCCAAAAAACCCCAAAAAACCAAACCCCTATAAGCAACTAAAAGGTAATGGAAGATATGAGAGAATTATTTCCCCTTTTTAAAGGAAACCCTTAACAAAAAGTTGTCATGTACATGGTTTTCCTGTGGCTATTTCAGTAATATACACCTAATATAATAAAGCAAATGTCAAAATGATCTTCAGAGTTCACAATATGAATAGCTTATACATTGTGCTTCAATAATAAGCATTTATTGTTAAAAGCAGTAGATAATTTAAGAGGAAGGAAACCACCACATGAAATAAACCCACTGCCAAGGATCTTTTTCTGTCATCCCTTTGCCCATTTTGCCCTGGAATAACAACCAGCCCTTTTGTGACTCTGGGTTGGAAGCAAGGGTAAAGCAAAGAGCCAAAAATCAGAGACGTAAATGAACTGACCCACATGGGGATAATGATATAATTCTAAATCAGTACGCATTAATAGCTAGAATCAGCCTCAGAAATCAGGTACTCTAACATGTTTGTTTTATGTTTTTTTTTTTTTTTAAGCAATTGGGGTTAAGTAACTTGCTCAAGGTTACACGGCTAGTCATTATTTATGTGTGGGTGCTCATTTTCTGAGGCCGGTTTCGATCCTGGGTCATCCCAACTCCGAGGCCGGCGCTCTTACTCACTGCGCCACCTAGCCGCCCCAACATGTTTGTTTTAAACTACCATCTAAATTTGAGTAATGCCATTTTTTTCAGTCTCCCCCTTTCAGCTGAAAACCTTCCTTTCCTCATATTTTACTGAAAAAAATTGAAGTGATTCACAGAGTTCCTCCTTCTTCCTTCCTCCTCATCTCACATCACCCAGCCCTCCTCCTTCACCCATCTCACATGAAGTGGCCATTCTCCTTGCCAAGGAAAATTCCTCTAAATGTACAAAGGACCCCATTCCATCCTATCTTCTCCAATAGTTTGTCCCCTTTATAACCTCCACGCTCTCACTTATCTTCAATCTCTCCCTGTCTACTGGTTGTTGTCTTCAAACATGCTCATTACTCCCCTACCCTCAAAAAACCCTCACTTGATCCATTCGTCTCTGATTACTTCACTCTCTATCTTTCCTCCCTTTTATTGTTAAACTCCTTGAGAATGTTTACAATAGGGGTCTCTACTTCATTTTTACTCACGTTTGTCTTAATTCTCTACAGCCTGGCTTTCACATTCAACCAAAATTGCTCTCTTCAAAGTTATGATTTGTTAATTGCCAAATCGAATGGTCTTTTCTCAAGCCCCATCTCTCTAAAGGCTTTGACAATCCTTTTCTCTTCGATATTCTCTTCTTTCTAGGTTTTTATGTTATCACTCCCTCCTGGTTTTCCTCTTACCTATCTGCTCCTTCTCAGTCTCCTTTGCTGGATCTTTATCTAGGTTACACACATTAACAACAAATACCCTCACAAAGCTGTCCTGTACCTTCTCTTCTCCCTCTACATGCTCATGGATTTACTTATCATTTTTATACATGATTCCCAAATATACTTATTCAGCTCTCACCTTTCTATTGATGTCTAGCCATCTCCAACTGCTTACTGGGCACTGTAAACTCTATGACCAGTAGACATCTTACATTCAACACATCCAAAACTAAACTCATTATCTCTCCCTCCAAAATTTCCCTTGTTCTGAACTTCCCTAATATTGTAGAGGGCCATACCAACTCCCAGTCACTCTGGCTTCTATCCTCTCCCTCCCTCCTTCTCTCTCTCTCCTCTCTTCCTTCTCTCTCTTCTCTCTCTATCCTCTCTTTTCCTCTCTCTCTTCTCTCTCTCTCCCTTCTTCTCTCTCTCTCTCCCTCTCTCTGTCTTTGTCTCTCTTTCTCTCCACATATATAAATATATATAATATTGAGAACATATATGTATACATATATACATATATATAATATATATACACATGCAGACACACACACATGTTTACAGAGAGAGAAAGAGACACAGACAGAAACATACACAAAGAGAAGCAAAAGCCCACCAGTGGAATCTATGTGTGTGATTGGCAATAACAAACAAAGGCAGATAATCATATTCCATCCATAACTTCTGAAGACTAATGGAAGGTTGCCAAGACCAGATGGATGTCCTGATGTGATATCATAACTGTAATACAAATTATCTTTGGAAAATATTTAGTTCTCAATGGGTAGCACAAGAATGGGAATTTGATGACAAGGAAGAATTTCTTAACTCCTCATTTTCTCATATTTCATGTCAAATTAGTTGCCAAGGTCTGTCAATTTTTGACTCTGTAACACCTCTTGCATATACTCCCTTCTCTCCTCTGACATTGCCACTACCTCTGTGTGGGTCCTCATCATTTCATGCCTAGACTATTGAAGCAGCCTGCTGATTGGTCTCCTTGACACAAACTCAAGTCCCTCTGCACACCAATCTATCCTCCATTTATTTGCCAAAGTGATCTTTCTAAAGCACAGGTCATCCCCTCTCCCATCCCACTCTCAATGCAATAATCTCGGTGAATCCCTATCATTTCCAGGATCAAATAGAAAATCCTTTCACATCCAAATTAATAAACTGTCCCTCCCTATTCCAGTCTTCCTACACCTTAGACCTCCCCATCCCCATGTACTCTACAATGCAGTGACACTGGCCTCCTTAGTCTTTCTCATATAAGACTCTCCCCCTCCCAACTCTCAGCATTTTCTCTTGGTGTCTCCCATGCCTAGAATGTTCTTCCTTCCTCATCTCTCCCTCCCAGTTTCCTTGGCTTCCTTTAAGTCCCAGCCAAAATATCCTATTTTATAGAAAGCCTTTCTTGATCCCTCTTAATTCTAGTGACTAGCCTCTATTAATTATTGCCAATTTATCATGTATATTGTTTGAACATAGTTTGTTTGAACATAGTTGTTTGCATACTGTCTCTCCCATTTGCCTGGGAACTCCTTAAGAGCAGGACCCTTCTTTTGACTATTATATCCCTGGTGCTTACTTAGCATAGTACCTCAAACATAGTAAATGTTGATTGAGTACTTACTGACTGATTAACACATTTGATCTTCAGAACCTCAATTAAATAGGTAGAACGGTATCAACCCCATTTGACAAATAAGGAAACTGAGGCTCAGGGAGGCTGTGACTTAAAGTTTAAGATTTTGACATGACTAGCACTGTACTTTATCAAAGTGAGGCAAATGCTGACAATTCTAGTGTCAATTCAAAATTTCAAAGTGATCCAAACACTGTCAACTTTTCAAATTTCAACATTTGGTAAAATTTTGAGAACATCACTTAATTAGGTAGCCATTAAAAAAAAAAAGGTTGTGAGTAGACTACATTTTAACTCTTCAAAATATGCTGTAATGAATTCATATTTAAAATTATTCCAAGGGGAAAAAATGTAGGCATGGCACTTTTAAAAGGAAGGTTCAGTCAGCAAGAAACCCAGACTAAGATTTTGATGAAATTTATAAAGCTTAAGTAAAAGAAGACCTTACAAAGCATGAATGTTCTGCTATGCCTTCCAACAAAAATGTTTATATTTATAATTAAGAAACATGCTTTTGTCATTCTTTAATATAATAACAGTAACACAAATTATCTTTGGAAAAACATTTTTTAAATTAAATTAATTTTTATTACACTTTATGTTCCTGTCTTCTTCACTCCCTAACCACACTAGAGGGGACCACCTTTTCTCTTTCCCTCTCACACACACATGTAAAACTGTACTCTGCATTCTTCTATTGATCAGTTCTTTCTCTGGAGGTGGCGAACATCTTTCTTCATGGGTCCTGTGTAGTTGAACTGAATATTTATAATACTCAGAATAACTTAATCACTCATAGTTGTTCTTTTCAATGGGTAGCACAAGAATGGGAATTTGATGACAGTGAACAATTTATTATTGGTATCTTGTGTTTCACTATAGTGGAAACAGGTGGACTAAAAAATAACCAACTTGTCCAAAGGTGTGGTTAAAACCTTGACAAATGTGAAATAAAAACAATGTATAGTTCAACATAGAAAAAAAAACAAACCTTATCTATTTTTCTGAAACAATATATGCTGAGCTCATTTAAATTCACTAAAATCCTCTCTAAATCAGATTTCCATGACAGACAGAATCCTCCAATAATTAGCTTATCTGCAAAAATAACTGAATAATAATTGCTGGTATAGTTTAAGAACTAATAAAATTACTGTAGCTGTTGAAAGTAATGACTACAGAGGCGGCTAGGTGGCGCAGTGAATAGAGTACCGGCCCTGGAGTCAGGAGGACCTGAGTTCAAATCCGGCCTCAGACACTTAACACTCACTAACCATGTGAACTTGAGCAAGTCACTTAACCCCAACTGCCCCTCCAAAAAAACAAAAACAAAAAAACAACAAAAAAAGAAAGTAATGACTATAATAATTTTTTTTTTTCTTTTTGGAGGGCAATTGGGGGTTAAGTGACTTGCCCAATGTCACATGGCTAGTAAGTGTTAGGTGTCTGAGGCCGGATTTGAACTCAGGTCCTCCTGACTCCAGGGCCAGTGCGCTATTCACTGCACCACCTAGCCACCCCATAATAAATCTTTAACAGCAGTTATCTCATAATCTATTTTCACAGCTGCAAAGAAAAAAAGTATGCCTTAAAAAAACTATTCCAATATCCTTTTCCTGGATTGTTTACAATGAGTTTACATTGGTCTCCAAAACGTCATAACGAGGAAAACTTGCTGACCATTTGGTCAGCTGATAAAGCATTGGACTGGAGTCAAGAAGACTTGAGTTCAGATACAGCCTTACACACTTACTAGATATGGGACCCTGGCCAAGTCACTGAACCCGTTAGTCTCAATTACCTCAACTATTTCCTTAACTGTAAAATGGGAATAATAACAGTATGTACCTTGCAGGGCTGGCTGAGGATCAAATTTGTCAAGAACTTCGCATGGTACCTGGGACACAGTAAGAACTATAGAAATGCTTATTATGTTTCTTCTTTTCCTTCCTCTCCTCATCCCCTTCTGCCTTTACTTCTAATCAACATGGGGCTTCTAGTTAGGATACATTACACTAGCAACAAGAGGCACCTGACAATAGAGATTTTTCAAAAACCTTTACTTAAAAGAGAATGAAATGCAGAATACCCTATGGCTCAATGCACCAGAATAATAAGAGTGTCAAAGAAGTTAGGTAGCCTATAGATGCTTTAGCTACCCATATTCCAGGTGACAGCCACCTGCAAAGGTCTCCCGAAAGCACCTTGTACACCTGGATTCTCAGAGAGTTTTTGTTATATATACGTTACCTGTGGGTGGTCTCCCTTAAGCCACATTAAGGGCCAATCGTGACTACTTTAGGGACCACACTCCTTCCTATTTACTGCTTCTGCTCTCAGCTGGCTTGTTAATCATTTATCATTTTTCATCATTTCTTCAATAATTATTTATTTTTGGTATTTCTTCAATTTTTTTATCATTTCTTCAATAACTCAAATTAACTTTTGACAGTGTAATAGAAAGAAGAACTGGAATCCAAGGCTAGAAGTTGTGAAGAGGCAAATTTATGCAGTTTGATATAATGAAAACCTTCTTAACAATGAGAGGGAGCCCAAAGTTGAGTTCTCTGCTTTATGAAGTGGTGGGTTTCCCTTCCTTAGAAGTCTTTCAAGTAAATGCTTGGATAATCACTCATTAGGGATATTGTAGAATGGATCATCAGTCAAGATGGGGTTTTAGGTTGCCTCAGAGATTCCTTTGAACTCAGGTCATCATTCTGTGAAGAAAGTGGGGGAGGTGACGTTGTAGCAAAATGGGCAGGAAGGCTGGACTTGGGAGGCAGGAACACTTGAATACAAATTCATCCTCGGACAATTACTAGCTGTGTGACCCTGAGCAAGTCATTTAACCTCCATTTGGCTCAGTTTCCTAAACTGTAAAATGATGATATAAAATGGGGATAACAATAAAACCTATCTTGCAGGGCTTTTGTAAGGATCAAATGAGATAATATTTATAAAGCGCTCTGCAAATGTTAAAGTGCTATATAAACAGTAGTAGTAGTAGTAGTAGTAGTAGTAGTAGTAGTAGTAGTAGTAGTAGTAGTAGTAGTAGTAGTAGTAGTGGTAGTGGTGGTGGTGGTGGTGGTGGTGGTGGTGGTGGTGGTGGTGGTAGGGGTAGTAGTGGTATCTGCTTAAGGACACTATAATGTATCAGTGAATGTCACTGAGGCAAATGACAAATTTCTGTATATGACAATAATCAGGAGAAAACCACTGAGGAGAATACTGGATATGGTGATAGCCTCAGGGACAACTTGAAGCTCCCAATTTCTGCCTATAACAATATCCTAAACAAAACATGGGAGGTTGGGGGTGGGGGGTGGAACTAGGGGCTCAAACAAGGGGCTCTCCTAATAGAACCCATGTCTTGCAATGACAAAAGCTTTAGCTATTTCTCTGAATAAAAAAGAGGTAATACTCCATTACATTTTACTATAAAAATATTTTCCAACAATTATTTCTGATAGTTAACAAGTTATACAGAGAACCAATAATATAGAAGAACAAGAGGCATTCCCTAAAAGTCAAAGCATATGAACAGGTAGTTTTCATAAATAAAATAAAAAATAAAAAATTATCAACAACCAGGTGAAAGAATTCTAAAAATCACTAAGAATAAGAGAAATACAAATTAAAGTAATTCTGAGGTTTCGGTTCATACTCTAATTTGCAAAGGTGATAAAAGTTGAAAATGATACATATTGGATGGGCTATGAGAAAATAAGCATATTAATATGCCTAATAATATATTAATATATCTAATGATATAACTAATAACACATTACCAATAAAACTATGAATTGTTCCTTTTGGTCTGAAGACAATTTGAAACTATAAAAAAGTCATCAAATTTTGCCCTTTTGACCCAGTAATATTGCCAACCCAATCAAAGACAGATGAAAAGACCTCAAATGTACAAAAATGTGTAGGGCAGCACCTTTTTTTGCAGTAACAAAGCACTGTAAGGAAAGGAGAAGCACAATGATGGGGGAAGAGCTGAACAAATTAGTTATATTAAGATAATGGAATATTATTGCACTTTAAGAAATGAAGAACATAAAGAGTTCAGAGAAACTTGGGAAGACTTGTAGGAAGTCAACAAAAAGCGAAGCTAGGAAAACAATTTACATAATAGCCACAATCTTATCTTTTGCTTTTATATTATATATATTTTTCACTGTATTCTTCTCTCTATGTCCTCTCAAAAAGCCACCCCATTTAATTGCTTGAAGGAAGAAAAAAAAAAGAGTTCCATAAAACTAAAAGGCTGATGTTATGGGTAGAAGTCAACATCTATGGAATGAACCCTCAATTATGCAAAGCGTCAGGGGGAGATGTCATCTCACATCTACTCTTTCGGCCATGCTTGATCATTGTAATTATACAGCATTGAGTTTTGATGGTTTTGATGGCATAGTAGGTTTCTGCCAACTCCCCATCTACATTGTTACAGTCAGTATATATACACTGTTTCCCTGGTTCTGCTTACTTCACTTTTCATTAGTTCATTTAAGTCTGTCCATGCATCATGTTCATCAGTTCTTCTGGCACAGTTGGATTCCATTACATTAATGTGCCATGCCATGATTTATTTAGCTATTTCTCAATGAATGCACATTTACACTAATTCTAGGGTGTGGGGTTGTTTGTTGTTGTTTTTTTTTTTTTATGTTGCTATAAATATTTTGGGACAGCTAAGTGGTGCAGTAAATAGAGTGATGGGTCTGGAGTCAAGAAGACCTGAGTTCAAATGTGACCTCAGACACTACCTGTGTGACCCTGGGTAAGTCATTTAACCCTGTTTGCCTTATATAATGAGCAGGGGAAGTAAATGGCAAACCACTAGAGTATCTTTGTTAAGAAAACTATCAAAAGGGGTCATGAAGAGCTAGACATGACTGAAGAAAAATAGTAAGTGTTTTGTTATATATAGAACTTTCTTTTGTACCATTAACTGCTGTGTAATCTATGGCTATCACTGAAATCCCTGGGTCAAACGTTATGGACATTTTAGTCACTTTCTCTGAATAATTCCAAACTGCTTACAAGAACAGTCTTAATAATTCATGGCTCCACAGTATATTAGTGTGCCATCTTTCATCAATTATTCCAACATATGACTAATCCTATTTTCTGTCATCTTGGCCAATTTGCTGGAAGTGAAATAAAACCTAAGTGTTTAAATTTTTCTCATTATTCATGATTTTGAGCATTCTTTCATAAGGTCATGAACAATTTTGCAATTTTAATTTTAAGAAGTGTTTGTTCATGTCATCTGACCACTAGAAATAGCTTTTGATATATTTCTGGTAGTTTTCTATACATCTTGGATATTAGACCCTTATCAGAAACATTTGATAAAAAAGACACACCCACCCCAGTCAGCTAGATCTTTTCCTAGCCTATTTCTATTAATTCTTTTGACAAAAAAGTTTTTTAATTTCATGTAATAAAATTTTTATCTTTTGCAATTTCATAGTATATTTTGGTTAAGAATTTGCCCCTAATGGCACAGTGAGTAGAGTGTCGGCCCTGGAGTCAGAAGGACCTGAGTTCGGATCCGGCCTCAGACACTTAACACACACACAAACACCTAGCCGTGTGACCTTGGGCAAGTTACTTAACCCCAATTGCCCTCCAAAAAAGCAAAAAAATAATAATAATAATTTGCCCCTAAGTCACTTAACTCCAATTACCTTGCCTTCCCCCCCAAAAAAGGCAAAAAATAATAATAATAATTTGCCCCTATTGACTACTGCTTTTCATACTCAAATTTGGGTTGCAGTCCTGGGTGGGAGTCCCAGGGCAAGGAGGATCATAATCACACCAAAGTTTATGGCCACAGTGGATCAAGAACCCTCATCACAGTTTCAGGGCAGAAAAAAAGTGCTTTTAGTCATTCACAGGCCAGAACATAGGCCAGGAGAATGATAAACACACCTCTCATTAGATCATACCACCTTGAAAGAGCTGAAAACTTACAGGTCCCTAAATGTATCCCTGAAAACAGCTATACAAAAGCCCCAAGGCTTGGGACAATGTGTCCTCCACCCTGAAAGCAGTTTCATTTTAACAAAGAGTCAAGGGTCAAGAAATAGACTGGAAAAATAAGTAACAGAAAAAAAATTCTGACCATAGAAAGTTATTATAGTGACAAGGAAGATCAAAATATACACTCAGAAGAACATAACAAAGTTAAAGCTCTTACATCCAAATGCTACAACAAAAATATGAATTGGTCTCAGGCTATGGAAGAGCTCAAAAAGGATTTTAAAATTCAAATAAAAGAGGTAGAAGAAAAATTGGAAAGAGAAATGAGAGTGATGCATTATGAAAAAAATCATGAAAAAAGAAAGCTTGGTAAAGGAGACACAAAAAATACTGAAGAAAATAACACCTTAAAAAACAAAATAGGGGGGCAGCAAGGTGATGTAATGCCCTGAAGTGAGGAGGACCTGATTTCAAATCCAGCCTCAGACACTTAACATTTAACAAGATGTGTGATCTTGGGCAAATCACTTAATCCCAATTGCCTTGTTTTACTCCCTTCCAAATCCCGCCCCTAAAAAAACCAAAATAGGCCAAATGGTAAAAGTGGCTCAAAAATCCAATAAAGAGAAGAATGCCTTGAAAAGCAGAAAATTTACTGAAGACAAGACTCCTTAAAAAGTAGAACTGGTCAAATGGAAAAGGAGGTACCCCAAATGGGATCACAAAGAATTGGACAGGGCTGAAAATGAATGGATATTAACTGCTGTATGTATAAAGGCACTAAGTGCTCTTTGGTAAATAAGACTCCTCAATATTTTATACATTTTGTAGTTATTTTGAATGGGGCTTCTGTTTTTATTATTGCCTCCTGGATTTTGTTTATTCTCTTCAGAAATGCCACTTACTTTTGTGGGCTAATCTTGAAGCCTGCACATATTACAGTACTGTTGGTGGAGCTAGGAATTGGTTCAGCCACTCTGAAACGTAATTTGGAACTATATACAAAAAAACCCTTGAATTTTTTTTTAATTTTTTTTTTATTAAGCAATTGGGGTTAAGTAACTTGCTCAAGGCTACACGGACAGTCATCATTATTTGTGTGTGGATGCTCATTTTCTGAGGCCGGATTCGATCTCGGGTCATCCCACCTCCGAGGCCAGCGCTCTTACTCACTACGCCACCTAGCCACCCCCCTGGAATTTTTTAATACCTAGTTCACATTGACCCAGAGATATCACTACTAGGTTTATACACCAAAGAGGTCAAAGAAGGAATAAAAAGATCTAAAGTTGCAAAATCATTTATTGCTATTCTTTTTGTTATAGCAAAGAACTCAAATTAAAACGCTGCCCAACACTTGGGGAATGCCTGAAAAAATTATGACTTATTAATGTAATGGAATATTATAACAACATAAGAAAAATTAAAAGGATAGTTTCAGACAGACCTGTCAAGATCTGTATGAACTGATGCAGAACAACATTAACAAAACTCAGAAAACAACAATGGTGAAACATGTTGCCTACCTCCTGACTGAGAGGTAATGAATTCAAAGTGAAGAATGAGATATTTTCAGGGAGAGACAATTTGAGGATTTGTTTTGCTTGACTTACCCATATGACACAAGGGCTTTATTTTGCTTTTTTTTCCAATTACTGGGGGTGGGGTGGGGCACAGTGTATAGCTGGGAAAGGAGAGGAAAGCTAAGCAATGGATTTACCAAAAGGAAAAAGAAAAAGTAAAAGAAAGAGGTCATTGAAGTATTTTTTTTAAGCACAGGAAATAACAGAACAAAGGTCAGTAGGAAACAGATAAGCAAGGCAGCTTAGAAGATAATACATTGAATTTATGACATAACTTAAAAAGGAAAGAAAGCTCTTTACACCACAGCAATACCTTTGTATATAATCCTCTTTTTCTGTTCCATTTTTTTTTATATAATGCTCATATTATTTAGTGTTTGGTATTTTGTCTGAACCAAACCAAAAATGGTTTGTAAAGTTTAATATATAAAAAAGTTTAAAATAAACTTTTAAAAAATAAACCACAAATAAAGTTTTTAAAACGGAAAAGATATACAGTTTATAACTACAGAATTGACTAATTTTCTCAATTAGTTTCTTTGTTGATTCCTTAGAATTTTCTAAGTAAATTATCATGTTGTCAGTGAATAATGATATTTCTATCTTTGTCTATCTTTATGCTTTTAATTTACTTTCTTTCTCTTATTGCCTATTGCTAGCCTTTCTAGAATCATTGCTTTACTTCTATATTTACTGGGAAAGATTGTAGTATTTCCCCATTTCATACAACATTCACTTTGATTTTAGGTAGACAGTTTTGTCATAATAAGAAGGGCCCCCCTTACTCCTGCCTTTCTAGGATTTTAACCCTAAACAAAGAAATAAAAAAAAAAATAAATGAATGAAAGTGTTCTAGAAGATTTTCCTTGCATCAGGTGGGGTTTCTTTTAAATGCATTTTTAACATCATTAACAGAGCTAATTATTTTTCTAATGTTGAACTATTTTTGCTTCCCTTGTACAAATCCAATTTGATTGTAGTGATTTTTTTTCGTGGGGGTGGTGGTAAATTGCTATAGTTTTTTGCCTGGATTTTATTTTAAATTTTTAAAATTGTTATTCATTAACAATATTATTCTCGAAGTCTCTTTTTTGGCTTTATCTTTTTCTGGTTTAGGACTGTTTTTGCCTCAAAAGTATATCGAAGGGGTGGCCAGGTGGTATATTGAGTAAGAGCACTGGCCCTGGAGTCAGGAGGACCCAGGATTGGTTCCGGCCTCAAATACTTAACACCCACACAAAAGTAACTGGCCGTGTAACCTTGAGCAAGTTACGTAACCCCAGTTGCTTTAAAAAAAAAAGTATATTGAAGTCTTCTGTAAATCAATCTGACCTGGAGTACCCTCACTGCTCCCTTCTTGTTGTTGTTTAATTGTTTAGTTGTTTTCCATCATGTCTGACTCTTCTTGACCCCATTTGGGGTTTTCTTGGCAAAGATACTTAAGTGGTTTCTTGGAAAAGATACAGGAGTGATTCGCCATTTCTTTCTCTAGCTCATTTTATAGATGAGAAAACTAAGGCAGAAAGGGTTAAGTGACTTGCCCAGAGTCACAATGCTAGTAAATGTCTAAGGTCAAATTTGAACTCAGGTCTTCCTGACTTTAAGCCTGGTCCTCTATCCAGTCCTCTATCTTCCATCTAGCTGCCCTTTATACCTAGTTCAATTTCTTTTCCTGAGATTAGATTATTTAAGATCTTTATTTGGTGTTCTGTTAATTTGAGCATTTTATGTTATCATATATAATCTATTTCTTTTGAATTCTCAGGGATTTTTGGCATATAATGATATATAATATGTTCTGATAATTTTTTCTCTTGTGGGTTTATGATTTCACCTTGACTACTTTTTATTTTGTTACTTTGATTTTCCACCACTTTCTTCTTTTTATATGGTTGGCTAAAGGTTTATCAATTTTCCATCTTTTCAAACACCCAGCTTTTGTTTTGCTATCAGTTCTATAGTCTTTTTAGTTTCTAATTTATCTCTTTCTCTTTTAATTTTGAAGACTTCTCCTTCAGTGCTTATTTTGCATTTATCTGTTGGCTTTCTAATTTTCATAAACGAACATCCATCTCATTAATATCATTTAAAGATTTTGGTGACATATTTTATGGAAATAACTTTTCTGAGTACTGTTTTAGCTTTTAACATCCCACTCCCCAAAAATTTTTGACATACTGTTTGATAATTATCATTGTTTTTCACATAATTGTTGTTTTTTTGTTATTTGTTCTTTGACCCAAATGTTATTTTGCTTGTCCTCTCTGAATTGCTCACTATTTTCATTATATAAAGTTCTATGAAGGATTGGTTTTGCATTTGTGCTTTTTCACATTTATTTGTAATTTCTCTGTGCCCTAATACATGGTATATTTTTATAAAAGAATCATGATGGAGTACTGAGATGGTACCATTCAAAATGCTAGATAAGAAGACATCTCACATTCTCCTCTATCTTGACACCCCTTCAACTCATTTATGTATCCTCCTATTCCTTAATTTTAAACCAATAATACATTGATTACCTATGGGAGAGTCAAAGGGCTTTAATTCTGCTCCTCTGATTTCACTTTTATTTCTTCAAACTTTGTCTCTATCTTTATCCTGGGGAGGACTTTTTTCCATTTCTTGATGATCTTTCTCTCTTTTTTTAACCTCTTGGTCCTAACCCTTTGTCTTTGTCTTCCATGCTGTTTAAATATTTTCCAGGCATCAGATAGTTTAATTCATTATTCTTTACTTGGTGACTGTACTTGTTTACCTTTCTAATATTTCTGCTCTTGGTTGGGGTATTTGCAAGTCAGTCAGCAAGCATCTATTAAGTGCTTACTATGTGTTAGGCACTGTATTAAGTGACAGGGAGACAAAAAGAAGCAAAAAACAGTTCCAGTTGTCAAGAAAAGTACAAGGGAGGGAGGGGGGTCAAGGGAGAATGAGAAGGAAAGGGAGAGGGTGAGGGAGAGAGAGGGATAAAGGAATTAGAAAAGTGAAGGCATTAACAGCTGGAAAGGTCCCCTGCAATAGAAAGTGAGATCTGAGATAAGGCTTGAAAGGAACTGAGGAAAAAAAGAGGTAGAGGTGGGGGACAAAAAATATAGACTGTATAGAAAGGAATAAGGGATAAGAATACTAGAAAGTTAGAAAGGGTTCAGGTTATAAGGAAGTTTAAAGGCCAAAAGGAGGGCTTATATTTGATGTTGGAGGTAATAAAGAACAAGGGAAATTCACTGAGCAACAGGATGACAAGGTCAGAACTATGCTTGAAAAAAATCACTTTGGCAGCTGAGCGGTAAATGGATTTGACTTGGGAAGTACTTGAGGTGAAGAAACCAACTAGAAGTCTACTGCAGCAGTCCTGAGAAGAGGTACTAAGTGTTGAACTATGGTTGTGGTTATATGAGTGAAGAGATTTTGTGAAGTTAGAAACAATGAGATTTGTGGGGTGAGAATGAGGATTCAAGGTGACATCAAATTTGCAGATTTTTGATGACTAAGAGAATTCTAGTGCCTTCAACAGTAAGAAGGAAGTTCTGTAAACATGGTGGGGGAAGTGGGGCAGTGAAGTATGCAGGAAAAATCATGTGCTTTGTTTTGAATATGTTGAGTTTGAAATGTCTATGAGACATCCAGTTCAAGATGTGCCAGAGGTAATAGGAGACCCTGTAGTTAGCAGAAAGACCAAAGATGGATACATAGATCTTAGACATCCACTTAGACATGATAACTGAATCCCTGGAAGCTGATGAGGTCACCAAGTGACAGAGTAGAGAGTAAAAAGAAGAGCCTTGGGGAACACCCACTGTTAGCATGATGTTGATAAAGCAGCAGAAAAGGAAACTGAGAAGTATTACTTAGACAGATGGGAAGAGCTAGGAGATAACAGTTTCATGAAAATCTAGACAGGAGAGAGTATACAGAAGATGGTTCAGTAACCAATGCTGCAGAGAGGCCAAAGAGAATCAGAGTTGGGAAAAGATCATTTGATTTGATACTTTAGAGAATTACTGGTAACTGTGGAGTGAACAGTTTCAGTAGAATAATGAAATGGGAAGCTTAAGACTTCAGAGTGTTTAGAGGCATGAGAAGAAATGAAGTGGAATCACTGACTGCAGATGATTTTCTCAAGGAATTTAGTTGAGAAGAGAGAGAAAGGGAAATGGGATGAAATATAGGGCAATAGTTAGGAATGACAGTTGGATCAAATAAATTTTTTGTTTGTTTGTTTTTTTGCTTTTTGGAGGGCAATTGGGGTTAAGTAACTTGCCCAAGGTCACAAGGCTAGGTTTTTTGTTTGTGTGTGCGTTAACGGATCTGAACTCAGGTCCTTCTGACTCCAGGGCTGACACTCTACTCACCACGCCACCTAGCCACCCCAAATGAGAGGTTTTTTTAAGGGTAAGGTAGGCATGGGGATATTTATAGGAAGCAGGGAAGGAGCCAGTACATATGGAGAGATGGAAGAGTGAAGAAAGTGTTTCTGTTGTTCCAAGTTTGATATTCTACTGAGGTTTTTTGTTCTGTTTTGTTTTGTTTGTTGTTAAGGAATGCCTCAAATGGCTTCTCATTGGTTTCTCTTTGATCACTGATTAGGCTCAGGTTTTCAGGGTATGTAATTTTAACTATAAAGTTTTACACTTAGCTTAAAAACTATCAACTTCACAAATACAGAATGGGAAAGGAGAGACAAGGCAATAGTTTTTGCATAAAAGATCTGGGGATAAGTTAACAATAAGACAAGGTAGTAAAAAAGCTAATGATAACTATTCTAAGCTACACTAAGAGAAACACTATATCCAGAATGAGAGAACTGATACTGATAGGTCAACTGTGATCATTTCATATGGCTTTACCTATGTTCTACTTCCAAAGGTCAGAATAAAGATATTTTATTTCTGTTATATTACAGATATATGGAATCCTATAACATTGTTATCAAATCATAGTAAGAGCACTGGATTAAGAGTGAGGGAACACAGATTCTAGTCTGGTCCAACCATTAATTAATGCTATTACCTTAGTCAAGTCACTTTTAACTCTTCTGGGTTTCCTTCTCTTTAGGATGAGATGGTTAATCTGATGATCTCTTTGTTTTCTTTTTCTTTCTGAGGCTGGGTTTCTCTATCTCAACTAGGCTAGAAATGCAGTGATGATCCAATGATGATCAGCATGGAAGCTTTAACCTGTTCCATTTCTGATCTGGGCCAGTTTAGCTCCGAGTGGCAAACCATACTGGTCCTGGCCTTTGCTCCCAGAAGCAAGGATTCTAGGCATGCCCCACAATGCCCATTTAGCTAGATAATCTCTAAGTTCCCTTCTACTTCTTACATTCCACGATTCCACCTCTGCCTGTGTCATAGAAACTTAAGAACTAGAAGGCATGTATAATCATCTAATCCAACTCCCTATTTTTAAAGATGACTGAAATAAAACCCAGAGAGTTATAGAACTTGGACATGTCATTCAGCTAGTTAACATCAGAGTCAAGGCAGGAAGTCAAGTCTTTGACCCACAGCTTAGTATTCTTTCCATTATACTAAACTGCTTGTGTTGTTGTCACTTGGAGTTAGGAAGACCTGGGTTTGAATCCCACCTCAGACATTTACTATGTGCCTACAGGACAGTTACTTTAACCTTTCTGGGACTATTTCCTCAAGCATAAAATAAGGGTAAATCTACTGACCTCTAATGCCCCTTTCAGCTCTAAATCTATGAAATATCCTTATGGAATATTATTGGTAAGACTGATAAAATCTGTGCAAAGGAAAATACTATGTCAATTATCAATGTCCCTTTCTTCTTCTTCCCCCTACATTTTAGCCACTTCACTGTCCACATTACCACTAGTATCTGATAAAAAAGAGTCAGACAAGTGAACGCAATCTAATTATGTTGAATATGTGTAATTTGTTACTATACTAGCAAAAACTCTAAGGGGAAAGAGGTTAAAACAACTAGGTAAAAAGAGACCTAATACTCCTTATTCCCTATTATAATTCAATTCAACAAGTATTTACTGTCTTCTGTGTATTCTGCTAGATACTAAGGTCTTAAAACCTAAGGCAGCTAGGTGGCACAGCAGATTGAGGTACCAGGCCTGGAGTGGGGAAGATCTGAGTTCAAATCTGTTCTTACATAGGTGACTTCATCAAGTCACTTAACCCTGTTTGCCTCAGTTTCCTCATCTATAAAATGAACTAGAGAAAAAAATGGCAAACCACTCCAGTATCTTTTCTAAGAAAACACCAAATGGGGTGGCTAGGTGGCGCAGTGAATAGAGCACCAGCCCTGGAGTCAACAGGACCTGAGTTTGGATCTGGCCTCAGACACTTAACACACAAAAAAATAGCCATGAGACCTTGGGCGAGTCACTTAATCTCAATTGCCCACCAAAAAGCAAAAAACAAACAAACAAACAAAAACAAAAAACAAAAAACACCAAATGGAATAAAAAAGAGTTAGCTGCCTCACAACTGAACAACAACAATTATAAAAGATAAATACGGGGCAGCTAGGTGGCGCAGTGAGTAGAGCGCCGGCCCTGGAGTCAGAAGGACCTGAGATCGGATCCGGCCTCAGCCACTTAACCCACACAAACAAAAAAACCTAGCCGTGTGACCTTGGGCAAGTTACTTAACCCCAATTGCCCTAAAGGGGCGGCTAGGTGGCGCAGTGAGTAAGAGCGCCGGCCTCGGAGTTGGGATGACCCGAGATCAGATCCGGCCTCAGAAAATGAGCACCCACACATAAATAATGACTAGCCGTGTAACCTTGAGCAAGTTACTTAACCCCAATTGCTTTAAAAAAAAAAAAGATAATACAATTAGAGAACTTGTTTTCAAGAAACACTACAGTAAGGGAGATAAGGCACATACACATGTAATTATAATATATAGTAGAATGAGAGATGGCATAGCATTGCAAAGTTAGAGGATTTGGAGTCAGAGGACCTGGGATTGAATCCTAATTTTGCAAATTACTATTTGTGTGACTTGGGTGAAGCATTTCACCTCCGTTGGCCTGGTTTTCCTCACTGATAAAATGAGAAGGTTGGGTTAGAAAGTCTGATATCTCTTTCAGCTATAGATCTCTGATCCTTTAAGCTAAGTGTCTTAAAAGAAACACAAACGAAATGCTAAGCAAGTATAGAGGAGGCAGAGATTACTTCTGGCTCTGCCATGGTTGAATTTGCAATGGGGCAAGAGAGAAGGAGAGAGAGAGAGAAAGAAATCATAGAAATGTTCATTAAGGAGGTGACTTCTGAGCTGAGGATGATGTGTAGGATTTCAATGGGTGATGATGGGAAAAAAAAGTAGAGAGAACAGCTTAAGCTAAATCATGGCACTGGAGCACAGTGTTTAAGGAATTGTGAAAAGTAGTTTGGTACTTTGGAGATTTAAAGGAGAGCTAGAAGAAATAAGGCTGGAAAGAAAGGTAGTTCATGAAGGCTCTCAGGTGACAAGCTTTGCTGCTGGTACTTAATTCGATAGCCAAAGAGAAGCCACTTTGCAAGAATTCTGATAAGAGTAGTGCCTTAGGACTAAATCCTGATAGCAATGACTAGAATGATTGCAACAATAATGATTGATGAATGGCTAAACAAGCTCTGGTATATGATAGTGAAGGAATACTATTGTGCTATAA